>JAJHSJ010000011.1:66081610-66274110 GCA_021015155.1 Magnolia officinalis
ATTCAAGAAAATCTTGAACTATAACATTCGAGCAAAAGCAATGTTGACCGCAGAAAGGATAGACAATTTCCATCCTCTTGATTCAACATGCACTTTGACCAACGGATGAGATGTAAGATCATGGCTACTCTTTTTCCTCTTTCTTTCTTTTTCACTCTCTTATCTTTCTCATGAAAGGTAGGTTTTTAGGGTGGAAAGACCCAAAAGCCCTTATGTGTGTATAATGAGTAAGCTAGTGAGAGTGAAATTAGCAAAAACTCACCAAAAGAAGAAGGCGGACCTTGAGGAAATAACATGAACTAACACGGAATGTCCTCAAAAATAATACCCTTTGTGTGAGCCTTTCCACAGAGGTAGCGGATTAGGTGAGACCCAGGCTTACCCAAGACGGTGCAACCCTTATGGTGGGGCCCACCTTGATGTATGTATTCTGTAACCATGCTATCCATCTGTTTTTCTGGGTCATTTTACAGCATTATCCAAAAAATGAAGCATATCTAATTATTGGGTGGACCATACCGTATGAAACAGTGGTGATTGATCATTAATGGGCCACAAAAGTTTTGGATCAAGCCCATGTTTGGTTTTTTTTTTTTTTTTTTACTTCATCCAGGCTTATGTGACCTTATTAATAGGTTGGATGATAAATAAATACTACGGAAACATTAAGGTGTGCCTTAAAAAGTTTTTAATGTTAAGGCTTTCAATCACCATTGTTTCTATGGTATGGTCCACCTGATAATTAGAATTGCGTCATTTTTGGGATAATGCCCTAAAATGATCTTAAAAACGGATTGATGGCATGGATACAAAATACATACATCAAGGGTGGGCCCCACGGTAAGGGCCACACTATTCTGGGTGAGGTCGAGGTCTCACCTAATCCACTCCCTTCCACACAAGCCCCATGGAGCTCACACACTAAGGCTTGTAGTAAGTAGGTTAAGTAGAGGAGTGTGGAGAAAATGGGAGGAAAATAACATTATATATACTCTATAATAAGCCTTCAATCTACAAGGTAAAAAATGTCTAAAACGATAATAAAATTGATAATATTGAGATTTGCTTTTATAACATTGTGAACTTTTCATTACTCGAGTATTGAAAGTTCTCAAGTGTTACTGTGAGAATATAAATAGTATACATGTGTGTGGGAACATACATAGCATATCCTTAAACTCTTTAAATAGATTACACACTTGTATGTACCCTTGGACTCACAAACACACACTCATATGCACCCATACATCATAGTGAACTCATGACCTTCATATATCCTAAAGTGATTAGTAGTTCTTGTTGAGGGTCAAATATTGCATATCAGACCCTGATTATTGCCTGGATTTACAGACATGATACCGTTTAATGGTCCGCTTTATTCGTGTTTGTGATGCAGAGTGTATTTATGAGCATGGACTGAAAAAGGGAGCTTAAAGCATGGATTTAACGCTCGATGACACCAAAGGCAATGAACGGAATCCAGGGACTGAGATCGACAGAGTTGCACGCCAGAGATCGAAGAAAACCGAGAAACTGAAGCTTAAGTGGCTCGAAATTGGTCCATAATGCAAGATCACAGAGTTTCCACCATCTGTTAGGCTCGAAACTTCATACATGGCCTGAGAACCATAAATTAACCGTACACGTCAATTTTCATCCATTGGAGACCTCTAGAAGCAGCCCAACAGATAGATCAGCCCCGTAATTCCTTAAGTGGGGCCCACCTGATATCTGGATATGCCAGAAAGTTGGTCTCAACCCCTTATATTCGATGGGAAAGCGGATGGACGGAGCAGATGTCTCAAAAACATCTCTGTGGGACCCACATGTACAGTACGTGTGTAAGGTGCACACATGCACCGGACGTGCACTAAAATGCCAAAAGTCGGTCAGCGTATGTTGACCGACTCTTCTTCTCAAAAACAGAAAAACATCCAGCGACGAACGCTGGCTCCCTGTTTTTGAGTAGTGTGCCACCATCATCACACTTCAGGATAATCTGAACCGTTCAACATGTCCAGAGGGTGTCCACGCCCCTATCCATGTTGACTTTTTTCTCCCATCCACGTAATCACACGATTTACACCGTTAAGCGCAGGATGAACGGTCGAGTAGAAGATCTTGTGGACCACACCGAATTCAATTTAAAAACCACCATACCCGAATGGTTTTTTGAGTAGATCTCAATGGACGGTGTGGATATTTCACCTGACACCAAGAAGTGGGCCCCACCAACGTCCAGCGTTAAAACTCTGTTATGCACTCGCAAATCTGGGCCGTTTTTACAAGTATGGTGAGGAACGGTCCGACCATCTGGACCGTCCAAACATGGCCCATGGCATGGCCGACCACCCCCAAGATGACTGTTTGGATTAGATGCTGGACAGAATTCCTAGATTGTTGTTCTTAAGGGTTGCTGCGAACGAAAATCCTGTTTTTGGACGGTAGCTGCGTAAAACTTCCGCACAACTGCATGGAGTGCGGAAACACTCCACCGACCGACCTGTTGCTCATATAAAGAGACACGAAAGAAGAGAGAAAAAAGGGGAACCGATGCTAGGGGCAGCCGTGGAGGCACCATCAGGAACAAGGAACGTCTGAGGAAAGAGAGAGAAAGAGAGAGTTTAGAAATTTTATTTCTTTGATGTTTTTTCTGTTAATTCTTGAGAGTGTTAGCCTAGTCATGTCGGGCTAAACCTCTTAGCTAGGGCTAAGAGGTGAAGCTTGTGGCATGATGGGTAGTGTTCTACAGGCTTGATTCATGTTATGAACAGAATTTGGTTATAGTTTGATTATTAGGAATGCCTTTAGTTTTTAATGATTTATTGTGACTTAAATTACAATAGATCCGCGATGGCTTTAAGTATTTCTTCTTCCCTTTTATGTTTATGACGTCAGGAAGCCCTATTGTTCACCATCATCTCCTGGGCATGGTCGGATGACGGTACCTTTTCCTAACCCTCATAGCATGTTGATTGGTTGGTAATTAGTTTAATTCTATTGTTTACTTTGCCTCTTGAGCATGATTTGGTGATGGATCCATTCTAATTCATATACCCTTCATCTCTTGAAAACTATATCAATGGCAGTTCAGTTGATTTTCATGAATCAAGAGTAGTTCTCCTTGATCACTACAAGTGGATCCTCTGAATCCCTAGTTTCCTACCTCTGAATTTCTCCACGTTTTAGATAATTATTCCACAATTATTCTCTAAATTTCATTCAGTTTAGATTTCATCTTAGTCTAGTTCTAGTTCTACTTAGTTTCAGAATACGTATAGGTTTCAGTCCTTGTGGATTCGACCTCGGTCTCACCGAGTTTATTACTACATCACAACCCTGCACTTGGAGAGTGAACAGTTCTTCAAACCAATCGTTCAATCAACTATTCATCACTAAATAAAGATATATGATCGTCCACTTTGAATTTGGACCATCTGATCATAGTAAACTAACTGCCATAACTCCATATCTGCTTGTGTACATATCGAATCAATATTTTGATTTGTTCATCATATTCATCACCTATGAATATGCTTAACATATCGTCAAAACTACGATCTAAGTAATTTGCAAACGTGAATAAGTCACTTGAATCTAACAGTATGCATTATTACCATGGATCATTTTAAAACCCACTTTGTGCATATTCAGTTTACGAAACCAATCATACAATAACCCGTATACATGATTAAATACCTAACCAACCAATTATTTTAATTTTAACCCATCATTTATCCATCTATCATATTCATATCCACCAAACGTGTCATCCAAATATTGAAATAAACTGATCATTTCGAAGATTGGGTTATAGGTCAAGATTATCGGCTTATTTCTCTATTAGATGTATACAAGCATATTTTTAAGTCATGGAATGATATAGTCCATTAAACATGCATCTTAGTCATCTTGGAGAGATCATTATCCAAATTTAGTTGGTGGATAGAGCATGAAAATTGGCGGGTCGTGGTCAAGTTTCACCTGGAACCGATGGTGTACGCTAAGTCTACAAAAGATGGAAGTTTCAATTAATAAGAGTAGAAAATTTGTAATATATGGAGTTGTTGTGTATAACATCTTTGTTCAAGTTTGTTCTGTGAATTTCAAGAAGTTTTAACAGTGGGTATTTCACTACCCATTATGCGGTTCTATCGAAGATTAGGATCCATTTCATATTTGGACCCATGGCCAAACATGTAACAACCCTAAATTTTTATCCATATAAAATCTGATTTAATCATGATAAAAATTTAATTTTGTGATTAATAACAAAAAATAAGTCACTTAGCACACTAGTAAAAACACTCTCAATGGAAGGAAGGTTAGAGGATCGATACCTAAGAAAAAGAGCAAATGACAGAGAGAGTTTCACTGAAAAGTTCTATCTGATGTTTCTAAATTCTTTCTGTATGATGATTGATCTATACAATGAACGCCCACGTTTTGTGGAGCCAGTGAACGATCCAAAGAATATGTGGCCTTACTTGACTGAAGAGGAACTCGCTTAATAACAGATTAATGCCTCTAAGCAAATGCATTAAATTAATTAAATATACTTGGTGTACGAGCAACGGTATCAAATTCGGGTCTGAGATGCAAAAGGCCGAAGTTGAATCCAATGAGGACGGTATTGGCTATGGACATGGCAGGAAGCTCTACGTTGCTGATATGACCGCTAACTGCAATCGTTACCACGTTCATAGAGTACATGGTGAGGGGATGTTTATCTGTTTTCGTCAAGCGGGGTGCAGGTTACACACAGCTACAGTTTTTTGGAGGAACTTTCAGGAGCATGACAGCTGATGGTCTCTCTTACCTCTTCCAAAGGATCAGAGAGGTAGTAAGATTCATATGCAACTAGAGTCATTTGAGCGGGATGACATCCAGCATTCCAACATTTGAATGCTCCCGAGTGGGGCATTCAACATTCCAGCATTCCAATCGCCATCCAGCATTGAGCGAGATGACATCCAGCATTCTAGCCCCCATCCAGCAAAAGAAGAAGACGACATTCAGCATTCCAACCCCATCCAGCAGAAGTGACAAAAACCAAGGATCACACTCCAACTGTTCGACAAAATGTTCCAGAGGAAAGATCAGTACATGGAGTGATCGGGCGCGCACCAAATGCTTGATGAAATGAGGTAGAGAACATCCTCGTCAAGGTGAACATCCCATTTGAGGTTTGGCTCTACCTGGAAGGGCGATGTGATCTGATAGAAACGATTGATGAAGCAATGACGTAGATTCAAAGAGGCAGAAAAACCGGGGGCTTGGCAGACAGTTAGAAATAGGCGTCCCAAGGATGAACGATGTAGCCTGTTTGTTGGAAATCTACCATTTGGCATAGCAGCGGAAGGCACCAAAAATAGATTCGGCCAATTTGGGAACTTCTCTGACGTCTTCATTCCAACATTCGCATCTTCTGGGAGAAGGAGGGGCTTTGCATTTGTTACATTTCGAAAAATAGAGGACGCCCAATTAGCCATGGAAATGCTAAACAAACATTTTCTAGGTAGACGCAGGATGCTGGTAAACAGAACATTACAGAGATCGATAAATACCTCAAGTGATGAGAATAAGGTAAGAACAATCCCCAGACGAGAAGCAGGCGAAAGGAAAGGGCGAAACCTTCACCAAAAACCCCACATTGTCGATTAGAGCAACCAGCAACAGAGGACTCAATCTCAAAACTCCCAGTAGCGATTCCAGACCAAGACATATGCTAAGGCCCTCAAACCACCTTGCACCCCCCCCCCCCCCCCCCCGGGACCAACCAAACAATCATCGTCCCTACGTGGATATTTGATCAAGGAAAGGCTAACTTCAATTATGCTCTGGTAGGGGAAGTGCTAGGAACCGATAATACAACAAGCTCCATTCTAAAAGCCATACGTTCGTCCACTTTTCACAACACTCAAGTAACAATCTTCAAAATATCGGCATCAGCTTACATCCTAAAGTTCAACTCAAGAGAAAAAGTTATTGCATTCTCCAGAGATAGAAATCTCCATCAAAAGATGTCACTGGTAAACACTCGAATGTGGGGACCTGCAATGATGGTGCCAGACAAGGGAACCTGGATTCAAATTGAGGGAATCCCTATCCATGCATGGAGTGAATTCACTATTGGATGAATTGCAGAACAACTGGGAACTGTTATCGAGATCGGCAAAAACAATCTGGAAGGAACAAACTGATGGTATGTCAGGGTCAAAATCACACCCCACCATGATGCTCCTCTATTTAAAATGACCAAACTGCTGGTTAAATGAAGAGCATTCCACATATCATCATACTTCGAAGCACCAAATCAGTCAGGATCAAAGCTGTCAGGAAAAGACACATCTAAGACTTGTTTCAAAAAAGGAATCAAACAATGGGTAGTAAGGACATTTGTTAATATTCAGAATGAAAGTAAAGATGATGAGAGGGAAAAAAACGTATTGCCCATGATCAAGGGGTAGAAAATCAGCAGGAAAGCCTAGAACATGTTCGATCAAATGCCTCCCAGGCTATTCAATCGGTAAGTAAAGTTTAGCCCACAAGACACTATCCTATTCAAAGTCAAATAGCAGCAGACAACACTGGAATTCCTCAAGATGTGGATCATCAGACCCTAGATGGTCCCCTAACCTCGCTTTATGGATAGCTTGGAGCCACAAATGATCACGACAGCATTCTATACTGCTACTAATGACAGCAGAAATCTCCAGGAAAGCAGATCAAGCCAGCTTCTTCTTCTGAATGACACACTAAGAAACAAATAAGCCATTACTTAGAAAAATAATTAGGAGGGGCAACAACACCACAACAATCTAGACAGGGGAGAATTTCAACACATCCAAGGTGCAACTCGATACCAGATAGCAGAAGTGGATCACCAGACCCTGGACATGGTTCAACAACCTCGCATTATGGCTAGCTTGGGGCGACGTATGACCACGACAGCATTCTGTACTGCTCATAATGAGAGCAGAAACCTCCAGGAAATCAGATCAAGCCAGCTTCTTCTCCTAAATGACACACCAAGAAATAGTTAGGCCAGCACTCAGAACAGCAATAAGGAGAAGCAGCAACATCACTCTAGTCTAAACAAGGGAGAATATCAACACACCCAAGATGAAACTCGATACCAGACACCTCTTGGACAGAACCACTACCTTCCCTCCAACGTTCTTCATTGGACCACGCCAGATGTGAGGGTGGCATGGGAAGGATGGCTCTCAGGTGTCCAATAGCTGTTCAGGGAAGGCTCAACAAGAGCTATTGCCAAAACTACAACAGAACAAAATGAGAAGAAGGCACAGAGGAATGAAGATAGGCAGATTATCAACTCAACAACATCACTGGATAGGGAAACAGTGACCATCACTAGAAATGCCTGCAGGGGAAAAGAAACAAGAGATGAAACAACAAAAAAGAAAGGGTCTGCAGAAGATGGCTAGGAACATCAAAGAGGAAAAAAGAAAGACAGGAATCAAGAAGCCCTGACTCTATGGGTGGATATACAAGGAAAGGCAAATTCTGTAGATGCAAGCAACAAAGAATCCAACAACAGTTCAGGGGATGATGGATCAGACACAATAACTGATATCAAAAGGAAAAACAAACTAAAAGTAAACCTCACCAAGAAAAAAGCCAGAGACTGAAAGGCTTGCAAAGAAAGGCTGAGATATTGATGACTAGTATCCTCTACTCTTCATCTAAGTTAAAAAAACACAATGTAGCGATTTTGTTGCTGCAAGAACCGATGATCAGGGAGTCTAAGCGAACTGCGTTGGCTGCTAAGTTAGGATTCCAAATTCAGATTGCGGAGGACGCAAGAGAAAACGGAATTTGGATCTTGATCAAAAGTCATATCCAAATCCAAACCATCCACACAACAAGACAATGTACCTCTATCAAGATCTCTACAGACAACCTTCCACAACCAGTTATCATCACAGTGGTATCTGCAAGCTTTTTGAGGGAGCAGAGAAAGAGCCTATGGGAAGAGATGAGAAATATCTCTATCACCACAACGGGTCCTTGGCTGGTAGCTGGAGATTTCAATGCAACAATCAGCCTAGATGAAAGATGCAGAGGACCTATCCTGATGACTAGATCAATGACTGACTTCCAAGACGCGATAAATGACACGAGGCTGTTGGATACAAGTTTCTCAGGTTTCGCTTTCACTTGGTGCAACAATAGATCAAGTACAGGGTGAAGATGGGCTAGATTAGACAGGATACGCTAATCAACTTTGAATGGATGAGAGCTATTCCAGGTTTCAAGGTTGATCACCTTACAAGATCACACTCTGACCACTCCCCCATTCTGCTCAGCTTTAAAGATGAATCGGAAAAATTTCCACGCCCATTCTGATTTCAAAGAATGTGGACTGATCACGATGAATTCATGATGGTGGTCAAGGAGAGTTGGGATAAAGAGATTGCAGCAACTCTAATGTTCAACGTCCTCATCAAGATGAAGAACCTCAAAGCAGTGCTGAAAATCCAGAACAAAGAAGTATTTGGAGACGTTAACAAGAACGTACAAAAGGCAGAGGAAGAGGTGACGAAAGCTGAGTTTAATTTCCTAAACTCCCAATTAAATGAAGATATTCACATGTTGAACCAAGCTCAGACCAAGCTAATAAAAGCTCAACTTCAAGAGGAAATATTGTGGAAGCAAAAATCCAGGATCACATAGTGTAACGCCCCGTGTTTTCAGGACCCGAGTATATAACTCATTTCCCAAAAACCCAAGTGTTAGCTTATAAAATCCAGTGTAAATTTGAACCGTTTATAATTAATCAGAGTCAACAGCAACAAAGCTACATTAAACCATGCATTATATAAAAACATTATGATCATTATAAAATTCCAAATGTAGCGCCCATACAAGACTATACAATCTCAAATACAAAGTTCATTAATAACAAAAACCAGAAACCTATTTTGTAATGGCGAAACTCAATATGGGCCGCAGGGACCCCGCCTAGCTCCCCAGATAAGCGATCTGCTCAAGCGACCTAGTGAACATCATCGACTCGCTCTACACCTGCATCAACTATTATGATTTGATAGCGTTAATGACTATCGCAGTGAGGAACACCCTCTAAAATTGCACACTCATCATTCATAATCCAATATAGATCGCAAGTCATGAAAATAGATATATTAAACAAGGCACTTCATAATCATGAACATATACTAAAAAACTTAGCAAATCAACAGAATCTCATCATAAGCAGAATACAATAGCAATCACAATATAAAGGAATACATCCAGAAAATCAAACACTCAATCATACGACCTTCTATTGCACCCAAAGTCACATTGTACGTGAACTTCGCAAGATGGCTAAAAAATCGATATGCGAGCTTCAGCTCCACCCGAAAATCATGGTACAAGTGAAATTCGTAAGGTGAATAGAAAACTAACCTTTAAACCTCTACTTCACCCAAGAAGCCTATCGTACGTGAACTCCGCAAGATGGATAGAAAATCGATAAGCGAACTTCAGCTCCACCTGGAAATCATGGTATGACTGAACTTTACAAGATGAAGAGACAATCAACATACAAACTTTAGACCACCCGAAAATCATATCGTACGTAAACACCGCAAGATGGCTAGAAAATCGATAAGTAAACTTCATCTCTACCCAGAAATCATGGTACGACTGAACACCACAAGATGGCTAGGAAACCAACATACAAACATCTACTTCACCTGAAAATCATATCGTACGTGAACACCACAAGATGGTTAGAAAATCGCTAAGCGAACACCCACTCCACCAGGAAATCATGGTACGACTGAATACCGCAAGATGAAGAGACAAACAACACACAAACTCTAAACCACCTAAAAACTATATCGTATGTGAACACCACAAGATGGCTAGGGAATCGCTAAGCGAACACCCGCTCCACCCGAAAATCATGGCACGACTAAACACCGCAAGATGGCTAGGGAACCAACAAGATATGCGAATATAACCATTAAGCCACAAAAGGGCACCAACGACTCATAAAAGCCACGAAGGGCAAATAAACGATCCAAGCTACGTAGGGCGAATATGCAGTCCAAGCCGTGTAAGGCAAAGTGTGATATATGGACCGCAAGCTAGTGAGTTTGGGACAGGTTCATTCATTACATCACTCAATCACAATGGCAAACATACAGTTAATTAACAATGCACAACTCAAGATAGCATGTTATCACCAATCATCTATGCTTACTGTAGTTAAAGAGATATATTCATTATTTAACTCAGGAATCAGGTGCGCAACATATTAACATATTCACATATCAAGTTAAGTAGCTCAATCAAGTAACTTAGGAGATACTAAATGGAAGGGATTAAGGCAACACCTATGATTAGATCAATGAATTTAAGTGGGAAGCTCAAAGGTTAAGTCCTCACCTTACGTGTCGAGTCGCCCATTAGTGTCACTAGGGAACGCAGGTGTCAGTAGAACCAAATCCTACCATACATTGTAAAATTCTACGATTAAAACCAAGCTTAACATATTATTTATGGTTTAAAGTCCCAACTTAAGGTCTAAACTACTTAGATATAGGGTTTCATCCTTAGGTTTTATAACCCTAGTTGGTGTGCAATTGATTTTAGTGTTAATTTAATAATTATAAAATATTTACTAACATTAGTGTTATGGTCAATATTTGTTAATAATCATTATGATGATAATTAATATTATGGTCTACTATTTATGATAAGACAATACATTAGTATTTAATAATGACATCATTTCAAATTCTTGTATATAATAACTATCATTAGGATAGATAATTTACTAATGGCTATGCATCCTAATATTTAACAATCCTAATAATGATGGAAATGGTAACAATGTTAATTTAATAATAATTGCCAGCATTAGTGTTATAATTCATATTAACTAATGTAGCAAAAATAGTCATCATAATGGTAATGAATGGTGTGGTCTATTATAAGTGATAATGTCTATGAATGATAGGTAAATGCTAATATTTAACATCTAATGGTCGTAAATTGCTTATAAAAATTAATATTAGCGTATATAACCTATTAATGGCTAAACAAAATTAATAATCAAAATAGCTATAATATCACTAATTATAATGATAAAGCAAATGATTAACTTTGGGAGAGAAAGCTAGCTTATAGCAGTTGACGTGGTAGCTCGACTTGACGCATCTGAGCTGGCTCAACTCCATGTGCAGCTCGATCGAGTCAAACCTTGGATTTATGTTGCTTGGCAACTACAAAGCTTAGAGTAGGTCAGGCTCACTGTTCACTCCCCAAGTATAGGGTTGTGATGTAGTAATAAACTCGGTAAGACCGAGGTCGAATCCACAGGGACTGAAACCTGTACGTTATCTGAAACTAAGTAGAACTAGAATTAGACTAAGATGAAATTTAAATCGAGTGTAATTTGAGGAATAATGATGAAATAATTATCTAAAACTAAGAGAATTCAGAAATAGGAAACTAGGGATTCAGAGGATCCACTTGTAGAGATCAGAGAGATGTTATGCTTGGATAAAAAATCAGGGAAATTAACTGAACTGCCGTTAATATAGTTTTCAAGAGATGAGAGGTGTATGAATTAGAATGGATTCCATCACCAAACCATGCCCAGGAGACAAAGAAAACAATAGAATTAAACTAATTACCAACCAACCAATCAATGTATGAAGGTTAGGAAGGGTACTGTCATCCGACCATGCCCAGGAGACGATGGTGAACAACAGGGCTTCCCGACGTCATGAACATAAAAAGAATAGGACATGCTCAAAGTCATCACAGACCTGTTGTAATTTCAGTCACAATAGACCATAAAAGGCTAAAAACATTCCCTTAATTAAACCCAAATCAACATCAGTTCAGTCTAAACAAAGGCACAAGCAAAGAGTCATACTATCACGCTACAAGCTTCACCTCTTAGCCCTAGCTAAGAGGTTTGGCCACACATGGTGGTGATGAGGCTAAAATCCCTTAGAAAAAGAAAGCATAAAAGTAAGAAAAATAAAATAAAATAAAATACTTTCCCGGTCTCTCTCTCCCTGTCTCCTATCAACCAAAACTCCCAGCCGTGGATCCCTTCTCCTCTCTCTCTAACTTCCTTTTATAACTGTAGAAAGTCAGTGTTGTTGCTTGAGACGGCGCGGAAGGCTAGAGTGCGAAAATCATTCGCAGCAAACTTCTTTCGGGACTCTGCTTATGTGCAAGAAAACACAGAAACTGACTACGTTTGGAATGAATTTGAGAGGCGGAATCTTCCTTCTTTGAAATCTACCAGCGTGGTGAAGGTAAGAACCCCTCAACTGATCAACTGGATGGTTTGGATCAATGATCCAATCACGGACAGTGGGCCAAGAAGATCTGAAACGTCAGGTTTTTCCGGACGCGTAACAAAGCTTACGCAGGGAGCTCTATCTGTCGGTGGGGCCCATGAACGATGGAAATCAAGAAATCCACTCCGTTCACTGGGATAAGAACGGGAAACCGGTCGGAAATGATTCGTTTTCTTCTGTTTTGGTGTGGCCCATTGAGACGTTCGTTCTACCGTCCATCCTCCACTTGAACAGTCAGAACCCGATCTTCGCTGTAATTTGAAATACTGCCACCTAGACAGTGGTCACGCCTACCTGCTGAAGTGGATGAGTGGTTTGGATTGTCCTTATGGACAATGGGTGGGGTCCACTGTGCGAGAACGGACGGACAGCGTCCATCCGCTATCCCTGCGTAGCAAGAAAGATGGGGCAGCCCGTCTTTGACTGGGCTACCCGTCTCGTGCTAGGCAGTTGTGAGTGTGCTGTGCACACGCACCATGTAAGGTGGGACCCATCTTGATGTATATACAAGATCCAATCCGTCCATCCACTTTCTAACCTTATTTAAATAGTTGAGACCTAAATTGAAGCATATCCAAAGATCAGGTGGACCCCACTTAAAGATTTAAGGGGTTGATTTGCCTACTGAGCTACTTCTAAAAGGATCCAATAGCTGAAATTCGACGTGTACGGTTAATTTATGGTCCTCAGGTCATGTTTGAAATTTTAAGTTGAACGGATAGCGGAAACCTTGTGATCTTGCATTCTGGACGTCTTTCAGGCCACTTGAGCTTCAGTTTCTCAATTTTCTTGGATCTCTGGTGTACGAATCTGTTGATCTTGGTTTCCTGGGGTCCGTCCCTTGCCTTGGTATCTTCAGATCGTTAAATCCCTACTTTTAGCACCTTTTTGCCATCCATGCTCTCAAATACACCCTGTATCACAAACATGGTTAAAACAGGGCGTCAAACAGTATCATGTTCATAAATCCGGTAATAACTGGGGTCTAATATGTAATATTTGACCCTCAACACCCACACTCAACTCAACTCCACCGAGTTGACTCGGCGGGTGCAACCCAAAGTCCCAAATCTCTCTCTCTTTCCTCTTCCTTCCTTTCTCTCTCCCTTTTTCTCTCTTTCTTCTCTTTTTCTTTCTTTTCTTATTTTCTTCCTTGCTAGAATCTCAGTCAGGCTTAGACCAGGCCCAATTTCAACCTAACTCAGCTGGACCCAGCTTCAGCCGAGTCAACTCGACTTCCTCTCTCTCTTTTCTTCCCTCTTTCCTTCTTCCTTTCTTCCTCCTCTTCTTCTCACCCTTCTTCTTCTGCTAGTACATAGCAACATTCTCAGCCTAAAACGGGGCTTCCGACCCAGCTGAGTACCAGACTGAGTCAGGTTAGCGGGTCGGCTTGACCCGCCAACACCTCTCTCCCTCCCTCTGCTCTTTCTCCCTTTCTCCCTTTCTCCTTTGTTCTTCCTCTCTCCTTTCTTTCTGGCATGTCCAATGAGATCGCTAGACCAAGACCCGACCGATACTCGCACCAGCGAGTCGACGACTCGCCCGACTTGACCACAACCGCACACCCCCTTCTCCTTCTCTCTTCTTCTCTTTCCTTTCTGTTTCCTTTCTTCTTCTTCTTTTCTGGCTAGAAGTAACTCCAACCCGACCAAAATCCATCATGAATCGGTGCGACTCGGTGTGGTGCGGCTCAACTCCGAACGAGGAAGAAGAAGCGGCTCTTATGGCAGGTTACAGACGGGGGTGCATTCTTAAGATCTTATTCTTTCGGATGCTTAGGTTTGGTCGTGGGGAGCTCCTGGAATGGAGGGATCGAAGCTTGGAGGGGTTTTGACTGGTGGTTTCAAGCAAATAGGAAGACGGCCGAGACTTCTCGAGTAGCCGTAAGAAACGGGATAGAATCCCACTGTTGCTTGATCACCCTCCTTTATGGCTTATCCTAGCTTCTCCAGACCGTTGGATGAGAACGAACGGTCTGTATTGATCTAGGTATCCGGTTTCTAAACAAAACCGCCAATGGAGCACTGTTTTGGCATCGGTTGTCCAATGAAAAACTTTTCTTCTCGTGAACAGTGAGTGGACGATCAGGATTACTTCATTTCGGACGGTATAGATGAGCCTTTGTTGGCTCACGCGGATCGCCAACGTGTAAAGGCAAGAAACACACACTTTTCGTTTTCAAAAAGTGGTTGCACACGGTACTCTTGCACCTGCGTTTGTGGACGCACGTGTGTGATCCAAAGGGCGGTCTAAACATGGTCCTTGTAGGCTTCCATTCTCCTACAAGATGGACGGATCAGATGTAACGCCCCGAACTTTTCAATACTTGAGCGTTGAAAGTTCTCGAGCGTTACCTGAAAAGTTACTGATAAGTGCATGTGTACGATACCAATCCGACAATCCTAGCCTTACATCCACACCCTGACACAAATATAACCATTGGGGAATGATCTCCAGTCATGAATCGAGCCATCTAACCCTTGATTTTGGTAATGAGGTCATCCATCATGAAACAGACGTACACACCTCTCCTCGAATGAACTGACTAATAACTCCTTCAGGATTATTCCGATGTGAGACATCTAGTAGTACCTGTTTAGAAACACTCCATAACGAGGAAGAACCATTAGATTTCATAAAGCATTAAAAACAACAATAACTATGAAAACATTACTAACCTATGCCCTCAAATCCCAGATCACATAGTTCCCACAATCCGGTTAGTGTGAAATTTTATAACGTGACTATAAACTTGACATTAACCGTACATAACAAATTCTAGCCCTTAGATCATCATATAAGTGGCCCAAACTGAGGAAAAGTCTGCAACCGCTGATTTGGGACCACTTGATCAATGGAAATGCGTCGAATCTGGTATTAACCCCTTACATTAGATGGGAAAATGAACTGACGGTGTGGATTTCACAAGAGGTCCTCCTGGTGGGCCCCACCTGTGGTGCAGGCGCACATCATGCGCATGCACTGGACGTGCATCGTACCAGGACGGCCAGTCAAGGCCGTTAGACCCGACGAAAATGAGTCCGAGAAGGACTCTCTCTTCCCGTTCGCGCTGTGCGCACGACCGTCCGTTGGGACGTGTGGTGGCCCACGACAGCCATCCAAATGGATGATCTGAACCGTTCAAGCTCACCGGACGAGGGCTTCGACCAAACCCTAGGCGATCCCATCCTTCCATACGGGCATTCAAGAAGGATCGCGTCCCCACGTTGATTAGTGGTGTGAGGCCACCCAAAACTCAGATCCACTATAGATCCCCAAGCATGGCCTAAATCTGTCCTATAAATCAAATGAGAGACCCTGATCTCTCGAAAAATCATCATAAATGGGCCCCATCAACTCCAGCTAGGATTTGGAAACAAGATCCGTTCGCTGTTAAACAGACGGCGCCTGTTCGGGATTGATAGTGGGCCACCTCGGCTGACCTTCTTGGATATCCAAACCGTTCAGTTTGTCGACCACCCAAAACTGACCCTAGGACGTCAATTAACACACGTGTGAGCACGCACGAGCATATCACAATCACTCCCCTTCCCGGCTGCGAAAACAGATGCTGCGTAAGTCTCACGCAGTTTCCGCTGCGTGGAGGGAATCGCGTAATGCTACGCCTGGAGATTCTAACATGCCTATAAAAGGGCGGTCCGACCGTGAGAAATGAGGAAAAAATGGGAGAAAGAGAGAGAGAAGTCAGCTGCGGTGCGTTGAAGGCCAGACCCGCTACCGTCCAGCAGGGAAGAAACAAAAAAAAAAGAGATAGAAAAGAAAGAAAGAAAGAGAAAGAAAGAAGGAAAAGGAAGGAAAAGAAAAGGAAAGAAAGAAAAGAAAGAAGGAAGAAAAGAAAAGAGAAAGAAAAGAAAAGAAGAAGGAGGAAGAGAGAGTTGCGTTCGAGTTGACTCACCGAGTCCGGGACTGAGTCAGGTCTGAGTTGGGTGATCTAGGTCAGTCATCCCGACAGAATTTGGGGAACGGCAACGCATCTAGAAACATTAAAGTATAATCAAATTCAAAGGTGAGGGATTCATCCTTTAAGTTTACAGTAATTTAAAATTGATTTGTCTATCATACCTTTACATGTCTTCCTGTATTTTATCTGTCTTCATATTATTATCTTAGCTTTTATACATGGTTTCATGAATTTAACATTGCCTTTACATGTATTCCTTTCATACATCAATTTGAAGCTTCTATGTTGTTATATGTTTCACCACCAATTATGGCCTTTTCGTGTTTTTTTTACGATATGAATTATCATGTAATCCATGTTTATATCTTTCTTGGGAATTATCCCATCAATTGATTATTGGTCCTTCTGGGATTATGACATGATGTCAAATACAAGAGAATTTCTCTGAATTCATGTGAGGCCATGGGTACCAGCCTTGCCCCTGCCTTATCCTTTATATGAGTTGGCTCTACCACTCTCCTATTGTTGAGTTGACCCTTGTCACTCTTCTCTTGTTATGTTGGCCCTTGCCACTTTTGCTGAGTTGACCACTGTCTCTCTTCTCTTATTATATTGGCCTTGTGCCGTCTATCTTTAAAAGGGCACGGGTATGTGTCTTGCTATTCCAGAACCTCCATGATTCAGTTTATATTCTTCATGATCCATGTTATACTCTCCATGATTCTTCATGATTCAGCTATATTCTCTATAAGTGTAAGTGATGTGTTATGAGATATCACGACTAGTGAATCGGTTACCTTATCATGGACGTAATGCGTTACGGGTAGCGGCCCTCTTGGTCGGCACGTAAATCTGTGGGTTGGTTGGCGTGGTGCACAATCGATGTATGTAAATCGGCATACGTGTTACATCAACTTTTCGGGATTGGATGTCGCAATTAGTCGCTCCATGAACACATCGTGTTACATAAATCCCCCAACCGCGTGTTGTGTTGCCTTGAGATGTTCGCATAAATCCACGTTAGCGTTAGCCATGCCGGTGAATATCCGTAGTTATGGGATGCGGGTCGAGCCGGGTTTCCTGTGAATTATATTCCACATTGTGACGATTACTACGTATGATGAACCGCACACACTATGCTAAGTAATACATCTCATATGGCTTATTTGTGCATATTAATACCTCTTGTATTAGTGGTGTATGAGACGTATCAGTACCTCTAACCTTACCTGGTATGAATCATTTGAATTGTTGTTAATCTTAAAGGATAACCTTCACTATGAGTAGGGCATTGACCCTCTCCCAACCATTTAGATGATGCAGGTGACGAACAGATGGAATAACCAGAGGAGCACCGACTCGAGGGAGAACCCGACAATTAAGACAGAGAATAGAAATTAGTTTACTTACTTTTCTATTATTAACAGAGTTTGTGTTATGCTCCCATTGTGAGAGCCTTTGACAATTTATTCATGTTCTTTTAGAATGAGAAAGGTAGTTAATTTCATTCTTTGGCTGGTCTCCATCAAATATATAGATGAATGTAATGTTGAAGGGGGAAAATCTCAGGGCAAGTTCTTGAGACATTCTCACTTTACAATATTAACACCCGGTTTCCTCAGACACGAGTGCATACTCTGGACGTAAAAATTCGGGATGTTACATCAGATCATCGAGGCGTCCTTCAATGGTGGGCCACAAACGGTTAGAATGGACGGCGTTCTCAGTCTCTGTCAGGCGGAAAGGAAGGAGAAATCCCCCTTTTTCTGGGCAGACATGGATCAGCTCGTGTTGACCAGCTTAGCACATCTGGTGCACAGCAGACGTGTACCAGCAGCGTACACGCACTCCATTAAATGGCGTCCACCATGATGTTTGCGACAAATCCACTCCCTCCATTCCCCTTAGTGGGCCCCGTCTTAGCCTTTAACCAAGGATGGGGTAAATCCAAGGTCTAGGTGGGTCGTACTCCCAATTTTCACTTGTTTTTAGTTCTAATTGCATATTCTAGTTAGTCTGCTGGACAGATCACCTTGAAGTTGAACACCGATGGTTGAAAAAGGGTCCTATGGACCTAAATATAGGGTAATTCTAAGTTCCAGGTGGGCAACAACACATTTGATCAGTTCATCGTACAAATGCTCATTAGTCACTGTTTAAACACATAACATAGATGCGTATTGGCTATGGCATCAGGTGGGGTCCCTCGTGATGTCCTTTTGGGGGATCTATTCCGTCTATCCGGTTTGTTACATCAATTTAGGACACTCTATCAAAAACGGAGTAGTTTAGTTAATTAAGTGGATCGCACGGTCCCGCCGAGTAGCGAGAATACTCACCGTTAAAACTTAAATTGTAACTCTCGTCAATAGTGTCATGCATGTGGTGTTACTTTATTTACAATTCTATCCCTTTTCTTTTTAAAACTTCTGTCATTCGTAACTCATGAGTCTACCGTCCAAATGTGATGAAATTTGATAGGTGATCTTTAATTTTCACGCTCTTTTCATCGCCCAAATTTGAGCCCTGATCTCTCAAGGATGACTAAGATTCTCTTTTAATGGCTAATATATTTTAAAATTCTAAAATAATATTTTTACTCCTCTGTGACAAGTTACCAGGCAATTTGGACCTAAACCTTAAGATCTTCATAATGATCGGTTTGCCATGATGTTTACATGGCCCATTTGGCGGATCCAAATATGATGGATGGTCAGATGACTTGTATAAGGGGACTTGATGGTTAGCACTCTGGTCATGTATGTCAGTGGATGTACGGTCAGTTTCGTAAATGGATGATCATAAGGTGTGTTTCTGGAGTGATTAGGGGCATGACAGGTATATTGTTAGATTCGAGTGACTTGTTCACATGTGTAAGTTCCTCAGATTATAATTCTAATGGTGGGTTAAGCATATTCATGTGAGGTGAACAAGATGAATGGGTCGGAATCTCGATTCGATAAGTGTACGGACGGATGTAGAGGCCAAGTAGTTGATTTACTACGATCTAAGGGCTGAAATTTAACGTGTATGGTTAATTTATGATAATTAGGCTTGATATAAAATTTCACATGAAATGGATCATGGGAACTATGTGATTTAGAATTCGGGAGTCTATGTTAATGGCATTTTCGTAATTATTGTTGATATAAGAGTTTTGTGAAACATAATGGTTCTACATGGTCCTATGCCCATTTTTAAACAATTCTTACAAAAGTACTTACATCTAACTTATTATAAATAAAGAGTTATTAACTAATTTAGTTAAGGGAAAGTACGCATATCAGACCACATGATCAACGGTCGGATGACTTGATTTATGGATGGAGATCATTCTTAATTGGTCTGATTCATATTGGAGGATGGATGTAGGGTTAGGTTGGCTACATAGGTGCATAATAGGTTAAATTCATGGTAACACTCGAGTATTGAAAGTGCGAGGTGTTACAATCTACCCCCCTTAAAAAGAATTTCATCCCCGATATTCAATAATTCTATAAATGGGACGAAGACAATCTGTTTTCTTTGTCTCTAAGCAATCACGATCAACTGTTAGGACTGGGGTTGTTACAATCTACCCCCCCTCCCCAAAGAAGAATCTTGCCCACGAGATTCGATTATGGTCATCCCAATTTCCTTTATAATCAATTAAGATCAAGAGTTTGCTCACCCGACTTGAAGAAGAGTTTTACTACTATCCTATATTTATATATTTGTATGTGTATGCGTGAAGCTCACGATGACAGTTTCACATCATCTAAAAGAATATTAGTAGTTTTATGTTTTCGGTATTCGGGTTAACTCAAACAAACGGCTATGGTTAGTCTGAGCCTGATACAACAATCTTTTGCCTGATCAGGGCAATGAGTTCCTTGGCATCCATTCCTAATCCTGGTAACCCTTAACCTTCTACTTGATCAGGGCATTGAGGTCATTAGGATTTACTAGGATTTAGAAGTTGGATCAAACCGCATACACTTTGCTTAAATATGATTTCATCAATCCGTGAACCCAATTATTTAGGATTTATGTGAAACATCGTATATATAGTTTTCTATTTTCATACGGGGTAGGTGTATATAGCCTATTACGCTTTCATTGTGCACTTTTATTGTCTAAGCATTATGTAAATTTAAATTATGGTTTCTAGTATGTATTCTTAGGTTCAGAGAGTGCATATGTCCGATCTAATGTACAATGCGGTGGTTAGTTGTTTCCTTATGATACCCGAGTTTAGTTCCTAAGTTCAAACAAATATAATTTACAAAGGAACCTAAGTTTTTTTTTTCTAAGTTCAAATTACTAAGCCTAGAAATTACAAGGCATCCTAAAATTTATATTTCTAGATTCATAAAACACCCTAATGTTAAGGGAATTAATCCTAGCTTCAAGTCTCTAATTTCATCAACGAAACTTCTGAGTATTTGAAGTCATATAAGTCTTCTTTTTCCCAAGGCCTGGTTTATCTAGACTCGCTCTGATACCAACTGTAACACCCCGTGTCTTCAGGACTCGAGTATATAACCCGTTTTCCAAAAACCCGAGTTCTAGCTTATAAAATCTAATGTAAATTTAAACTGTTTATCATTAATCAGAGTTAACAGCAACGAAGGTAGATTAAACCATGCATTTTATAAAAATATTCTGATCATTATAAAATTTCAAACGTAACGCTCATACAAGACTTATATAATCCCAAATACAAAGTTTATTAATAACAAAAACCAGAAACCTATCATGTAATAGTGGAACTCAATATGGGCCGCAAGGACCCCGCCTAGCTTCCCAGATAACTGATCTACTCTAGCGACCCAGTGAACGTCATCGACTCGCTCTACACCTGCATCAACTGTTACGGTTTGATAACGTAAATGGTCATTGCAGTGAGGAATACCCTCTAAGATTGTACACTCATAATTCATAATCCAATATAGATCGCAAGTCATGAAAATAGATATATTAAACAGGGCACTTCATAATCATGAACATATACTAAAAAACTTAGCAAATCAACAGAATCTCATTATAAGCAAAATATAATAGCAATCACAATATAAAGGAATACATCCAGAAAATCAAACACTCAATCATACGACCTTCTATTGCACCTGAAGTCACATTATACGTGAACTCCGCAAGATGGCTAGAAAATCGATAAGCGAACTTCAGCTCCACCCGGAAATCATGATACAAGTGATATTCGTAAGGTGAATAGAAAATCAACCTTTAAACCTCTACTTCACCTGAGAAGTCTATCGTACGTGAACTCCGCAAGATGGCTAGAAAATCGATAAGCAAACTTCAGCTCCACCCAGAAATCATGGTACGACTGAACTCTACAAGATGAAGAGACAATCAACATACAAACTCTAGACCACCCGGAAATCATATCGTACATGAACACCACAAGATGGCTAGAAAATCGATAAGTGAACTTCAGCTCCACTCAGAAATTATGGTACGAGTAAACACCGCAAGATGGCTAGGAAATCACTAAGCGAACACCCGCTCCACTCGGAAATCATGGTACGACTGAACATTGCAAGATGAAAAGATAAACAACACATGAAACGGATCATAGGAACTATGTGATCTAGAATTCGAGGGTCTATGTTAATGGAATTTTCGTAATTATTGTTGATCTAAGAGTTTTGTGAAATATAATGGTTCTACATGGTCCTATATCCATTTCTAAACAATTCTTACAAAAGGACTTACATCTAACTCAATATAGATAAAGAGTTATTCTCACCAATTTAGTCAAGGGAAAGTACGCATATCAGACCACATGATCAACGGTCGGATGACTTGATTTATGGATGGAGATCATTCTTAATTGGTTTGATTCATATTTGAGGATGGATGTAGGGTTAGGTTGGCTACATAGCTGTCGTGTATGTGTACATAATAGGTTAAATTTATGGTAACACTCGAGTATTGAAAGTGCGGGGTGTTACACATGGAACACAAGATTCTTCCATGACATGGTCTTAGATAAGCAGAGGAGATTGGCTATCAAGAAAATGAAAAAGGTCATTGGTGAATCTGTTGAAACAATAGAAGACATTGGAGAAAAAGTTGAGCGGTATTTCAAAGATCTATTTGCTACCGAAAACAACAACATAGAGGAGGACATATTCAATTGCATGCATCCACAACATGGTGACAAATCAGATGAATACATGCCTATTGAGGCCATTAACCTTGGAGGAAGTGAAAGATACAACCACGTCTATTCCGATTGATAGTGCGCCAAGCCCGAACGGATTCGGGGGAGCCTTCTTTTCCTTATGTTGGGATGTGATAGGAAAAGATATTTTTATGCAGCCAAAGACTTCCTAGAAGGAAGTCTGATATCCAGAGCATTCTAATGCACATAAATTTATCTCATTTCTAAGAAAAAGAATTCGAAATACATTACAGATTACAGGCCGATCAGCCTATGCAATTGCATTATGAAGATATTCTCCAAGATCATCGCATCTAGGCTGGCCAACATCCTCCCCACCATCATATCAAAAGAGCAAGGAGCTTTCGTTAAAGGCAGATCGATAGCAGAGAACATTTCCATAGCTAGAGAGATGGCTCATGAAATTGATCAAAAGGTTTATGGGGGTAACCTAATCATGAAACTCGATATGGAAATAGATGAATTTCTCAAATGCAGCATTGCTAGAAAGGTGCATGGTTTACTATCCTCATCAATGGGAGAGGTTTTGACTTCTTTAAATCAAGTAGAGCTCTAAGACAGGGAGACCCGTTATCGCCGTCAATCTTCGTCCTTGCGGCAGAAGTATTCAGCAGAGGCGTCCACAACCTATTCACATCTGGGACATGTCTTCCATATTTTTTTTTAACACACCCCACACACTCACGCTACTGGAATTTCACCACCTATGGGTACTCGAACCCTAGACCAGGAGTTGAAACTCCTAAGAGTCTACCACCCGAGCAAGAGTAAGGACCCAATGACATACATCTTCCATATAAAATTCCCCAAATGTGCCCCACAATCACCCACCTTTTTTTCGTTGATGATGCTATATTATTTTTTTAATGGTAGACTTTCTAAAGTGCGTGCTCTCCTTAGACTTGTTCATGACTAAGAAAATGTTTTAGGTCAGAAGGTTAATGCTTCTAAAACTTCCTTCATCACCCCGAAGAAGAAATCGATAGGTAAAGCGCGAAGAATCAGCCAACTCACAGGGTTCAGACAAACGTCATTTCCAACCGTGTGCTTATGAGTCCCCTTGACAAAAGGCAGAATCTACAGCCCACTTCTTCACCACCTCGTCCAGAAGATCTCTAGCAGGATTGAAGGATGGAAGGCCAAGCTCCTTAACCCAGCAGCAAAATTGGTCTTGATCAAGCACGTCCTTACAAGCATCCCCATTCACACATTGTCTGTTATTAATATCCCAAAATTAGTCAGCAACATGCTGGAAAGAGTGTTTGCAAACTTCTTTTGGGGCAATTCGGATGCTGGAAATAAGAGACACTGGCTCAAATGGTCGAGGTTATGTGTACTAGTCTAGGAGGGAGGTCTTGGAATCAGGATATTAGAAGAGATAATGCAAGCATTTATAGTAAAATGGGGTGGTAACTGATGCAGGGAACGTCGCTGTGGGCCACCCTCATCCTAGCCAAATATTTTCAGAAGCTAGTAACTAATAGAGGAGCGATCGGTAAAGCAAACTCATGTGAATGGAAGGACATATTCAGACTTCTACCTTTCTCCATCCATAACTCCAGATGGCTCGTAGGAGAGGGTAAGATTAGTTTTTGGAATCAAAACTGGTCAGGTAATAGAATGCTCATTGGAGCTACAGTGGGTACAATTCCGCAACAGATGAAGAACCCCATGGTCAAGGACTTCAACCCCCAATCTGGCAGTTGGAGCCTGACAGATATCCATAACATCATCACTCCAGCGGCCCAACGGACCATATCAGACAGCGTTGTTGCACTGTCAAACAAAGAAGACAAGCTCATTTGGGATTTCTTAGCTTCAGGTAAATTCTCATTAAAGTCTGCATGGAATGGAACTAGACAGCAACAACCCAAAATCCAATGGACCAAATGGGCTTGGAACAAATTTCTCCCACCGAAAGTAGCCATTTTCATCTAGAAGACAATGCGCAAAGTTGTCCCGGTTGACACAATAGTGCAGAAATGTGGAGTTTCAATGGCCTCCAAATGTGAATGTTGCAACAATGATAAGATCAGTCAATCCACGTCCTAGACTACAGCCATCAGCTCTGCTCAAAATGGGACTGAGATCATGGCTAATGGCCCTTTATACTCCCAATCAGATCTCTTAAATGGCTCGGCAAGCTAACACTTCTCCCAGCATAGAAGAATTCCAAATAGGGGACAACAGCCCCTTCCCAATCCAGTGCAGCTGTAAGGTGTCCAAAATCCAGCATGGAAGGAGGAGAACCTCAACCACCTCTTCTGTCATGGGTGTGTAGCGGAAAAGGTTTGGACCCACTTTACTCAATTGTTTGATATTCCATCAATTCCAAACCAATTAGTTCAACAAAGGATAATGCATTGGACATCCAAGGCAAACCGAATGTCCAGAATCAGTCATCTAACTGGTTTAGTCCCATGTTTCATAATATGGGAGATTTGGTTAAACAAAAATGAAGCGAGATTTGAAGCCACAAGATGTCAGTTAAACACATCGTAGTGAAGGTTTCTCGTTGGCTGAGAGATGTAGGATCCTCTATGCTAGAGACAGACAGGAATTCTCTGTCAGATAGCATCATTATCCAAGCTTTGAAGATGGAAAGAAATTCTACGCCTTCCACAGGCAAATCCCTCATTGTCAGATGGATAAAACCGCGGGGAGCTTGGTTGGAATTGAACATTGATGTCGAGAGGAAATCCAGGCGAGAGCGGAGGAGGAGGAGTTTGTAAGGTCCACTCAGGGAATGTTATCTTTGCATTTCAGAAATATTATGGGATTAGTTCGAACACGATGGCGGAAGCTCAAGCTATGCTAGACAGGATAGACTACTGCTATTCCCTAGGTCTTGTCAATATCATAGTTGAATCTGATTCTAAGCTCATTGTGGATGCGGCTAAGGACCCCTCAGCCCCTAGTCCTTGGAACATTTGGTACAGAATGAGAGTCATCCACCATAAACGCCATATCCTAAACCTTTTCTTCAACCACACTTTCCGCGAGGGTAATGCGGTGACAGATGCTTTGGCGAGAATGGCTAGCGAAGGATGCTCCGACAAACTCTACTGATGCCGAGCTGAACTCCTGAGGCTAATTAATTAGAGGCGCTTTGGTTATGGATAAGGCCGGTCTAGGATCCATTAGGTGCTCTTGATTAGGATTTCAATCTTCCGATAGCCTTAAAGACAAGTTCTGATGTTTTTTTTTGCTTTTGAGGAGAGGGCCTTGGGGATGCTTTCATCCCATCTTAGTGTCCAGCAAACGTTATATTCATATGGTTGGTACGGTCCGAACTCTTTTTGTTGGGACCCACCCGAAAGGCTATAAATTTTCTTATATCAACGAAATCACGGTGGCTTGAGCCACTTTCTTTTTTTAAAAAATAATAAATAAAAAATAAACTAAAATTTTTTATCATCCGTCACAAAGTCATGACCATTGGGAGATGAAGTTGTTGGGCCATTTTTACCCCCACTTTTGGCCCTTTGTCCTGACTTCTTTGTGCGGTCTGTAAAGTTATCTGCAACTTGTTCTACATCAACGTGCTCCACAGTGGCCACATCCACCGTACAAACTAGCCACTGGCAATGGGTCAGATTGACAGTGATATATTAATCTGCACCGTCCATCTGATTTATATATCATGTATGGACATGTTTCAAAAGTCTTTTGATCTCAGCGTTGAAACGAGGTATCTTCATTCAGTCTACGTATACCACTTGAGCTATGGATTAGGGTGTGTTTCAAAAGTCACACCTACAGGTCAATCCTATATCCATCAGACCATTTTTTGTTTACCGCCGTTGATTTTAAGGCCACTGATCAGATGGGTAGGGGCATCCGATCTGTGTGCATTTTGACCCATTTTCTATCCATGTTTGGGACAGCTAGATGGACTGCCCGACCCAAATGGTTAGTTACTCTCCACGTAAACCGTCGAGCGACTGCAGAGCGGGAAGAACTGGACTATGGTAGAAGCATCTCACTACAGTCGTGACCCTTCCAGTGGACGTCTATGAATGGTCTATATTTGAAGATCACACTTGTTAAACAGTCATATCCATCTCTTTCTTTTTCCAATTTTGGTACTTGACATTGACCATGAACCATTTTCCATTTCCACTGTGGCTTTGAAGGCTACAGTTCAAATGGCTAGGATCATCCAATCTACATATATTTTGAAACATTTGCCATCGGTAGTAGGACTCATTAAATGGACTGTTTAGATTGACACGTCACCTTGCTACGTGTACTGTAGCTAGATGGCTCTACCATCCTCTTATTGCTCCACCGGACACCTACCGACGTGGCATGTGACCACTCAAAATATCTGAGTTCATTTAATTTGCCTCTGACGCGACTCAGATTCAAGCGTTTGTCGCCAACCAAGGCGGCCCACGTGCTGAGATGGTCGGATTATTTGAACCGTACATTTCTCGTTGCTACCGGTAATCACGTTACATTGATGATTCTATCCTTTGATTTTTAGATGGGAAGGGAAGCCAGAAAAACGATCTCATTTCGTTGTACAAAAATTCATCTTTAGAAACTGATTACCACAATAATCCGTTCAACCTAAATTTCATAGGGTGGCCTATATAGCATAAACTCCACAACATGGACGGTTCTGATCATGGTACCGTCAGCATGCGTGCCCCAGCGAGCCACGACACACGCTGGAATCTGAGTCGCGGCAAAGACAAAACGAACTCATTTTACCGCCCAAGAAACACTATAGAAATCACGTGAACACGCGGTAAAACGGAAATGCAGTAACCACATTACCTTTCTCCTAACACAATCCCACCGTTGAATGCTACACCATAGAGTACATGGCCCATATATATTCTTACATAAATATGAATATGGCCATCATATTTCGTTTCTACATCAGATATGATAATGACCCACTTGATCTTTTAAACGAAATATGATCATAGCCACTTGATCCTTATAATCAAAACATGAGCATGGTTAACTGTTTTTTTTTTTTTTTTTACATGTCTCTAACCTGGAACTTGCTCTGGTTTTTCAGGACAATGTCAAACATGTAAACTGAATTGAATTTGGAGAAATCCTTAGGGAGGGAGATGAGATCGATGGATGATCGCTTGTGGAATTGAATGAGGTTAGGTTTGTCGTAGTATCTCTCCCACCCGAGACCGGCAAGCCTTCGTTCGAGCAGTGTGTAAGAAGCAATGACTTCGTTAGTCGGCGTGTACACTAAGACCTTGCGTCGTGTATTGCTTGATTCGCCTCTGTCCGCTTCACCCAGTCCGGTTGCTGGGTTCTCAAGGCGCATCACGCCGTTTTTGAACACCCAAACTCCAGACATTTTCTTTGCTTTTTTATATTTATTTTCTTTAGAGAGAGAGAGAGAGAGAGAGAGAGAGAGGTGATGGGGAGGAAAGGAGGGTGGGAGGTGGATATATATAGTTGAGAGTACAAGGATGCTGTCTGGGTCATGTTGCTGGCACACGTACCACTTGTGGGCCCAGATTGAGGAGAATCAGGCCTGTTGTGTTTGGACTTACTAAGTGAATAAAAAAGTTTGAGCATCGGGTGTTCACGATTCTAGCACATGCGTAAACATGGCACACGTATAAGATCCTAGCCACTCATCTTGTGGGGGCCATCGAGGATGTGCAGTAGGTAGAGATATGCCGGACGGACATGATTTCTTGCACGTGCATTGTAATATGTGGACAATGGGAAATGACTGTGTAGAATAGCGCCCATTGAAACATATGGCGAAGGTGTAAAATTAAAAACACTGCACCAGATTAAAGGCACTCTATCAACGTCGATACTTTTTCACTAATGGTTAAATTTTATTAAGTGCAAGTGCTATTATTGCTGTTAACCTATCTTCGCCTATTTATTAACTGTACATAGAAATTGTCTTTCTTAGTGGAGCTTTGTGAAGAAGTTTGCATGTGACCTCTTCACATTTTTCGCATAAAGTTTTAATGGGTACGTACCTCGCTTAAAGAAAGTATCGCATGGACTTAAACAATCTCCACGTGCTTGGTTTGAACTATTGGACATGATTGTCTTTAATTCATATATGCTTTCAATGGTGTGCTTCTGACCACTCTATCTTTATTAAGTGGCGTGATTATTTTATTACGTTCTTGATAATATACATTGATAATATTTTGAATAATAATGATTGTGAAAGTGACATCTTAGCAGTTTTAAGTCCTTTTTTACATCGTATTTTAAATAGAAAGATTTGTCTTTTATATATGCTTCCAGTAGTATGCCTCTAACCATTATGTCTTTGTTAAGTGATATAGTGACTTTACTATGATCTTGGTAATATATGGTTAGTGGTGATTGTAAAACTAATATCTCACTGATTAAGTCCTTTTTAAAATCGTATTTGGAAATAAAAGACCTCATTCTGATCCATTACTTCTTTGAGATTAAGGTTAATCGCTCCTCGAAAGGTAATTTCATTTTTTAAAGGTAGTGTGCTTTGAACCTACTGTAGCTTAGTGGTGTGTTAGATTCAAGACTCGCTAAGATGTCAATTAAATCAATCATCAATTGTTCGCCTTGCAGATTATGCTTTGACTGATCTAAAATGTATTGTCACCTAGTGGGCAAGTTGTTATATTTATCTATCATTTAGCCTAACATCATTTATGTTTTGTTTTGTTTTTTTTTTTTTTTTTTTTTTTTTTTTTGTGGGGTTAGCTTGTTAGTACACACCCATGTCAGTACACACACTCCATGTTAGCCACCCCCGCTAGGGATCGATACCTAGACCTCAAGTGTTGAAACGCGAGGTATCTCCACTCAGTCTCCCAGTTGAGCTATGGATATGGGTGTTGTAAGGTTGGTTGGTTGCCGTTTTAAGGCTCCCTCCTCCCGTTTATGTTGTAAGGTTGGTTGCTGTTTTAAGGCCCCCTCCTCCCATTTATGTTGTAAGGTTGGGGATCGATACCAAGACATCATTTATGTTGTAAGGTTGGTTGCTGTTTTAAGGCCCCCTCCTCCCATCATCTTAATGCAATATATGGCATTCTTCATTATGTCAAAGAAGTTCATAAAAATGGTCTTCTTTATACTTCTCATGGTCATCTTGATATCTAAGTTTATTGAAATGCAGATTGGGCTAGCTAGTTCTTCATGTGATCGCAGCTTCACAGTTAGGCTATGCACATTTGTTCACGACAATCTAGTACCCTGGAAAAGTAAGAACAGATTGTCAACGCTTTTTCTTCTGCTAAGGCTCTAAATACAGCGTAGATAGATACATATGGCTGCGGTTATACTCCGTAGCATAAGGGTGGCACAAGTGAGGTTCCTTAACTCCATTCACGCTTATCTGATCTTGGGTTCTCCACTTTTTTCTTAATACACCTATCAATATTTGATCCCATGTACGAAATCATCTACATCAAATCTGGGGTGGGGCTATGTATTTGATACTACCAAATCAGCCCCTTCATCACTTATCTAAAATGAGCTTGTTTTGGATTTATGTCTTATATGATAACTGTTAATATAATGCAGCGAAGGTTGAAGAAATTAAAAGTGGTAAGCTCTAGTTGGTGTTGTTGTTCAAGTACAATACTGAAATAGTAATAGGCGGATGAAGGGATGCTAGGGGTGGCAAGGGGTCTGTGTGGCCCAATAGATTTGGTCCTGGCTCAATTAATAAATCAATCTTGTCCGGGCCTAACTTTATTAAAATTTTCTATTATAGCCAATCTGGGCCGTGTAAATGCCCATTGTATTGTTAATGGGTGAACTTGGACATGATATCGAAGACCTGAATACTAAATGAGCCAGGCTAGACCCACTTGAATAGACTACCATCTTCTGCTAGATGCCATCTTTTATCCAAATCAGAATGAGAATCAGGAAAAAGGTGGGCCCCACTTGAACAGGGAACATGTCATTCATTCATATGTTAACTGAAGAGTACATGGCTACTCATGCTTACATGCGCCAACGTTGCCACGTGCAAGATCAAGGCTATTTATCTGGTTGCCTCCTTAATGCATGAGCCCTAGACAAAAATTAGCTAAGTTCACTCATCAGGTGGGCCACACATGTCAGAAAGAAATCAATGGTTGAGAAATTCTGGACAATGGTCCACATTCAACGTACAAGTGTGTTCCATTGGCATGCAGACCAGGCCTGACATTGGGCCTGGGGACCCAAAAATCAAAGAATATTATTAAAGTTAAAAGAGGATTAATATCCCTAATTAGAATGCTCCAGTGCTCCTAGTTGCATTCATATGTTTGGACAGTCCAATCAGTCGATCTGAACTATCTATTCACTCCAGGACACGTTTTATGACTATCTGGGCTAGATGCAAAAATCACATTGATCAGATGATCCAATCCATCCATTATTTGACCTTATTTTCTCTAGCCACCCCTGCCTGACTAAGGTGATTCCTTGAAATCATAAGCAATCCGTGATGGATCAAATTGTCTATTGCACCTATTTTTGTGTGAACAATCTTAACCATTCATGTTAAAGTCCAAAGATCAAATAGTTAATATTTGTCAGATTGGTGTGATGTTGCATGGTAGCCCATGAAATGCCCGTTGGATAATGAACGGTCTGGATCAATATTCTGGACTGTCTGCCTCAACACAACTAAGAGCACTATAAAGTATGGTGCTCCGAGAGCAATTGAGCATTTCTCAATATGCCTTGCTTTAATTAATTTAAGTTAACGAAGTTTGCTAAGCCCACGGGAGTAATATAAAAAGCCCTTATGAACCCCATCCCATGTACCAACGTGGCACTCGTACATGAGATCCAAGCCGTCCATAGGGTAGATCCCACCTTGCAGATACTTCTGCCAAAATATAGGCCACTCCACAATATAGGTAAACAAAAGCATGGCTTTGAAAAACATGGCTGTCTTTTCTAATTTTTGTAAACTGTAGCTCTGTTGATCAGCGGACGGGCCTGATTCCTGGCCAAGGGCATCTTCACAGTGGGACCCATTTGACAGATGGCTGGGATCTCTCGCACATATGCCACAGTTGCACATGGCGTGGTGTGTAGATGTGACATGCCTGTGGGCCCAGCAATGCTCTATTTTTGTTTTCGTTCTAATCTAATACGCATATGAGGAGAATAAATCCTCCAACATTCATAACGTAGGATCAATTCCCTCAAAACAAACATACATTTCAGAACCTATGTTTTGGAAGGGACCTTAAACCATCCAATTGTCCACGTGGCACAAATACAAGCTAATTTGGACCTTCAGAATGTGGGCCCCATTGAGGATGGTACAGAGCCTAAGAATCACATTGATCTGACAATCTTACCTATCCAATTTTGTCTCTTAAAGGTGAACCGCTAACAATTTTCTTTTCAACTTATGGTCACCAATTGGATGGTTAGGATTGTTCAATCAGTGTGGTTTCTTTTCATGCTTCACCGTACAATGGGCCACGATTTGGGTTGTCGTGGTAGGCATGTATACATGCCACGTGTATGGTGGATAGATTATAGCAACTAAGTGAAATATATATCTCGATGGATTTCAACTTTCTCTAACAAGGGTTTTTTTTTTTTTTTTTTTCCAAGCACACACACCCCCACACATTCACGCGTAGTCGAAATTTCACCACCTATGGGTACTCGAACCCTTAACCCGGTGTTGAAACTCCTGAGAGTCTACCACCGGAGCAAGAGTAAGGACCCCTCTAACAAGGGTTGCGCCATGTCACAAAAAATCGTTTTTGATGGCTCTACCGCTGACTTAAGACATTGTCATCAAATCAAAAGAATATAAGATTGTTATTCCATTACTGTAATAAACTTTGTTTAACGAGGAATTAAAAGTGGACAACGCAATCAGAGAATGTTGTATTTTTTTACATGCGAATAACGCGTAGGGATCACCAATGGCATTGCAGAATCATTTATAAAATATAATGAGATGGATGCTCCACCACAAGATGGATATGATCCCGCCGTCATCGTAATCATCGTCGTCATGGCCTTATTAGAGTTAGCTTTGTGAATCTTGCATAAGTTCTTATTTGATGAGGAAAAATGTTTTCATATCTCGTCTTGACCTCTATTCAAATCTTTTTCGGCTATGGGAAATGTGAATATTTTTAGTTGGTGCCTCATGTGCAGAGGTTGTCTCCCAGTGGGATACGCAACCCCTCCTCATATTGTATACATCCATATGTCTATGGTGAATCCTAGTTTTCTTTGGAGTTCTAGTTGAGTTCCCTTTTCTGAGTATTTTTTATATTAGTAGAATAGTAGGCAGAAAGAGGTATTCCATTATTCATTTTCTGAAGTATTCTTTAATTTAAGTGGGAGAAAGTAAGTAGTATATTCTTTCTTCTCTTGTTTCTAATGAAAAAATATTAAACTCTATGTTGTTGCCTCGTGAGGTATATAGCAAACTACGCAAATTATTTAGCCTTTGTCTCTTGTTTTGGTTTAGCCTTTTTTTAAAAAATTTATTTTAATGTTTTGACCTCGCCTATATTAATCATATGTGGGTATTTTTCCACAAAAAAATAAATAAAATAATATAAATTTAATAAATTAATAAAATTCTATTAGATTTGGATGAGAATCTTAAGCTTTTTGGTTTGAGAATAAAAATCATTCCATGAATTTGGAAAACATTTATTGTAATGTGAGACCATTTAAATTTAATTAAATTATAACTCTATAAATCTTGAGGGAATATATTGTTTTGTGGATTTGTCCAAAGGCATGGATTCATAGACTTGAGTCAGACTTGTCAGCCATATGGATTCATAGAGGTGTTGATCTGGAAAATCTTTTGTAAAAAGCACTATGGAAGATTTTAAATTTGTGGATTTTGCATCTCTCCACATAGGACTATCAATGATTCATGGACCTTTAGGTTAGAGGGCCACTCACGGAACCTCTAGAATTTTGAGAATAAACATCATTCCATGAATTTGGAAAGCATTTATTATAATGTCAAACCATTTAATGTAATTAAATTATAACTTCATTACTCTTGAGGGAATATATTGTTTTGTAGATTTGTCCAAAGTCATGGATTCGTGTGGACTTGAGTTAGACTTGTCCAAAGCCATGGATTCATAGAGGTGTTGATCTGGAAAATCTTCTTTAAAAAACAATATGGAATATTTAAAATTCTTGGATTTTGCATCCCTCTACCACATAGGACTAGCAATGATTCATGGACTAAATTAGTTTGAGAATAAACATCATTCCATGAATTCACGGATTTGAGAATAAACATCATTTTATGTGGCAGAGAGATGCAAAATCCATGAATTTTAAATATTCCTTATTGTTTTTTAAAGAAGAGTTTCCAGATCAACACCTTTATGAATCCATGGCTTTGGACAAGTCTAACTCAAGTCTATGGATCCATGACTTTGGACAAATCCACAAAACAATATATTCCCTCAAGAGTGATAAAGTTATAATTTAATTATATTTAATGGTCTGACATTACAATAAATGCTTTCTAAATTCATGGAATGATTCATAGAGGTGTTGATATGGAAAATCTTCTTTAAATAACGATATGGAATTTTTTAAATTCATGGATTTTGCATCTCTCTACCACATAGGACTATCAATGATTCATGGACCTTTGGGTATCCGATTTTAATGGGTATGGTTCTAATTTTTCGACCCATTAAAGAAGATTAGGTTCTTGCCTTTATGGACTAACTAAAAATCGGGTCTAATTGGGTTTTTATGAGTCTACCAACTTTAAAACCAGATTTGGTCTACCAACTTATACCTATTTAAAATCGGGTATGGGTCGCATTTAGTTAGTTTTAATTATAATATTATAAGTACTAAATATGTATTGATTATCATAGCAATAAAACAAGGTTTGCTAAGCCACATGCATGTAAGGGAACTTGTTTTCATACCATGCATGCATAAAAGTAGCACATGCCTATCCAATTTAATCCATCCATCCCATCCATCAGGTGGGCCAAACCATGTAAATTAACCCAACTGAAAAAATAGGTACAATGACCTAGCGGGTAGCCAATGGGTACCTAAATCTGATAACAAGTCCAGGTTAGAGAGAGAGAGAGAGAGGCAAGACCGAATTGACAAGACATAAACTTGATTTGACTGGTGTTAGGGTTTTTTCCCCGTGCTCGACCAGTCGTGAGCCTTACACGACCGGTTAAGGGCTGGTGCACGACCAGTCGTGGAGTCGAGCCCTGGCTCGACTCAAAGTCCAGCGGCTTTGGGCTATTTTTCTCCGGGGTGCTCAACCAGTCGAAGGAGGTGCTCGACCGGTTGAGAACTCGGCTCGATCAGTCATGGTTATGCAGATTCGTTCCGCGATTTTGCAGATTGCGGAAATCTGAGTCTTTTCGCAACTGAGATACGGAAAGGAGTTTTCTAAAACTATAAATAGGGGTTCCTAGGGTTTTTCTATATATATGAAAAACACATGAGGGCTATCAAAGGTGTGAGAGAAAGAGAGAGTGGAAGCTTGTAAAATGGAGGTTATGCTCGTGAAGGTTATCTACTGTGCAATTTATATCTCGACGCTTCTACATCCTCGTAATCGGTGAGATCTCTCCCTTTTTCTTTTTATTCTCTCATTGTTTATCCACTCCTGCGTGAGTGAAGACGGTTGTAACGTTCTACTTCATAGTGGATTGTTGATCTGGATGAGGTCCCGTGGTTTTTACCTCTTTGAGAGTTTTCCACGTAAAAATCTACTGTGTGGTGTGTGATTTATGCTTTGATTTATTTCATTGCTTTATTATTCATAATTTTGGTTTGTTTCGAGAGGTTAGATCCTAAGGTTTTGTGCAAGGCCCCCAACAAAGTGGTATCAAAGCTAAGTTCATTGAACAGGTAGGATCGGTTTTTTGAATTATGGAAGGTGGCTCATCAAGGATGATCAGCCTCAATGGTTCTAACTAGACCATATGGAAGGCTAAGATGGAGGAATTACTTTATTACAAGGACCTATATTCTCCAATTTTAGGCATATCAGCAAAATTCAAGGATATGTCTGATGATGATTGGAAGAAGATGGATCGGAAGGCGGTGGTGGGTTTATTAGACAATGGTTGGACGTTCCATATTCCATCATGTGTCTACGAAAACCTCAATCGTTAGCCTATGGCTGAAATTTGAAGGGTTGTATGAGAGGAAGACAGCCGGTAATAAGATTTTTCTGATAAGGCGACTTGTGAATCTCAAGTTTAAAGATGGTGGTTCTGTGGCCGAGCACATGAATGAGGTCAGTAATATAGTGAACCAACTCTCCTCTATGAAGATGGTCCTGGATGATGAATTGCAGGCTTTGTTATTGCTTAGTTCATTGCCTGACAGTTAGGAGACATTAGTAGTGTCTCTAAGTAACTCCGCACCAGATGGAAAGATTTTCATGAAATAGGTTACTAGCTGTCTCTTCAATGAGGAGATAAGGAGGAAGTCTCAAGGGTCCACTCAGCAAGAGGCCCTTGTGACACAGGAACGGGGGAGAGAAAAGAACAGAAAGGGCGGGAAGGCCCGAGATAAATCAAGAGGCAAGTCGAGTAACAGGAAGGATGTTGATTATTGGAATTGTGGTAAGAAGGGCCACTACAAGCATGAATGTCGTGGTAAGAAGAACGATAAGAAAGGAAAAGGAAATGAGAAGGAAGATGAATCAGATTCCACTGTGGTCGCTTCAGATGGCGACGGTGTAGTTATTTTTTCAGCAGATCACGATGTATGTTTCATGCGACTCCACGTAGGGACTTCTTCACAAGCTACAAGTCAGGTGACTATGGGATCGTGAAGATGGGAAATTCTGGCGTATCGAAGATCGTAGGGGTCGGTGATATTTGTGTGAAAATCGATGTGAGTTGCACATTGGTTCTCAGGGATGTGAGACATATCCCAGACCTTCACCTCAACTTGATATCGACGGGAAGGTTGGATGATGATGGCTATGAAAGTCGGTTTACTGGTGGGCGATGGAAGCTCATTAAGGGTTTGTTGATTGTGGCCAGAGGAAAGAAGTGTTGCACCCTTTACAAGGCAAGTGTCAGTGTGTGCAAGGGTGGGTTGAAGGTAGCGGAAGACTTAGCTATTGACATGTGGCACAGGCATCTAGGCCACATGAGTGAAAAAGGGCTTCAGCTACTAGCAAGGAAGCAGCTCCTTCCAGACGTGACAGGTATACCTCTCAAAACCTGTCTTGATTGTTTATTAGGAAAACAGCATAGAGTTTCATTCGTTAAAACTGCTTTTCATGTTAATAAAGTGCATGCATTAGATTTGGTTTATTCTGATGTTTGTAGTCCTATGAAGACAAAAACCTTGAGTGGGGCATTGTATTTTATCACTTTTATAGATGATGCATTTAGGAGGGTTTGGATTTATGCTTTGAAATCCAAAGACTAGGTCTTTTGTGTGTTTAAATTATTTCATGCTACGGTTGAGAGAGAGACAGGTAGATCATTAAAGTGCATCCGCACCGACAATGGTGGTGAATACATTAGCGACTTTCATGAGTATTGTAAACCCCTGGGTATACGGCATGAACAAACGATTCCCAAGACCCCCCAGCATAATGGTGTAGCTGAGCGAATGAATCGCACCATTGTAAAGAGAATCAGATGCATTTTATCCCATGCGAAGTTGTCTAAGACGTTTTGGAGAGAAGCAATGCACACGGCAGTGTATTTGATAAACAGGTCTCCATCAGCCCCGTTGAATGGAAAAGTACCTGAGATGGTGTGGACTGGATAGGATCCATCGTACAGTCATCTCAGGGTGTTTGGATGAAGGGCATCCGTTCACGTACCAAAGGACGAGAGGTCCAAGCTCGATATGAAGATCAGGCAGTGTGTGTTCTTAGGGTACGGTGATGAAAAATTCAGTTATAGATTGTGGGATCCGACCGAGAGGAAGCTCGTCAGGAGCAGAGATGTGGTATTCTTTGATGATCTGTATATAGAAGACATTGGTAAGCCAGAGAAGAACCAGTCTAGTTCAGGTGAGCTAGAGGACATGGATCCGATTATTCCTCCCGTGGTGCCTGATGACGGGAGAGTACAGAAAGGTGCAGAGGACGAGGGAGTTCCTTTAGAATATGAACCAAGGGAGTAGCCCCCACTTGATCCACCTGTTGAGCCACAGGTGAGGTCATCTAGGGACAAACAGTCGTCCAAGAGGTACTCGCCCCATGAGTACATTATGCTCACTGATGGGGGAAAGCCAGAAGATTATTCTGAGGCCCTAGCTGACGAGCATAAGGGGGAGTAATTGAAAGCAATGCAAGAGGAGATGAAATCCTTGCATAAGAACCACACCTATGACATGGTGAAACTGCCTAAGGGCAAAAAAGCTTTAAGCAATAAGTGGGTTGTCAGAAAGAAGGTTGAGTAGAAGAATTCACAAAAGAGGTTTAAGGCCAGACATGCGGTGAAAGGTTTTGGTCAGAGGAAAGGTAGAAACTTCGAAGAGATATTCTCACCAGTGGTAAAGATGACATCCATACGGGTATTGCTTGGGTTGGCGACAAGCATGGATCTGGAGATAGAGCGGTTAGATGTTAAAACTGTCTTTCTCCATGGTGACCTGGAAGAAGAGATCTACATACACCAACCAAAGGGGTTCGAAATCAAGGGCAAAGAGCATATGGTGTGTAGGCTGAGGAAGAGCTTGTATGGGCTGAAACAAGATCCACGATAATGGTACAAGAAGTTTGATTCGTTCATGTTACAGCATGGGTATAATAGAACGGAGTAGGACCACTGTGTGTTCACACGCAAGTTTTCAGATGGTGATTTCTTAGTTCTGCTGTTATACGTTGATGACATGCTCATCATGGGAAAAGACATCAAGAAGATCAACAGGCTGAAACAGGAGTTGAGTAAGTCTTTTGCGATGAAAGACTTAGGCCCAGCTAGACAGATCCTATGAATGGAGATAACCCGTGACAGAAGCAGTAGGAAGCTTTGGCTGTCACAAAAGCGGTATATTGAGAAAATCCTAGAGCGGTTCAATATGAATGCAATGAAGCTAGTCAGTACTATACTGGATGGTCACTTCAGATTTAGCAACAGACAGTGTCCCAAGACGAAGGCAGAGGTGGAAGAAATGTAGAAGATACCCTACGCGTCAGTTGTAGGAAGTTTAATGTATGTTATGGTGTGTACACACCCAGACATAGCATATGCAGTTGGTGTCGTCAGCCGGTATCTTGTCAATCCTAACAAAGAACATTGGGCAGCGGTTAAGTGGATACTGTAGTATCTAAGAGGCTCATCCAGGTTGAGTCTATGCTATGGTGAAGGAAAACCTGTGTTAGAGGGCTACACAGATGCAAATATGGCAGGCGACATAGACTCTAGGAAGTCTACATCGGGGTTCATATTCACGTTTGCAGGGAGAGCAGTTTCTTGGCAAAGCAAACTACAGAAGGTCATAGTATTGTCAACGACAGAGGCCTAGTACATTGCAGTCACAGAAGCATGTAAAGAGATGCTTTGGATGAAAAGGTTCTTACAGGAACTTAGCTTGAAGCAGGAGGAGCACGTGGTCTATTGCGATAGTCAAAGTACTATACACTTGAGCAAGAATCTAAGTCAGCATTCCAAGTCAAAGCACATAGAAATTCGATATCACTGGATCAAGGATACTTTGGAATGGAAGGTGTTACAGCTTGAGAAGGTCCACACGGACGATAATGGGTCAGACATGATGACCAAGGCATTGCTAAAGGGCAAGTTTGAGGTTTGTAGAAACCAGGATGGCTTGAAGAAGGTAAATCCCTCCTGGGTCAAAAAGGGGGAGATATGATGGAGTTTTTTCCCCGTGCTCGACCGGTCGTGAGCCTTACACGACCAGTCGAGGGCTGGTGCACGATCAGTCGTAGAGTCGAGCCCTAACTCGACTCAAAGTCCAGCAACTTTGGGCTATTTTTTTCCGGGGTGCTCGACCGGTCGAAGGAGGTGCTCGACCGGTCATGGGTGGCGCTCGACCGGTCGAGGACTCGGCTCGACCAGTCATGGTTACGCAGATTCGTTTCGCAATTTTACGGATTGCTGAAATCTGAGTTCTTTCGCAACTGGGATGTGGAAAGGAGTTTCCTAAAACTATAAATAGGGATTCCTAGGGTTTTCTATATATATGAAAAACACAAGAGGGCTATCAAAGGTGTGAGAGAAAGAGAGAGAGGAAGCTTATAGAAGGGAGTTATGCTCGTGGAGGTTATCTACTATGTAATTCATATCTTAGCGCTTCTACGTCCTCTAATCGGTGAGATCTCTCCGTTTTTCCTTTTATTCTCTCGTTGTTTATCCACTCCTGCGTGAGTGAAGACGGTTGTAACATTCTACTTCATAGTGGATTGTTGATTTGGATGAGGTCCCGTGGTTTTTACCTCTTTGAGGGTTTTCCACGTAAAAATCTCTTGTGTGGTGTGTGATTTATGCTTTGATTTATTTCATTGCTTTATTATCCATAATTCTGGTTTGTTTCGGGAGGCTAGATCCTAAGGTTTTGTGCAAGGCCCACAACAACTGGGGCATCTATGCTCCTCAACCCTATCCGATCCCAACCCATTCACCGCCCTACAAATGTTTAAGTATTTCTCTTAGTCCTTTAAGGTTCTTTAGTGTTGTTGGGGTACTCCCTCTTCATGTGGGGATGGGACTCACATGTGTAGGCTTAAGTAGCATCTTATCACCACATGTGTGTAAGGGTATTTTGGTCTTTTAACCAAACAATTAAAAGAGAGAAAAACAAAGGACATTTGTCATGAGGGAGTTTTATAACAAAATTTGAGGTTTTTTTTTTTTAAGAAAAAGAAGAGAGAGAAGAGAAGATTGAAATTTTCTAGAAGAAGAAGATCATGAGCCTTCTACTACTGAAACCTCGTGAGGGTCCATCCACAACACCGGTTTTTTCGATTATCTTCTTCAAGTGTTATGTCGGAGATTTTCTAAAATCACTAGTAGGTGAGAAAATTTTAAATTTTTTTTTTTTTTTTGATATTGTTTGTAATCAACCTTTATATGATATGGTTATGAAATAAATAAAAAAATGTCTCGTTATGATTATAAATCCATTATTTTGTTTGTAGTGAATTTGTGTCAGATTAGCTCCCATAGTTTTTTTCCTTCACATATGAGGATTTTTTACATTAAAAAAATTTATAGTGTATATTGTGTCTTACATGTTTAATGATTTGCTTATTTCTGTTAGAAATTATTTTCATCTTCTAAATATTTTATATTGTTAATTTTATTAATTTGCACATAAAAGGAAAAAATTATGTGGTTTCCCAGCAAAGGTATAGGTATTCCTCTTATATTCACCTACAATGATTATATTATACTATTATCTGTTTCAAGGGCGCATTATGATAAAAATAAGCTTTAATGATTAAAAATAAATAAATTTACATATGTATTTAACTCTCAATTTTTGTGTCATAATTCTCTCTTAACCAAATTCATTTACTTCCAATTACACCCGAAATTGGAAAGCCAAACAAGCCTAACTTGCTTCTACAATACCAACGCATCCTCCTCACATGTGACATTTTGTATACCTAGATCCAGACCATCCAGACTGAGGAAGACGTTGTGGATGGGCCATATATAAATTTACACTGATCAATAAATTCTAACCATGCATTTGATGGCGAGGAATGGATACTTAGAAGTGAGTGGTTTAAATTCCAAGGGAAAATTAGATGCTCACTATCATAGCATTAGTGTATTCTTTCTCGCATATCTTCTTTCCAGATTTGGGTCAGAGATTTTGACGGTTTGGATTATTGTACGGCTATGCTTGCCATGCCATGCATACAGATGAAGAGTGACTGCCATCGAAAAAACGGTGATGAACTGTAATATAATAGGAGTACAACCTCTTCACGTACTGGTTTTTGGTTCTGACGAGCAGAGCCCATGGTTTGGTAATCAAGACCATTGGCCTGTTGGGCCCCACCAATGGGACAATCTCAACCTTTTGATTCATGGCTTATAAACAGAGGATTAACGAGAGAAATAGGGCATGATCCATCGATGGTGTTACAACTTACCAGACAGAACAATGATCTGGATTACTATAAAGTGGGCCCCATTTGTAATATTCAAAATAAATGATTATATAACTTTGAAAGGAGAAGAACAAGAAGCGCATCTGGTGTAGTGGTATCATAGTACCCTCCCACGGTACTGACCAGGGTTCGATTCCCTGGATGCGCATTCATTTTTCAATTAGATTTTTATTATATCTGCACGGTTGCCTGGTTCTATTTCGACTGTTCACTTGATGGCCAAAATTTAGATGGTTAGGATTTTCTTGCGTGCTTTTTTTTAAAAAAAATACGAGGAGAGAAGAAAACGATTGTAGGGGCAAGATCTTGCAGGGCCCGATGTACAATGCTTACTAGAGCTTAACGGATCAGACTCAGGTCGGCTCTAATGACACCGCAATCCATGAATCTCTAAAATTGTTGTTATGGTTAAGGAATCCGAATCCTCTGCTCGCCGGATGCAAGAAAATCCTATTTTCCTATATCGGAATTGGTCCATGTCATCGTTGACGTTTTGGTATTGTTGCATTAAATGCAATGTGTGATGATATGGTCCAATCAGATTGCAACATATAAGATTTTTCTACTTGTGGAAAGCAAAGGATCCATATTCATAGTTAAGAGACATTTAGGTGATTAGTGAGAATTTTTGCTATAATTTCATTTCCAAAATAACTATCTTTGATAGCTTGGGCTAATAATTTCTTACACTGAAGAGATTGAGATGTGTTTTTGGAGTTTTATGAAAATTATTGTATCGCAATCCGATTGAAGGGGAAAATGTTGGCAACATAATAAGTCTTGACGGACTTGTCAGGCACATAAGCAACCTTAAACAGAATTAAACAATGCAATAGAAAACAAAAAATCAAGTAATAATAAAAAACATAAATTTTATGTAAAAAATCTGAAAAATAAAATAAAATTTCATGACATCAGAAAATTAAAAGAGACGAAACAATTTACATATTCAGAACCCTATATCCCCGTCAAAACTCTCTCTCTCTCTCTCTACATTAAGCACACGTTTCTTTTACTATAATCCTGCATTACAAAGGCTCATATAAACTTTCGTACATAATTAGAAACAAAAGCACGCACTTACGAAGAATTTGCGTATACTTATGCATTCTGTTGATCAACCCAACCGGGCATTCAGTCAACTGAGATATCAACAAGGACTATCGATCAACCGAAGAAAACCTTGTTCGACCAGAAACATCATAGCATGCTTTGGTTGACCCCACGAATTCTTCATTCGACCCAACGACAACTACACCAAATTAAAGGCACTTGATCAACAGAAGAATAAAAAAAAAAATAATAATAATAAAAAAAAAAATAAAAAATTGAAGATGTGTACTTAGACATGTTTTATGGGATAGAATGTTGGGCCATTGAGAAATAACACGCTCGAAGGATGAGTGTAGCTGAAATGAGGATTACAAGAATAAAATTAGAGAATCCACTTCAGAAAACTTAGGAGTAGCACCGATATATAATAAGATACAGAAAAGTAGACTTCGATAGTTTTGTTACACACTGACCAGGAATTGTTTGGTTAAGCATAAGTGCAAGTTGAAAGCTGGGTCCTTGCTCTTGCTCCAGTGTTAGACTCTTGGGAGTTTCAACACCTGGTCAAGGGTTCAAGTAGCCATACCGCTATAGGTGGTGAGATCCCACTACGGCATGGGTGCGTGGCGGGTTGTGTGTGTGTAAAAAAATAAAATAAAAGGTCTAAAAAGGTAAAAGGAAGGTAAAAGGAAGCCTTCAAACGATGTATGTGGAGGTAATAAGAAAAGAATCAATGATCCCTTTATAAAATCAATCATAAAACGAAATACATGTTGCTGACCCCATTTAATTAGTATATGGCTTATATGATGATAATGACAATGAACTCTATTAATTAGACATCCAACGGCGAAGAACTCAATTTATCTTGAATCAACTCACTCCTGAGTCGAGTCACGACTCGGGATGACTTTGGAGGAGTTGGGCTGAGCCACCCCTATCTCACCACTAACTGGTGGTGCCAAACTGGATAGGATCTACTGAGTCTGTTTGACTTGAACGAGTCCCACATGACCCAGCCGAAGTCGTCCATAGAATGGAGCTAAGGTTAAAGGCCTATTGTCTGGGCTTAGGCTTGAGTTTTTGAGGCCCAATAACTAAATGGCCAGAAAATGTTCTTGCCCCAATAGATATATAGCCCGGTCTGAGCCTACATATTTAAAGCTATAGAGAATCTGAGATTTCTACTGAGTGAGCAAGCCCAACCTGGCCCAAAAAGTATTTCGCGCTTGAATGTTCCGAATCTATCCGTTGATCAAAGTGGGTCACACATCTACAGAGAAGCAGATATTTTACAAGAATGAAAACAGCAGTCTAGAGAACATATATGTAGGATTTAACAAACGTAAGTGGGCCAGGTCGATTCGATCCTTTGTCCAACCCCAAATTGAGCAGGCCATGCATGCCAGGCCCAAGGCCAGCCAAATACAGGTCAGGTGGCTACCTGGTCTATAGCAGGAAGGGGTGGGTCTCGGCCCAAAGTATATATAAACCTTGAATTGACCTAGCTTGGCCCATTTATTAGGTGGAGATTTCAGTTCAAGCCTATTTCAGGCCCATGTTGGGTTTTTTTTGGGCCCAATGAAGAAATGAGCTTATAGTGGAATTAGCTTTGCCTATGGGCCTCACAAATGGAACTGGCCTGATTCAACTAAATAAGTTGGCATTGTGGGTCTAATTGATTTGGAGTTTTGGACCCATCAGCCCAACAGAACGGGCCCAGGTCACATTCAAGTTTTAAAACATGGGTCTGGAGATTTGTCTGATTGTGTTGCGGCTGGAGGGATTGTATTTTAAGGTGGATACAATATATAGATGGTGGGGCCCATGGAACTTTGATTCTAGGAAACTCATTTGTCCCTGTTTAAATAGTAAATTGGAAAACAAAGTCCAAGCATCATGCTTACACAGTGAGGCCCAACAGATCAACCGTCTTGATGATTAAACCATTGGTACCGCTTGTACAGACTGAACCCATTCCTCCTTTATTAGAAGCGAACAAAAACAAAATGGTAGGAAAATCAAGAAATCGAGCGAGGGCCAACATGAAAAGGAAAAAAAAAAAAAAAAAAAAAAAGGAAAAACTCCATTCAGACATGTCTGATCTAGTCCAGGTCTTAAAACCACCCTAAGCATCCACAAATTGAAGACAGGGCATGACCCATCCAGTCCTGAGTCGAGTCGAGTCGAGTCAGGAGTCAGCTAAATCCTGGCATGACCCATCCAGGTTAGCCATATTTTCAATGCCGACACATGGTGTTGAACCAGATGGACTCAACCTAGTCCAAGTCAAATCAGGTATGTTGTCCGCAGCCGCCACATTTAGGCACAGAAACAATCGTAGAACGAATCAAATACATTATAGAGAAACAAAAAATTAGAACGTGCACATAAAACATGGAGATTTTACGTGTTAAAATCCTTGTGAGAAAAAGACCACGGCACCATGTGACAAACAATTTATAATAAACCAAAAGTTCCAAGATGGAATCAACTTACAGAGGAAACCCTAGTTCTCTCTCTTCAAAACCCTAGTTCTCTCTCCCATGATTGTGATTCATCCTAATCATGTATTAACATATATATATATATATATATATATATATTATATATATATATATATATTATATATATATATAACCCACATAAAGAATTAAAACAACCCGCACACTTAGGCAAAACCGACGCGGACCATTAATTGAACCAGCAATCGATCGATGATCTTCGATTGATTGACCCCGCATGTTCGATCCAATCGAACATGCCGAAAAGTGTCAGAGAGCAAACTGGTTTTCCAAATTATCTTGATCAATCGAACATGTCCAAAACTATCCAAATTCTTGATTGGAAAATTCAGGATTTTCTCAATCTAGTTGAAGCTATTGTCAATTGATCAAAGTCCCTTAAATTGCGTCAGATTAAAGGCACTCGATCAACAATTTCCATTGTGGCTTCAATCTTGCATCTTCATTATTCCAAGTTGTTATCACCATATTTAAATTTCTTCATAATTCTATCATCGCTCTACATGCACATTCCATCTTATTCATCCTTCACCAAGCCTAGATAAGTAGAGCAAAACATTAACTTCTTTGCAAGAATCACATTTATAAGCATATCCGCTAAATTTTCATTAGTGTGAATGTAACAACCCATTTTTTTAATGGAAACTAGCCCCACCGTCCGCTTCTGTGTGGCCCACCTGAGTTTTGGATCAGCCTCATTTTTTGCCTTACATCTTCTCTTGGCCAGGTCGAGATGATGGACGGAGTAGATTATATTATTTCTAGTGGGACCCATCAGATCTAAAGAAATAAAAATAAAATAAGTTATATCTTTCGCACGCCGACTAAACCACATTATCCATTTTTTTTCCTTTTGTACGGTAATGACCGCCGAAACCGTCCTATAATCCACTCCTCCATTTCATTACGCATTCCTTTATATTAAAAAAAAAACAAACAAAAAAAATAACGGAGGAAATAATCGAATCAAAAATAGAGAGAGAGAGAGCTCTATAGATCAAGAAAGAGATTAAAGCGGGGACGTCGGATCATCAGATTTTTATTTTAAGGTAGGTGATTTTATCCTAAAATTTATCATTTTCAGTTATTTAATTATGCTTATTTAATTCAATATTTTGATTGGAATATTGTTTTGTCAATTGATTATTATGTAGGAAATCCTATTTATTTAGGAATTTCTATTTTTATATAAATCTGTTATTTAATGTTAAAATAAGTTACATATATATTTATAATAAAATAAATTTACAAAAATAAATAAATAAATAAATAAACAATTTATCTAAAGTTATAATTTAATTTATAAATTCTAATTATAAAATATTTGTGTTATCATATGCCACAATTACAATTTCAGAGTGTCTGTGTTTCAATCGTCATACTCTGCCAGAGTATCAAATAACTCTTCATGAGATGTCAGAGGATGCACCATGAGAAACTATTTTAATGGAGAAGGTTTCAAGTCCATCAAGCTGGACCACAAGTTACGGTCCACCCAGCAATAGATTTATGACATACTAAGTTCATACAAAATCCAACCCTTCCAATACATCTAAAACAATATGAAGATCACTTATATGAAAAATTATTCCTATATACTAGTCAGGATATCCTCAAAAATAGAAAATAACTTATAACTGTTGATAAATAGTATTATCCATTTAATGAGTGAATGTAAGTGTAATTTTTTTTGTAAGTGATCTTAATTGTTTAATAAACCTAGTAAATGGGTTAGATTTTTCACATATATTAAATGTTATAATTTATTTACTTGATGGACCGTAATGTTTCCAATCGATTGTACTGGAGATCTTCTTATTATAATGAGACTTTGTTAGTACGAGATATACCAGTATGACTATAATCTTACTCGTCTCTACATGCGGAACATAGCACACGTGTATAAGTCTGAGAAAGCTACTATGTAATCCACATCTTTGACGTGCCCAGATAGAATATATATATATATATATATATATATATATATATATATATATATATATATATTAATAAAAGAGCACGGTCTGTCTATTTTCTTGGGCACCATGAATGAATGAAAGCTAATAATGTTCCTTATTCAACTTACAAGTATGGTCCACCTATTTAGTTTAACTATCAAATTTTCAGTAAGGGGAACATAGAAAACGAACGGAATAGATATCACACACGTGGCTCGTGTGGCACATGACACACGAGTAGGATTCAAATCCTACTTGCGCGAGTACTTTTCCCATTTTTCATGAAGAATTGAATGGTGGGGCATTGAAGTTGTTGTATGGATTCTAAAAATGAACCAACGGCTCTGGATTGTGTAAAGGGTCATAACCCCTCAGATTCTGTAGTGTAAAGATTCACCATATACCTGTATTTTTAAATTATTACTTTGAGTGGCACCAATTACTTAGTTTGTTGTATGGATTTATTACCACACTCTGCCTCCTTATTAAATAACACTATCATGATAGTCTACTGCCATTCTTAATATGGTGGTGACTCCTCAACCGTCCATCATGAAATGCTTGTACGGTAAATTTGATCGTCCAAATTGATGAACCAACTTTTAATGGTGGACCACCAAAAAATTTGAGCTGAGAATGTGAAAATAACCATGAATTTTAGTAGGCCCCAGCCACTCAATGTGAGATTTATTACTCAAGGGTGGAGTTCATGTAGAACTTGATATTTTAACAAATTTATGCACCTTGTTCAGAACTTGCATTATAATGTAGAAATTGGATTTATTAAATTATTAATCATTTATTTTGTTGATATTAAAATTGTTCGTATTATTCATGTTTATCTATTGATTATTTTATTTGTAAAAAAAAATATGTATAATTGTATCAGCAAGTAGGGCGATCGTATCCCTTGGGTGAGAGACCCTAAAGCCAACAAGTAGGGCAATTGTGTCCCTTGGGTGAAAGACCCTAGAACTCATAGGATCCTTTGGAGTCTCCTTTGTGTACGGCGTATGAGTACAATTGTGTGCGTGGACATACATCAGAGGTACAACTGGAGCAGTAGTCTAACCAGCTAACGTATAAATGGGTCCCTCACCATGAGGTACCAGTGCGTGGGCGTTAATGCAACGTGACCATCCACTTGGGTATGGTGTTGTAAGAAATAATTTAAATGTTACAATTATTCATGAAAATATTACATGCATTGCATTTTCTTTTGTTACATTCCGTTATCTGTATTCTATTTCCTTCATTGCTATAAAATTGATATTATCGAAACATGTTAAATTTTGGGTAAGAAATGACCCTACTGGGCTGTTATGCTCATCCTACTAAAACAAATGCACAAGTGCAGAGCTGGAATACTATGAGCAGGCGGGCCTCTACTATTAGCTTTACTTTTGAAAATTAGGATTAGTTTTAATTCAATTAAGTCTTTTTTTGTTGTTATTTAGGTTAGTTTATGTTCAAGTTCGATGTAGAGAGGACAACTATCAAAATATTTGAATTTAATAAACATTTTAGGTGTATTTTCTTATTAGATGACGATGAGTATTTACTGAATTCGATTGAATCAACTAGATTGTAATAAATGTCATCATATCATAATTCACACCTTGGGATTCGGGTCCTAAATACCTTATTTAGGTACCTAAATTTCGGGGCGTGATAGTTATCTTCACAAGAGTAACATTGTCTGTCTCTAGCATCTATTGAATAAAATGATGACGCGCATCAATGTGTTTAATCCAAGAGTGATACACCGAATTCTTTGCTAAATTGATCGCGCTTTCGTTGTCATAATGCACAAGCACGGCTTCCTGTTGAAGCCCCAACTCATTCAACATTCATCTTAACCAAACAACATCCTTAAATGCTTTCATCACCGCCATATACTCAACTTCAGTTGTGGAAAGAGCAACCACATTAAAACTTCGATATTCAACTAATCGCTTCACCTGTTAATACAATCGAGTAACCGGAAGTCGATCTTCTATTATCCACATTTCCAGCATAATCGGAGTCTACGTAGTCTATTAGTTTCTTCTTTAGATTTATCGAATGTCAAGATGTAGTTAGTCGTACCTCGTATGTAATGAAGTAACCATTCCAAAGCATTTCAATGTTGCTTACCAAGATTTAAAATATATCTGCTCACAACATCCACCGCATGTGAAATATCAGATCTAGTATAAACCATGGAGTATATAAAACTATCAACCATACTTAAGTAAGGCACACGAGACATATACTCATTTTCTTCATCTGACCTAAGACATTATTCTGAATAAAGCCAAAAGTGGACAGCATGGGGTGTGATAACTGATTTAACCTTATCAAGTCTTAACTTCACTAAGATTTTCTCAAGATAACTCTACTTAGACAAGCATAACATGCTCATTTCCCTATCCATGTATACATCAATGCCAAGAATCCTTTTTGCAGCCTCCAGATCTTTCATCTCGAATGTCGTAAATAACTGAGCCTCCAATATGTTAATTTTAAACGTATTATGGCTAGCAATAAGCATATCATCAACATACAATACTAATATAATGAATTCCTCATCACTCAATGATTTGAACTAAACACAATGATCGAACTCACTTCTAATAAACCGCTAACTTATTATGAAAGAATTAAATTTTTTATGTCACTGTGCAGTTGACTGTTTCAGGTCATACAACGACCTCTTTAACCTACAAACTTTATTCTCTGTTTCATGTACCTCGAACCATTCAGGTTGCTTTATGTAAATCTGTTCTGCTAGTTCCTCGTATAGAATAGTTATATTCACATACAACTGTTCCAATTCCATATTGTATTGGGCAACTAATGCCAATATGAATTTAATAAATACTTGCTTGACTATACTCGTGAATATTTCACTAAAGCCGATACCTTCTTTCTGATCATAACTCTTCACAACAAGTCTTGCCTTGTACATATTAATGTGCCTTCATAACAGTAAGTATCCCTTTAAAAACTTTCAGGACACCTTCATACTCGTGCGAATTTGCATCCGAGCACCTCAAGAGCTCCCAAAGATATTAGATTCTTCTTTAGGTCTAAAATGTGCCCCACATATGTTAGAGTACGCTTCACCCCATCAAACATTCTTATACGAACCAATCCAATTACAATTATCTTACAGGCGTGATCATTGCTCATAAGAACTAGGCCACCATCGTATTTGTTGTACGTGGTAAACCAACTCCAGTAAGGACATATGTAGTACGATGCCCCTGTATCCAAAATTCACTTGTTATACAAGTGTCCGACCTTAGATACGGACAATACGTCACAATCACTCGTCTCTTCGTTGGATTCTACTGAATTGGCCTCCCTCAGTGAATCATTTAATTTCTCATCTTTCTACATTTTGAGATTTGTACAAGCATTCTTCATATGTCATGTCTTGCCACAATTCCAACACTTCAACTTTCATTTGACCTTTAACTTAGACATTGATTGTGACGTCCAATTCACTTATTCATAAGATCTCCACCTAGCAACCAGTGCACCTGTAGAAGTACATTACCTACCATTATTCCTTCTCTATTGCTTCGACTAAAGGGACGTTAACAAGATTAAGGTTTTGTCTTCTTTGTCGAACTTCACCTCCACACTCATCAGTTTGCAAACTAGTTTGTTGATGTTGATATTTTCAGAAAAATCCAATACTTCCGTCATCTTCGAAGTTTACAGTTGTCTCTTCAGATATAGGTGATTGGAGAGCAACTTCGTCATGTAGATGCTCTCCAACTTTGCCCACAATCTTATGGTGGTCGTCTCATTGATGATATTATAAAGGACTTCATCGGCCAAGCACAATTGAATTGCGTTAATCTCTATTTGATTAAGTTTGTATCAAATCCTCTTCTTTCACTAATTCAGGATATTGCGCTTTATTAAGGAGTGTCTGCGATACCCCTTACTAAATTAAAAGGGCCTTTATTTGTAAAATCTATAATTCAAAGTTATTTTTACCTGTAAACTTCTCCATCTCAAACTTCACATTCAATCCCTTTGATCCCATGTCTCAAATTTAATCTAAGAAACCCTAAAGTAGAGCCTACGCTCTTATATCACTTGTTGTACGTAATAGCCACATGTTAGGCATGGAAGCAACTGTAGAACGAATCAAACACGCAACAGAGTAACAAAAAATTAGAGCATGCATAGATAACATAGATTTTACGCATAAAAACCCTTACTGAAGAAGACCAAAAAAAAAAACAATGGCACCAAGCGACAAACAATCCACCGTGAACAGAAAGTTACAAGAGATGGAATCAACTTACAGATGGAAAACCCTAATCTCTCCCACGTTCGTAATTCACCCTTAATCCCATATTAACAAAGATATATATAACCTGCATACAGAATTAGAAACAAAACCATACACTTACGCAAATTCGACGCGGACCATCAATTGAATCATTGATTGATCGACTCCAATCGATAATCTTTGATGGATCAACACCACATGTTCAATCGAATCAAACATGTTGAAGAGTGTCCAAATAGCATACTAATTTTCCAAATTATCTCAATCGATCGAGTCCTGATGTTCAATCAATCGAATATGTCCAAAACCATCCAAAGTCCAAATTGGAAATTTTGGAATTTTCTCTATCCAATTGAAGCTGTTGTCGATCGATTGAAATACCTGAAACTGCATCGTATTGAAGGCCCTTGATCAACAAGGCAATCCACAACCACCCCAGATGAAAGGACAATCCGCATCCACATCAATGTATGAGAAATGGTAATGTTGTGATTGCAATTCGGTCATTTCCATTTTGTTAGCCTACAATAAATGGTAACGTTGTAATTGCAATTCGGTCATTTCCATTTTGTTAGCCTACAATAAATGGTAACGTTGTAATTGCAAATCGGTCATTTCCATTTTGTTAGCCTACAATTCATTTCCCCAGCATATCTAAGACGCAACATACACCATCCGAAATCATCCTACTCTCTCTCTCTCTCTCTCTCTCTCTCTCTCAATTATGATTTTTCACCTGTTATAATTTCATATGTTAAGGAAAATGCAAGCTAAATCCAATGCGTGGGACCCGTCTCCAGCCTAGGAGTGGGGGTTGATATCAAGTGGAGAGCATGTCATAATATAACTTCCACCGACTGATTATGAGAAATCTGTGATATGCAAAATAAATCAATGGAGCCATCCTGAATACATGCATACATATGCATATATGTATGCATATGCACGCGCACACATACGGAGGGAGAGGTGGGTAGGTGCTAGCAGAGATAGATGAGAGAAGCTGCAGGCTACTCGGCATTAGAGAGAGAGAGAGAGAGAGAGAGAGAGAGAGAGAGAGAGAGAGAGAGAGAGAGATGGGTAGGTGCTAGCAGAGAAGGCGACTCGGGCAAAAAAAGGTGTGTGTGTGTGTGAGAGAGAGAGAGAGAGAGAGAGAGAGAGAGAGAGAGGGAGAGAGAAGAAGAAGAAGAAGAAGGGTGCAGTTACTCACGTAAAAAAGTTAAAACAAGAGGGCCCTTTACCATTTAGGAAATCGCTTCCAATGCACTCTTAAAACCCAAAGTTCACGACTCTCCAAAGACTAATTGCCTGCATGGAACTGTCCATAGCTACTCACCTTATACAAAGGATAGATGTATATGAACAAGTATGCATGTATGTGTATGAGTACAAATGGTTGTTGCACTCCTCAAATCTTGTTGGCTCACACCCACCATGCTACGACAAAGGAACTTATTTTTAACAAATCCGCCCCAAATAAATTCTTTTATGTATAAGATTACAGGAACAAAATCCTTGTCAAAAGGGAGGAAACGAAAAGAATCATGGATTAAAGGATGATTGATAAAGACATACAGACATTCCTGTAGCAGTGAAGGGCTGCGGGAGGGGCGCACAAGAGAATAATGCCCCTCTCCGTAAACTTTTACCTTCTCTTTTTTTTTTTTTCCATGGTCACTGTATAATTACGGCAGTAATTCTCCTGCAAATATTCTACATGTCTTACATATAGAGACTGCGAAAGGAAATCACCATACATCACGCAGATACCTCCCGTCCATCTGCAGATTCTTCACAAAGCTCTCTGTCTTGGAGTTATCCAAAGATCCCTGAAACCCACCACAAGAAAAGGCGCTCCATTTTATACTGATATGTAATCTCGACCGAGCAGTGGGGCCCCTTCTTTCAGAATTTGCTCATCAAAAGTGCAGGCGGGCCCCCCTCCTTTTGGTAATCTAAGCTGTTCATCAGATGGGCCAGTTCACAGATGGGCTGATGATTGGCATATTCATCCAACTGTTGGCTTGCAAATGAATAATTACAGCCAACAGTCCACACTTAACAAGGGCCAGTTTGGATGGTTAAGATCATCTGCACCCAGGGCTCTCACCACGAGAATAGTTTAGACAACCAAAAGATGCACCCCAACATCCCCGTTATCTATTGATACTGTGCATCCAATGGGCAGCTCACACAAATGGATGGTTACAATCAATTGTCCAAATTGACAGAGGCATTAACAGGCCCTGTGAGCAGTTTGCCGGCCCAAAAGATGTTGCTCCATCAAAATCACACTTTGTTGCCTGCACTTTAATCAGTCTGACTCTCTCGGTTTCATTTCAAAACCAATAACATTGAAAATAAACGAATGTACGAGCAAAGGGTGGCAATGGACTGGGCTAGGGCTGGCGATGCAAGGAAAAGAGTTAAGTGATCACAGGTTTCAAATACTTCAATCTAAGAATTTCCTGTGTATCCTCCATCAACAAAAAGTCTTATAATATAAACAGTTCATATCATTAAAACATGACCCCACGTGAGTGTCTTTAAACTACACGTCCGTTGAATTGGAAATGTTTGCACATCTCTTCAAACTGTCAATTCCTTTCACGTAACTGTGGTAACTTGATGATTGACCTGGCCAATAGACCAGGCCATTCATCATCGGCCTGGGCCCAGGTGTGACATCAGCATAGATTTTACGCACAGGCATGGCCCTCAGGCCAACTTTGGGGCCCACTCACTCTAGCTCTGTTACAGGGTCAGGCATCCGGCCCATTGCCACCCTTTTGGTACAAGTATTGAAATCTGTCACAATTTACAGATGTGCATAAGACTCAAAGGTTCCATACCTGCTCCTGGACTATTGTGTGGAGAACCCGATGGACGTCCTTGGCCATGCCTTTGGCATCACCACAGACGTAAATATAACCACCCTTGGAGATTACATTCCAGATTTGGGAAGCCTGTTAACAAACAAACTACCCATGCTTAGAAGCAATCACAAACAGGAAGTGCAATTCATTAAAAACAAAACGAAAAACAAAAACCAAGCAGACCTTCTCCGCCATCTTGTGTTGCACATAGTCCTTGGTTGGCCCCTCACGCGAGAAAGCAACAATCAGCTCGGAAAGCACGCCAGCTTCAACAAAGCCATTCAACTCATCCTCATAGATGAAGTCCTGTGCATGATGGTGTACCAGATCAATTTCTGCAATCAATGAGATGTCTTTGGGGAACAAAATTACTAGCTCATAAGGAAAATGCCAAGACTGATCATGGGATTCCAACTCCTACTTACTGGTTGCAACTTGTGTTAGGTGGCACGGTTGGGCGGGCCCCCAGGATCTGATGGTATTTACACAATATTGGGAACCTTCGCACAAAGCCAAAGATGGACAGCTTACATCTAGCGGTCTGCCTAACCACTAAACGGAGCAGAGAGGATATGATCACACCTTTAATCCCATGCTTAAGTTGGCCCCCCAGATCTCAATTAACGGTTTAGATTGTCTAGACGTGGGCCTTAATGGATGATGGGTATTATTTTCCCCTCCCTTTTTTCTCTCTGGGAAACTATGAAACTATCTCGTTTGGGATACTTTTAACAAAAGAATGCCTCCATTTTTTGAGAGGATATGGGAAGAGTTTGAATGAAGTAGGGCTTACCCCCAATCTCTCCTTTCTTTTTTTGAAAGGTGAAGAATTTATTAGGCAAAGTCAACAAAGGACAACAGCCAAAGAGAAAGGACGCACAAACAGAAACAAAACTGAAAGAAAAGGAAAAGAAAAGACAGAAAAAGAAAAAGAAAAAAGAGAACAAAACTATAGTTCAACATCTTCTCCTTGAATTTAAAATTCAAATTTAAATTGGAAGAGAAGATTGAAAGAGCGAAAAATGCATAGTGGTTGCCCAGAAGTGGGCCCCACAGGCCGGTATCCAACAATGTGGGGGCACATGTTTGTGGTGTCTAGGCTAAACGCCATCCCACACAGCACATGCATCATGGCCCAAAACCCAGGCTGATGGGGTCATCACGTGGCCATCACATGTACCACAAATGGGCAGTCAAAAAGAATTTAACCAACCCACATTCACCATATGCTTGTGGATCACCTGATGACTGGATCAAGTAATCACCAACAACCTACATGGTATATGCATCATGGCTCAAAAATCACAATGATGGGGTCATCACATGGGCCACACGTGTATGACAAATGGGCAGTTGAAAAGAATTTAACGAACAGCCAACATTCACCATACAGTTGTGAATTCCCTGATGACTGGATCAGCCTGGCCATTGGGCCATAGCATATACAGGGGGGTCCACCAGATTGATCTGCCCAGATATCAAACTCATGCTAGTATTTGTGGGAAAGTAACTAAAAATCGCACTCCCATGGGTAGCCTCAGCAGAGGTCATCAGAAAATCCAGTTGTCCCCCAATCCCAAAAACAAATGATTTGAGAGATTCATTACCATTTTGCGGTTCCTGCAGCCAAAGAAGAGGCTGGAAGGGCCCAGTTCTGCCCCAGCTTCTTTCAGAGCAAGTCTTTCCTGAAAATGACAAGCATTCAACTTCTTCAGTAAAGTCACCTCACCAGCACAGGGATTCACGCACAAATCTGTCAGAGCTATAAACCTGCAAGAACCCTCTAAAGGGTGCCAATCCTGTGCCAGGACCAATCATGATGATTGGCACAGAAGAATCTGCGGGAAGTTTGAAGTTCGATTGCCTCACAAAGACTGGTGCCCAGCTGCTGTCATGACTTTCCTCCAAAGGCACCGAATTCTGCAAAAGGTGAATTCCAGTCAGCCGAAATGGGGGTAGTGGGAGCCAATATTTTGTAGTAAAGTACTTCGGGATGCAGGAATCAAGATAGGCAAGAGGAATGATATAAAACACAATCAATCCAATTCACAGAATATAAAGAATATACATCACAGATTAATGGAATAATCACAGAAAGGATTAAAATACTAAGTTGGGCCAAGTAGAAAACTTTGCAGCCCGTTAAGAGCTAACATAACCTACAATACAAGCAAAAGCATCTGACAGGTATCGAACTTGAAGTCTGAAGTTCTTGCACCCCTAATATTTCCTACAACCCTCATTTATTCACAAGGAATGCTGGTATTGTTCCTGAATTCCCACTGGAGACATTTTTAGGCATGCAAGATCTGGACAGCTTGTCTAGCAGACGACATCACAACTGGGCCATGTCAAAAAAATCACGCGGATTGAGCAACCCTAAGTGTTTCACTTGAGGCAAGAAAGAATTTTTTGTCCCATCCAGATTGATTGACTAACTGGTGAGGATTTTTTAAATGGCCTCATTTTCGGCCCTATCCCATATAAGCCAGAATCCAGCTGAAGAGTGGTCTGGATGTCGAACAACATCTGCAGTGCACAACTGGTCTGGATGTCGAACAACATCTGCAATGCACAACCTCTGGATCCGATTCTAGATTTAGAAATTTAGTCCTTTCCTATTTGTTTTCTTATAATTGGAAATTTTCTCAAGTTTCAATGAGTGTCCACCACAGATTGTAACAACTATAAGGTGGATTTAACCACATTTTTAGCACAGGATATGAACATAATGCCAGACGCATCTCTCACAAGACTGCATGGATAGACTTATATAGTATAGATAAAACCTTCATCCAAGTGGAGCAGATGCCTTTGTGAATCCTTCCTGTTGGTGTTGGTCCATACACTAACGCACATGTGACATGAATCCTAGATGGAGCCATCCTGTAAAATTGAAATTGCAATCAGCGTAAAATCTAACAACAACCATTCACTAGAAGAATGACAATGATAACAATAATGAATAATAACTGGAAATTTGATTGGTCAAATTTGAAATATTGCTCACTTTGGAGAGGAAGAGATCGAATAATATCTTGGCTGCAAGCGAGGGGCTATCGCTGCAAAGAAAACTCCAAGAGGCGGCTTGGCTGAAGGAAATTCGGCCATGACTTCTAGAAGGCTTCTCTGATTTGCAACTATCCATTGTGCATATTCATCCTGCATCAAGAAGAAGGTTCCATATGAAAAGGAGATCATTTAGAAAAGCAGTAAAGATGCTAGAGTAACAGAGACTATTCCTAACCTTTCCGGCAGGAGACGCAAGAAATCTCAAACGTTCAGCTTCACTGGGGTCAGAAGCATGAGCAGCTAATGCAAGTAGAGCAGCCTAATAAGATGCATCCATACTCGTAAACATTGTGATTCTTGGAGAGATTAAAATGAATACAAAAAACCAGCATGAAGCAGGAAAACAGGCACTTCAAAGAAAGGAATCACCTTCTTTGGGGAATTCAGAAGATCTGCATAGTGAGCAAGTGCAGTTCGCAAAGTGCAAGGAGACGGAAACGGTGGTGGCAAGGAGCTTCCACTGATGGGCGTTCCATCCTCTTTCTCCGTGTGGATGGAGAAGAAAGTATCTGGCGAATAACCTAATAAGTTTTCTGCCTCCTCAACAGTTTCAATACAATTCTCAGTGTAAACACCAACATGGTCCCCTGTTTCATACCTGATTAAAAGATAAAAAGGGGTTGATAGATGAGTAAGGTGATAAAGAAATCTGCACCAACAAGCTAAAGATTATACGATGTAACAAGGACAAACTACTTCTTATGCAAAAATGCCCTGTTATATATGTATGGTACCTGGAAAAGAGGAAAAGAGGTGAATTTATAACGTTCTTGAGGTGATATTTCAATGGATATATTTTTCTATGCTTCAAGAACTATACATAATAATTTATCTTTCAAGATTATAATTTAACAGGTGTGTCAGGCTTCCTAATGTTGCTTTGTTGGACACCGCCTGTCCATGAAAAAGTTTATCCATTCAGTATAGCACACAGGTTAAATAAGGAGAAAGACTGGTGCACAAGCACCATACTGAAAACAGTGTCTCTAGATGCATTGACCTTAATCAGACATGAAAACTTCTCATTGTTTTACAAGAGAACACGTGGGTGGGCGAGGAGCGATGCTCAGTCAAAAGTACGATTACAACTCCAGTTGAAGACGATGAAAGGCTGCAATCTTGATATCCAGAACTCTTCATCAGAAGTTATGATACACAAAAGCAGTTTCTAGAACTTAGATGGGCGTGTACATAGAATATAACCACCCTTCTATTTTAAAGAAATCAATCTGGTCCAAATATTAATTCTTAGAAATTAAATAAATAAATAAAACCCGTGGAGAATGAAGAAAGAGCAAAAGGCACTTTTATAGAAATTCTTCCTGAGTTATCTGCACAAGTTCCTGCCTTAAAAGATTTTTAAACTATAAGAAAAGGGCATTTTCTTGTCAAAAATCATAAAACTTGTTTTTAAGTCTCCCCGGAATTTCAAAGGCAGTCCACTTTAAAAATCAACATGTTCAATCAGGCCCATCCAAAAAACACATAACAGAAAAACAACCGCTTCAAGTTACTTTGCAAGTCAACAGTAGCAACTATTTAAGTTTCACAAATAATGCATCACGCCACCATACGAAGTTCATCATTGATTTTTGTTTTTTTTAAAGGTAAAGTTCATCCTATTGGTGATTTAGACACAAGCATCTGTCAAAGTCCACATCTTGAAATTGATGAAGCACACAGGCCCTTGAAATAGAACCATTCATACAGAAGGAGATATTTGTAGAAGCGAGTGAAACTGGATCTCAATACTAACTGGGTGGTGAGAAATTTTCAAAATAACACTAACATATGGAAAAAGAGAAACTTCTTAATCTGATTCTCAAGGGTTTACTAAAGATAATTAACTGGAATTCAGTTTACAAGCAAGCAGCACTTAGGGATCTTCTGGGGGGCCAAACACTCAGAGATGCCATACAGCAATGTGTATGCAAAGGCTAACAGATCCACAATTAAATGGTTAATGAAATCTGGACAATAAAAAACAGTTTCAATTGTCTAGACAGAAAAACATAGCAAGCACAATACGCCCGCAGTCAGCTGCAGCCAGCAAACTGAGAAATCATCCAGGCAGACAAACATAACAAGTACACTACATCCACATTTGCTTGACAGTTTCCGAATACCAGTTATAAATCCGTACTTATAATTGTAAACAAGAGAAACTGTTCAAGAAATATTAACATTTATAGTAAGCACAACTATTGTCACAACTCATCAAGCGCAATAAGAAATCCAATAATTCGAAAGAAAAAGCTGTAATCATCAGTGTGGCTCTGAAGTTGCATCAAATAAAATCCAAAGGAAACTTACACAAGTCCTGTCCCAGATATGTCAAATTCCAGATGAATGCAAGAACGATCAGAAGCTGGAGTGTGAAGCTCCCTCCTCACAGCCACATTAGCCCTTAATAGAGAGAACCAAAAAATGAGTCAGCTTTGAGAAGCATGCATGCGCCCGCACACACTTGTATAATATTCTTCACTACCTGCATGGATGTTGAATGTCATGAACAGCATGGCCATTCGCAATACTCCAATTCTTTTCCTGTAGTGTAGCATCCTCAGGGTCATAAAATACAACTCGGTATTCAGGTATGGCAGCAGTGTAAGGGGTCGAAGCACCTGATGCATCATCTTCGTCCCGAAGCAACTGATCCAACTCGGGCCATACCAGCTCTCGCCTAAAATAGAAAAACATGGTTGATACAAGTCAAACCATTTAATTTAAACAAACACAAAAGAGTGGCCTGTTCAAAAGTTCAGACAAACAACAATCCTAAAGATGAAAGCATTGCACACCATGCAGTAAAGTCATCCTCAATGCATTGATCATCATCTCCTAGACCCACAGGAACAAGGCGCTTCCCACCTACGAATATAAATAAATAAATAAAAACACTAGCATTGTGTCATGGAAATGAAAGGAGAGGAATAAGATATGCAAAACCATCAATCTGAAATAAGTGAACTTCAGCAAACTGTGAAATTCTCATTTTCATCATAATTACACAATCCCTTAATAGAGAATGACCCATAAGAAACGTCAAACACCACATAATAGTAACAAAATGCTCTTGTTCAGACATGTTTTATACATCATGATTAATTGCAGATCTAAGTGTCTATCGTTCTGGAGCTCAATGAACCCAACACCTCAGTCCACAACCACCTGACATGCTTATTACCACTTAAATGAAATTGTGACAGCAGGTAACAGCTTCTCAAGTGTTCTCACACACGTCGTTTCCTAGTAGATTTGCTTTAAAATTACACTCCGGTATGATGCATCTTAAATACAAATAGTGGGAGTATAGAAAAGGCATTCAGAAAACTATCCTTAATATTGGGTAGGTTCAAAGAAAATCCACATCAGATCCTCATGTCTACTAAGCTAGGTGCCATCGTGATCACAAAAATAACCAGTAAACATGTAAAGCAAATTGATAACAACCATTAATACGGTCCAGTACTAGAATATCGGCATAATTTTTTAGAACTAGGAAAAACCATATGCATAAAACAGAGCGACAACTAGATGAAAAGCAAGATGATATACATGCCTCAAATGAAAAGCTTTTGGCTGCATTTGGAATTTTTTGTGAAAAATATCAAATAATAATAATAATAATAATAATAATAATCTGCAGGCATGTAGTTGTGGAGAGCCATTCATTACTTAGAAGTTCTCCAAATCATGTGCAGTTGCAACATATGATCTTCATGCCTCAATTCAAATTCAAAAACTTAGGCTGCGTTGGGAATTTTTTGGGGAAATAACACTAGAAAATATCTGCAGACAGTGGCAGGGCCAGCAGGGTTTTGTCATTTCTCCCACATGTCATTGGGAGAAATACTTATCCAGGAGATGAACATTTTGTCCCAGGGAATGTCCGCAAAACAACACGCTGCCACAGATATGTCTATTTGGATCTGCCATTGTTAGCTAGTTATCTAAGAGATGAATACTTTGTCCCAGAGAATGTCCGCAAAACAACACGCTGCCAGTCTGCCACAGATATGTCTATTTGAATCTGCCATTGTTAGCCAGCACATGTTTTTCTTGCCATTTTTTTCTATTTTTTTGAAAAAAAAAAAAAAAAAAAGGCCCTCGAAGCTTCTATTTGCCTGAATTGCTTCAATTTATAGTTTTAATCTTAACAACTATAGGAGTTGTAAAAATTTGCTGTATAATAATCTAGGAAAGTTTTTAGAATAAGAAATGTGAAAATTTTAATTTAAATAGAGAAAAAACAGTGACAATTTTTCGACCCCGTAACAGCCGTTACGGCCCCCATAAGGGCTGATACGGTCCCAAAAAATCAACTGCCCCGTTTCACCCCCATATCGTGTAACTTTCGTGGCCGTTATCCATGCGTATTAGCCTTTATGGCCGTATCATAATGGATACGGAACACCTTGGTTAGATGTCTTTTAGATTTTGAAGAGTTTACTATTTCGAGAAGTTACAAGTTTGTACTTATAAGCAAATCAAGTACATTGTAATTTTCAAAAACAAAGTATGTTGTAATTTATTCAATAATCTCAATTTTTGTTCTCATTTTTAGAGATTTCTAACTTGTGATCAAGGTTTCTTTTAGAATCAAGGATTATCTTAGAGAAAGAAGATGGTGATCTTTTCACCATGCTTTGGCTATATTACATGTACATAACCAAACTTCACACACAATAATATGCGGACACACAAAGGTTTGGTAATCCTACAAGCGTTGTGTAGCCCAAAATTGATAGAAATCTTCATATATACTGTACACATCCATGTGGAAAATCCGAGCCATCCATTAGATGGGTGCCACCAAGTATTGCCCCAGCCCGATGATTTGGTCAGTAGTATGCTCACAACCCGGTGATTAGGACTGTATGTTACATTCTAATGCAGGGGCACTTTCACACTGGGCTCGAGTGAGGTCGCCTGTTGGATGCAAGGGCACACTCGGGGTGAGTGACCCATGCGATTTGGGGCCCACGGGGGAGGTCTCTTGTTCGAGACTCCTTACCAGGGTTAATTAATGCGCATTTCACACCGGCCTCGAGTGGGGTAGCCCGTGGGATGCGGGGACACACTTGGGGTGGGCGGCCGTATGATTTGGAGCCCACGAAAGGGGTTCGACCAAGGTCCTAACCCATGAGATGTGGGGCCTGGGCTATAAGATAAAGGGATTAATTCGTCATACTCTAACAGTTCGAGCTTTTGGAGCAAGTGATTAATTGTCCTGCATTACATTCACACAACCAAACTGCATGCCCAAACAGCTATGCAGGCAGACACAAGAGGTTTGATAATCCTACAAGGGTGTGTAGCTCAAAATTGATAAACATATTCGCATGTACAGTACGGATCTGTTTGGAAAATCTGCCATCCATTAGATGGGCGCCACCAAGTATTGCCCCAGCCTGATGATTAGGTCTGTATGCTCACAGGGTGGGCCATGGTAGTATCGTACAGCATCACACACCTGACGAGCAACCAACCTAATAATTGGGCTATTGCAACTATCCACAAGGGCATCTACTGAATGGGTGATTGTGACTGAGGAATGAGGATCAAAACAATCATGTCTTAAATGATATTGAACATCCATTTTCCTGGCCATAGGTTAATTAGTGATCAATTAGCATCAAAGTCAATGAAATCAGCGAACAGAGCATATATGAACATACAGACAAAGAATATAGATGTTAGGTAAGCCCACACAGGTGTACAAGGGAGCCCTTCTACACCACTGTAAATGCAAATATCTCGAATGTATTTGAGATCCAAATCCGCTCATTGGATGAGACCTGTTGTGTGCATTCCACTGCCTTTGATTTGACGTCCTGCGCCCATCACAATGGGCCCCACACACAATCTGGAAGTTTGGTGGGCCTCTCATCACAACAATTCCATGCCATGTGGCCACAGATTGGGGGTGGGACACTACTTGTAAACTCTTAACAAAGTTTCTATAGGTCCAAGGGGATGCCTGTAAAAACCTAGTAAAGGGTGTACAAGTATGCATGCTTAGAGAAGCTCAACAATACCAGATTTACAAAGCTATTACTAGCAAAAAATTAAAAATTAAAAATTTTACCCTTCTCAGTGATCAGCTCATCCACTACCTTTGCAATCTGTTTTTCAAAAATTTCACAAAAACCAAAAATCAGAAATTACTCAAGAAAATTCACAGAGCTAAAACAGGCACAAGAGCACAACCTAATTTCTTCCCCAACCTTATTAAAATGCTCGTACTGCCGGTTACCCAGCCCAAACACGCCATACTGAAGATTCTGAAGCCAATTACCACTCTCTTCTTTACCCTGAAACCACCAGATAATCACGAAACCACCACTGGAAGTTCAAATTCAAATGAAATCATTTCTAAGTTTACCTCCGTAAACCATTTATAGAACCTCGCAGCATTGTCCGTTGGCTCACCATCTCCATAACTACATATTCAAAACACATTTTCTCATCAATAAACAAATAATGGAGAAATTGGTGAAAATCCGCAGGGGCGAACTTACGTTGCTAGAAAGAAAAACGCTATCGTTTCTTTCTTCATCTTCTCTTCATATTCATCATCATCGGCTCCATACTCATCCTAACAAGAATTCAATCCAGATCGTCAAAAATCAATCCAACGGCTACCAAATCTACAAACTTTCAAGCAAATAGTCTCATATTACCAGATCAGCAATTCTAAAGGTGGCTTTCTCGTACCGCGCTCTCGCCTCTTCCGCCAGCGCCTGGAAATAAAAACAAAATTAAAATTCGGAAATGAAATAGAAGAATCCTGGCCGTTGATAGGAGAAAATCCCAACCTTCGCGAATCCTTCCGCCGTTCCTGTCTGCGTGCCGAAGAAGATCGTCACTTTCTTCTTCCCATCGTCGACCTCCGGCTCCGGCGCCTGGTCCCTCACGATCAACGGCTTCGGGGCCTCCGCCGCCTTGCTCGATTTCTGACCATTCGATCTCCGCCAGATGAAGACAAAGAATCCGATCAGGGCTGCGACCGCCGTGGTCAGGATCATCAGCAACTCCCGGTTCTCGATGAAGATCGCGACGCCGGAATCCGACGGTATGTTCGATTTCCCGGTGAGGATCGCGGACATGAGTTCAAATGGCGAGATTTTCATGGAGCTGGTCTGCATGAGGGGGCACGGGACGATCGGACGACTGAGATCTCGCGCGGGATTCCGGCCCCCTGAATCTCGCGCGAATGGAGCGGGCGGTCGGTATTTGAGCTGCGATATGAGAGAAGGCGGAGAGAAAAGAGAGAGACTCAAATGAAAGAGGAGCGAGAGAAGAGGTTGGGGCCTTTTAATTGCGGCTGAGATCGAGCGAACTCTTACCAAACACGAATAGTCAAACCACCTACCCCTCTTAACCATGGTTAGATAGTGGAGTTAAGATGATGGTGTATTTACCAAAATGCCCTTGAGCTGAGCTGTGGGTGGGAAGTAGAAACTAGCCAGTACTCTACTGTGGAAAGGGACGCGGAATTGCGTAGTGTAGAAAGCAGCACCGATGTCTGTACTGTGTTGACGTGGCAAAGCTCTAAAGGCCCACCATCATGTATGTGTTATATCACACCTTACATGCATGTTTTTTATATCATTTAGTACATGAGTAAAAAATACCGAAATAGATACAAAACTCAAGTGAGACCATGCTTTCTAGAAACTAGGATGACCACCGCTGAAACCCTCTCGGGCCCATCATGATGTTAATTTACGTCCAACATCCAAATTGTTCATAAGATCACGCAGAACTGGATGGATGGAAAACAAAAATATTAGCTTGATCCAAAACTTCTGTGGCCCTTGGGAAGATTTCATTGGTAAGCGTTCAATCCCCACTGTTTCCTGTGGTGTGGTCCACTTGAGATTAGAGCATGCCTCATTTTTTATATTATTCTATGTAATGATCTTGAAAAATGGATGGACGGTGTGGATATAACGAATACATTACGGTTAGATCTACATAGCTTTGTCACGTCAACCCAGTATCGACCTCGGTGCCATGTCCTTACTGCACAATGCAATGAAATCGGATTGCGTAGTTGGGCCCACTGTGAATGTATGTGGTTTATCCACACCGTCCATCCATTTTTACTGCTACTTTCAGGGGTTGATATCAAAATTGAAGCAAAGCTCAAGTGGATCATTCCATAGGAAACAGTGTGGAATAATGATTTCCACCGATGAAACCTTCCTAGGGTCCAAAGTAATGTTTATTAGTCATCCAACCTATTCATAATATCAAAAAAATATGGATGAAGAGAAACCACAAACATCAGTTTGATCCAAAACTTTTGTGGCCTTGGAACAAATTTTCAATGGTAGAGGTTCAATTAAACTGTTTCATGTGATGTGGTACACTTGAGATTTTGATATGTTTCATTTTTGGGTTCAAGTCTTAAAATTATCTGTTAACGTGGATTAACGAAGTGGATAAAATAAATAAATAACGGTGGACCTCACGCTGTTTACTCATTACACTAAAGGCGGGGCGAAAAAGGCTGATATATGATACTCTGGCAGCGTATGACACTTGATACATAGGCACTCGGAAGTTGTACACGTGAAATATAATTAATCAAATCAAACCGTTCTAATTGTGGAATCCAGTGTCTCTAAGTCATATGAGAAAAACTGTATTTTTAAACAATTTATTACTTTTGATTCACGGACATTTGTTTGTTGAATTAGGACCGTCTGGATAATTTCATTTTTAACCGTCCAATAAATGGACACGAATCCGATAGTCACATTATCACGTGTGCGTAATTTTGGCTTATGGTACATGTAAACTGGAGAGGATAATTTGGGATTTTAATTTTTACTTCTTCTTTTTTACCTCGTATGCAACTTTTAAGTAATTTATTAAGTGCCTGCGTATCATCCATCACACTCTGCCAGGGTATCAGATTTTTTCTGGAGCGAAAAAAATACCGCCTTTTCTCCCGCTTTTGTCCCATAGAGTACAGGAACTATACAAAAACGCCGGGTTCCGTACAAGTAGGGCCCTCGTCCTAGTGATTCCAGCCGTTGATCAGGTGGGCCGAATACTGGTTGGATGATTTTAACGAAATATTTTAGATTAATTAAAATATCCTAAACCTTCGATATGGAGGCTTAAAATTGAACAGCAAAGAGAAATGGCACAGCAACGGTTCTCACCAAACGGAAAGAAAGGCCAAAAATCCAAAGGTTAAGATCTACAGATCTGAGAGATATCTTAGAACTTCCTAATGTATACTAGTTGTGATCATATCAACGGTTTGGATTACCGAAAATTGGGCCTGCAAAGTCAGCAAAACGAACGTGTTGTAGTCAGAATCTGATAATGGCTTAGCAGGGCGAGAATTTCCTGCAAGTTGTTGCAGGGAGGTAGGGCAAAAAAGATCCGTGGGTCCCACAGAGAACGTTTGTGAGTGAAATCCATTCCATCCATCAAATGCAGAATTTCATTTTAGGCCGTCACTCTCAAATGAAGACTGATCCAAACCACTAAGTGGGCCACGCCACATGAGGAAAAGTTGGGATGGAGATGCCAACCATGGAACCGGATGGGGATATGCTGGTGACCCCCGCACTAGCTAGGTAGCTGGTGTAAAAGCTCTGAGAATCATGATGTATGTATTTTATCAATGCCGTCCATCCATTTTTTCAGCTAATTTTAGATCATGATCCAAGAAATTGGGCAGATTTGAATCTCAAGTGGACCACACCATAAGTAACACTGGTGATTGATCACCCAAAAAAAAAATTTCTTTGGGCCACCGCAATGTTTATCTGCCTTCCTAACTGTATGCTGGATGAGGGGAAAACAAAAGAGACGGCTTGATTTAAAATTTTTGTGGCCTTTGGAAGTTTTCAGCGCTAGGGGTTTAATTCCTACCGTCTCTAATGGTGTGGTCCACGTGAGCTTTGGATTAAAAAATGAGTTGGCAAAAATAGATAGGTGGCATGGATAAAACTGGTGCGGATGAGCTACCACCCCTGCCTGTTCAGAACTCCGGACAGGCGTAGTCTCCAAGGGCCACTGAGGGGCCACCATGATGTGTGAATCTTATTCAGACGCGTCATCCTTTTTTTCTTATTATTCTAGAATAATGAAAATAAAATAAGGTATTCAAAGGCTCAAGTAGACCACATCATAGGAAGCAGCGGTTTTAAGGACACCCATAGTTGAAACATTTGAAAAGACAAATATCATTTTGATCTAGAAATTCAGTGGCCAATAAGAATTTTTCGACAGTAAGACTCTAATCATCACCGTGTGGCCCATTTAACACTTATTCTCTATTTTTAGGATAATATTCTAAAATAATATGAAAAAATGAATGGAAAATAGAGATAAAGTTCATAGATCACGATGGCCCCTCAGTGGCCCACATCCCAAGCTCCAAACTAGTGGAGTAGTACCTAATCTGTGCGCAGATGAAACACATACATCATGGTGAGCACTAGAGGTGTATATGAACCGAGCTAGCTCGTTTAGCTCGCTCGACTCGACTTGACTCGAAAAAGCTCAATTCAACTCTATTAGAAGCTGAGTTCAAGCCGAGACGAGCTATTTTTTTTGAGCTCGAAAATGAGTTTGAGCTGAGTTCGAGCTAGCCCCAGCTCGACTCGACTCAGATCGAACGTAGCTCAAATCAAATTCGGAACAAACCAGTTCAATGACTCAATTACTTTGATATTGATGCTGCTCACTAAGTATTTGATGAAATGACTTAAAGAAGTGTGGCTGGTGGCAAGAAAGGTATATATACAAATCCAACGCTCTTTTTTTCTTGATTTTTATGTTGCGTAGAAGGTGTTTGATAACATACCTGTAAAACCATTGTTGTTGTCTCAAATACAGTGAAATTTTGAAGGTGCAGTCTAGGTGTTTGTGAAAATACTATAATGGCGTACTTAGATCAATCTTGACTCGAATTGACCCGATCTGCTGACCAAGATGAGCCGAGCTAGCCAATCAAGCTCGAGGACCGAGTCAAGCCGAGTTTGAGCGGAGGCCAGCTCAACTCGGTTCAACTCGATGTACACCCCTAGTGAGCCCGCAGGGCTTTCCACGAGCTATCTGGTGACAGCTTTCCACAAGCTATCTGGTGTTAGGGTCATTAGCGAATCTGCGTCCCTATAAGCATCTCCTGCATGCATCACTAAACCGTGGGCCTCACCGTGATTTTTGCGTGGCATCCACTCCGTCCACAATTTCTGACAGTTCATGTTAGAAAGTGGTCCAAAAATTCAGGCTAATCCAAAACTCAAGTGGGCCACACCACGCGGAGCAGCAGGAATGGGTGATGGCCACCATTGAGACCCGTGTAAGTCTAACTCTGATGAGCCATGGAACGAAAATATACGCCTGATCCAAGAACTTCTGTGAGATCCAAGGAGAATTTGGTGGGACACGGATTATACAGTGACCCCTTGGGCTGTGTTGTGGGACCCACCATGATATATATATTTTATCCATGCCATCCATTCATTTTTTTCAGATCATTTTAACCTATGAATGAGTTAAAAAATAAGGTAAATCCATGCCACACGAAACAGTATTGATTGGACGCCCACCATTAAAAATTAGGTAAATCTACAATAATGTTCACCTACCATCCAACCCCTTGATTAGGTCACGCAGGCCTGGATGAAGGGAAAACACAAACATGACCTTGTTTCAAAACTTTTCTGGATCCAAGGAGTTTTTAATGGTGAGTGTTCAATCACCACTGTTTTTATGTGATGTGATTTGCCTGAGATTTGGATGTACCTCATTTTTGTGCTAGTGCCCTCATATGATCTTTCAAAATAGATGGACGGCATGGATAAAACAAATATATTATTTTGTGGCCCACAGAACCGACCAGTACCAACCTCAGTTTTGGAGGGGTCACTACCGAAATCGAGTCGGATTCGAATGTAAGTCCCCATACGTACGAGCTTTGTGGGGGCACACCTTGATGCTTCTATGCCGTCCAAACCGTCTATAAGATGAGCCTCCCATTTTAGGCACAGATCCCAAAAATCAGGATAATGCAAAACTCGGGAAGGGCCACCACGGAACAGCAGCTAGAAATGAAGAGATGAATGCCTACCGTAGAAAATTGCAGATTCTAAGTTGGGGCCTACGTGTTATGTATATACCATCCAATCCAGTAATTAGACGTATCCTACCAGGATGAAGAGATGTCCCAAAAATCAGGATATTCCATACTAAATTGGGCCACAAAACGTGAATTTAGCATTTTTCGGCATGATTTCCCGCAGTGTGGCCTACCTGAAATTTGGATTAGCCTGATTTTAAAATTAATTTGATCATGAGATGATATATCTGATGCACGGTTTGGATTCCGTACAAACATTATGGTGGCCCCAAGAAGCTCAAACGTATGGGAACTTACCTAAGTCTGGATCGGACGGACGTGATCATTCCCCAACGAAAAGACGGTTAAGAAAATAGAAAAACGGTCCAGATGGGTAAGATCGTCCAAACTGGAAGCGTTTTGCGAGATCCCTCGTCCACGTGGATACTAAAACATCAACCGCTAGGATTAAGGAAACATGAGTACTGCTTGTACGGACCGGTGCATCAAGACACGGTTCTCCTGAGCGCTCGCCAACCCAAGTAACACCTTAGTGGGTATTACACTTACTGTGTGGGGCCTATGTTGATGAGTATTTTGAATATCCATGCCGTCCATCCGTTTTTTCAGCTTATTTTAAGGACATTAGCCCAAAAAAATAAGTAGATCCAAATCTCTGGTGGACCACGCCACCAGAAAAAGTAATAAATGACCATTAAGAAATTTTTGTAGACTGCAAAAGTTTTGGACCAAGCTTAAATTTATATTTTCACTTCATCCTAGTCTGATTGACCTTATCAACAGGTTGGATGGCAAATAACATTATATATTTGCTTAGTGTGGGCCTTGGGAAGTTTTTAATGGTGAGCCCCACACTAAGGATAATACCTAATCTACTCCGCATTAAGTGGTAGTGACTCAAGTATAATATGTGTGGCATACAGTCCAACTTATCAGTGGATGGAGCATGATCTGAAAATTGTACTGATTGCTTTTGTCACATAGATGACCCTAAACTCCTTGAGCCCATCATAATTTACCTGTTATATCTACTTCACTCATGTATTCTGCCAGGTATGTTAGCATGTATGTGCATTCAAAATTCAAGGTCACACCACAATAAGAGGATTGAACCACTACCCTTAAAACCTTTATAAGCTAATGAAGCTTTTGAGGAGCTGATATTTTTCTTTAACCTTCATATTTGTTGATGCAGAAATCTGGACGTCCTCTTTAGACCACTTGAGATCTGCAAAATAAAACAAAGATGGATACCCTAGCAGCAACATGGGACCCTCCGATGCCAAAGTCAAGCAGGCAAGCTAAGTCTAATTGAACATAGGATTTTTTGGATTATTTTCGGAGTTGAATTGTGCGTACCTTTTACCATTAGAGATGCCATTTTTATAGTTGAGAGAGGGGTGGTGGCGTGAAAGGAGATCTCCCTATTTAGCAGGGATGTATTGCAGAGGGATTCGAATCTTTGGCGTATCACAATGATGTTCCGAGATCTTCAGCTAATATCTCGGACAGACCCGTGTTGCAGTCGTCCCTTTAAATTCTTGGCTAGGATCTCAGATGAATAAGTTTGGTAAGATCTGGACAGTCAGTACCAAGTCAAAACTAGTAGAAGCGTGTGACAGGAGATCAAGGTGACCTATATCGTTGCTTCTGATAGTGGCTCGTCGACCTGAATTCTCTTGTGAACCATGGTCAGGCTTTCCCTCGGTATCAAGGGCATGGTCGACCTGCCGACCTGCCTTTGTCCAAGCACGAGGGCCGAGCTCATTTCCTTAGCAGAGTGTAGGCGGTAATCCGGGATGATTGTCCTATTACACGAGACAACAGTTGTTTTCAAGAAACGATCCGAGCGGCATCTCGACAATGTATGCATAATGTCCTGAAATTTCACTGTTTTGAATTTCAAAAAAACCCTTGAAAATTTTTCGCTATAATTAGCTCGCGTTGTCACTAACCGACCCTTAATACTCGTGGTGAACCTATACACGGGCGGTACCAATAAAGAACCGCACAAATTCTGTAGAAAGCCAACGAATCCGTTCGATCACTTAAGCATCGAGTATAACATCATGATTTGTTCACATAGGGCCCAAATCTAGGCGACCTATCACTGACTAATCAAGACGACTGCAACTAAATTAAAGATCCACCCAAAGCCGAGACAACTACGAGTTAGATCATAGTTAATAAACCAAAATGACCCAATTATCTATTTAGCATACGAACCAACGGTTTAGAATGATTATGACTGAATTGTCATTTTCACTAATTACGAATATGTCACACTATAAACATAGTTAATCCAAACCTTAATCATTGCGCACAAGAAATCTTGCTACTAATTAATTCAAGAAATGCCTTAATTATCCAAACGAGCTCTAGACCGCTCGTTAGTGGGTCACTAGTTCTGAAACTATAAAATAATGTCCGTCTTACTGGGCTCGACGTCTAATGCGAGAGCCAAACCCGGATAGTGTCTACGATCACTCAACTTGAGCCGAAGGGCGAGTGCATGATAAGTGCAAATATCATAAGGAAGAACCTGAAACTTAAGTTACTTAATTTGTACACTCTTTCGCGAAGTTGAGAATTCTAGACCATCGATTTACGGCCAAACTTAGCAAGTAGGGAAAGGATAATTCCCCGCACACTTTCGTATAACCGCAGCCCCGATCGATCATTGCTGACCGTTGATTTGACATAGGCCCCCCACGGCCGATTTATGTGTCCAATCGTACCAAGGTTGCATCCTAGCATAGATTCCTTGGTGAGGGACCTACCCCATGGTGTAGATGAACCTACACGCCCCCCTGGTGCCCCATTAATTAGAAATGACCTCCTTTAGGGCATAAATAACAAACAAAGTGGCCTTACAACCAATGTTGCACCATCTAGAGCCATAAATCGCTCCTAAATTTCATCCCTTTCTCCTCATCCGAATTTAGAAACCTTAACTTGGGAGAAAGGGAAACGAGGAGAGAAAAGAGGAGAGAGATCGGAGGAGTGGCTACTAGAGGAGATTTTTCCTATTCCCTTTGCCCCACAAGCCCAACTGCTACCGCTTCCGCTGTCAAAACTACTCTGACGACGATTAAGGGTAAGATTTTGAATATTCCTTATAGATGTAAGTCTTTAAATGGGTTTTCCCCAACCCTAACGTACCCGTGTACTCGTGTAGGTGGCCGACAATCCTTCCTTTGAAACGTAATTCCAAGAACAAGTCCGAGTCAGATGTACTGGCAATAGGTGCAGACCATAAGTGCTCATGTTGCGATTTATCAATGCTACTATTCCAGTTAATGATTTATGATTGCAATTGTAGTATGTGCATGATAACTTACATATATTTCAATTTATGTTCAATGGATTACAATTTGTAGTATAGCGACACCTACATGTTTGATGAAATGCCCGAATGAGTAGGTTATTGATTTTGATGAATGAATGTGAATCCAATCATCTTTATTGCTCGTTAACTTGATTAGATTAAGAAGTATGACTAAAAGAGTAGTCTGGTTAATCAACAAATTCCAGGATATGGATCGACTAAATTAGGTTGGCCACCCCAGACACGTTCGATTGATCTAGGTCGAACACGGACGACCAACAGTAACTGGGCCATGCGAGGTGCTTACACACTCCATGCTGGTTATGCCGATGTTCGCCCGGCCCGTATCAACCAAAATTGTCCAAAGAACCGGCTAACCCTATATATGTTCACCATGTATGATCACAATTGTTTGAATCTGTAATACTCCCCTTACCATTTGCAAAGGTATACTATTTACCATTACCATTGTGATCCTCAAGACTTGTGAGCAGGGCATGGTAGTATGGGATACCGTGTCTGTGCTATCGGCCTACGCTAGGGTGACGAGCCCTCCCGTAGTGACCGCGAACATTACTTTTATAACTTGCCTTTTGTATATATTCAGCTGGGAGTAACAAATTCAAACAGATCGGGAATTACAGGCGTGAGACCATTGTGGTCGTCCTGCGCCTAGTGATTCAGTTGAGACTGATGACTAAAAGGGAAGTGCCCTAACTTCCCCAAACTGCTGGATGAATAGGCATAATTAATCACTCGACTAACATAATCATTCACCGCATCGCACTAGTATAAAATGTAGCGAAGCATGCATTGAAGTTGCATGTTGAGAAAGTGCTGTCATTTGCGAACCAGGTGGTCGAAGTCGCGTGTTGAGAGAGTGTTGGATGGTGATGGCATGCATCATTACATAAACCCCACTATTTGCATTAATAAGAATAGTTAGGAAGTGTTGTTTTACATTGTTTTATCATGCCCGTGCTGATAGACTTGATAACGTGTATAACCCATGCTTTATGGAACCACTAAGTTAATCATTAACTCTCACTCTAAGACGGTGTTTTAAAACACCAACCAGATGCTAATGTAGATGCAGAGACCACTGAGTCCGATACATTGGATCAAGAGGGCATGAATGAGGAGGAGCTCTCTTACTTCCAGCTTTCTGATGGGCCGATGTAGGTTGTGCACTTCTCAACAGAGAGAGTCGAGCGATCGGGCTTAGTTAGACGCCATCTTTCCACTTATTTATTTATTTATTTTAGAATTGTATAGTGGACCCAGCTGGACCCATACTCTAGATAATTATATTACATGCGTTTCAATTTAATTTTCTGCTTTAATCATGTTTATTCTGTAATATGATACACTATTTAGTATAATCCTATACATGCTTAACTATCTAATGTAGAAGTAATCGAGAAACCGGCTTTTGCAAAGCGTAAGTGTAGACACTGAAAAATCGGCGTCCACGTTGTTCGGTGAAAAATGTTGTAATTGGGATGTTGGGGGTGATTAAGCTGATTTGGTGATTGTTGGAGTCGCCACTGGCCGAATGATCTCAAAATCCCGCGGTCGGCTAGAACCACGGAATACGTAAGGTTGGAGAAATCCGAAGATTCTCCGACCTTAGATTGACTCCTGGTCTACGATCCGGGATTCCGGGTAAGGGACCTCGGTTACAAAGAGGGAAGGTGTTAGGCACCCTCTCTGCCCGTACAAGTGTACGGTCTCGACTTAGTGTGGTAAAATAATCTCAAGGGATGATGATGATGCTACGGTCATGATGGGACTAGTCACACGTGGATTTCTGATGTAGCAAGATCCGAAATTTCGGCAGGCTACAGAGCATACGTCCGACAATGTGTCTAGAGGATGGATATGGTGATGCTTATGCAATGAGATAAGAAAAGTGGACTAGATCACTAGGAATTTCTGATGTGACAGGATCCGATATACGACAAGTCACAGAGCATACATCCGCTAGAGATCTAGAGAAGCAGGGGGGTTGAGAAGGGAGTAGATGTCATGATGAATGCTCGTAGGATGATAGATCTTTGGCTTGATTCTTGAGTAGGCTAAGACATGAGCTGAACCATGATCATTTTGGGCTAGGCTTTTTGGAAAGGTTGAGGTGAAGGCTGGGAGATGGCTTGGAAAACTTGGGCTTGAAGGCTTGGGAGCTCCTTCCCTTCCTTCACTCTCTCTTCCTCTCTCTCTCTCTCTCTCTCTCTCTCTCTCTTTCTCTCTCTTCTCTCTCTCTTTTCTCTCACTCTTTCTCTCTCACTCTTTCTCTCTCACTCTCTCCCTCTCTCACTCTCATCCATGTATGGTGAAAATGAAAGGGGAGAGGGCTATTTATAGCCCTCTCCAATGGTTTTTTGGTAATTTAAGGATAAGAGGGGGGTAAATGCTGACGTGGCACATGATGATTGGTGGAGAGGAGAGAGATGCCACATGGCATGCTCCCATTAGCTATGGAGGCCGGTAAAACTGTAAATAGTGGAGATGGGAGGGGTAAATTCCAGGAAGAGTTGACTTTGGATGCTGGGACAGCTGTCCCTGCTCAGGCTGCACGCGGCGGTACTCCGAGTACCGCCGGCGGTAGTCCGAGTACCGCCGGCGGTAGTCCGAGTACCGCCCGGACCTGGCTGAGTCCGAAACTCGTGTGGCTGACTCAGCGCACACTTTTTGAGAGGAGGTGGTAGTTTGACTACCGCCGGCGGTAGTCAAACTACCGCTTCGGTATAACTTTCCCCGAAATTCATCCGGTGGGTCCTTTTTGGGTTCTTAGAGTGAAACAAAGTCTGCTTTAGATATTCGGCTCAAAATGGCTCGAAATTGACTCAATTGTTACCCAAAAATGACCCGAGAAATGGATCGGTTTTGGACCTGGTCTGGATTGAATGATGACTCAGGTTAGGGTTAGGAATATGATCATGGTTCTCGGATTGTCTTAACAAAATCAAGATATTAGCCTGGGTGGGGTGTCTACAGATGCCCCTCTTTGACCGAGGTTGCGAGCAACCGAAGGTCAAAGCAAGTGGACACCCCACCCTTCTGGTCAGAATGAAGGGTAGTGATTCAAATCTATTGCTTACCATTGTATCATTGTCAGTCGACTATCTGGAAAAAGATGACTTGCACATATCACGAGGGTTGAGAAAAACGTTATGATTGTCTCCTGCGCATTCGTCGCGGCTTTACGGATCACCAATCACAACCCTTTCACATCGGATTGTTTACAGCATTGGAGGGTAAGTCTAAAAAGTAAGGGCCTCTGCGCATTTGTCGCGGCTTTACGAGGATTCCCGTACTGTTAGGTCTGTCGTTCCTTTGCTATGTAATCACCCTAGGAATGTTCGTTCCATTTGATTGTCAAAGTGGTTAGCTGCCCTGCGCGTTGGTGCGGCCTTACGGGGAACTCACTATGCCGACTTGGACTTGATCAAATTTTGCGAGCATTCCGGGCTAGGTATGTGCAGGTAATCTGTTTGCCATGCAATCTGCTGAGTCTGACACTTTGGTTACAATGGATCGTCTTCACTTCGAGTTTGATTATTCTTTCCAGAGATAGATCCACTCATCTTACTAGCATTTGTACGACTGTCCAGATATAGAGATCTGGCCAATCGTACATGTATCATGTACGGACTCGATCGTCCTTCGGGGAAACCGGAAGAGATCGGATCTTATTTAATTATGTGCACTGTCCGCAACTGGAGAATATGGAAGATTCCTCAGTGTACTGCCCGACGCGTGCGTTTTTGAAAACTATCCTCTTTGGAGCTAGGCTCCTTGAGGGTTTTATTTAAAACTATTTTTTTTTTTTTTGATTTTTGAAAAATATCCGTTCGATCTCGCGGGTGGGCGTCGTCGTTCGGTTTTTATTTTTGCAAGTTAAGTAAACAGCCGCGTTGCCTCCACTGATGAGTTGGCGGGGCTAACGGTTTTTATTTGGAAGTCAGATGGCCTCCACTAATAAATTAATGGGGCTACTTTTTTATTTGGAAAAAAGTCAGATGGCCTCCACTAATTGATGGGGCTAAAATTTTATATATATATATATATATTTTATTATTATTATTATTTTTATCTTTGAGATTTTTAGAAAACTTGGAGGTTTTGTGGGCCTTTGAAAACTTTTGAGAAATTTTGGGATTTTTTGGGATTTTTGGATTTTTTGGAATTTTTTGGGATATTTTGGAATTTTTTGGAATTTTTTGATTTTTTGGAATTTTTTGGGATATTTTGGAATTTTTTGGGAATTTTTTTGGATTTTTTTTTTTTTGTTTTTTTGGATTTTTGGAATTTTCGGGATTTTGGGGATTTTTTTGGATTTTTTGGGATTTTTTGGGATTTTGGATTTTTTTGGAATTTTTTGGGATATTTTGGAATTTTTTGGATTTTTTTTATTTTTGGAATTTTTTGGGAATTTTGGAAATTTTTGGAATTTTTTTAGGATTTTGGAAATTTTTTAAGAATTTTTGGAAATGGGCCTTGGAAGATGGGCCTGGACTTTTGAAATGGGCTTGGGCCTTGAGATGGGTTTTTTGAAGTGGGCCTGCGAAATGTTTTTTTTTTTTGGAAATGGGCCTTGGAAGATGGGCCCGGGCTGTTTCCTTCTTGGACCATCTTTTGATCATTTATGCGATCTCATTCTCATATATGGAGGTACGTTCTGTAGTCCCAGCCTTCTGAAGTGGGCCCTGTCCGAGTTTTTCTGAAAGTGGGCCCGGGCGGTAATCAGACTGCCGCCGGCGGTAGTCGGATTACCGCCCGTTGACATTTGCCCATTCTGCTCCTCCTGTCAGGTGCCGCAGTGATTCAGTGATGACACCTCTGTTCTGAAACGGTACTCCGAGTACCGCTAGCGGTAATCCGATTACCGCCTCCGTTCGTTTTTTCTTCCAACAAGCCCTCTTCTTCTCTGTTCGTTCCTTCCTATTTCTTTCTGTTCATTCATGTTGTCTAGGCCGTCCGATCTTTCTCCTTTGTCCCCTTCTCTTTTATCCTTTCTTCTTTGTCTCATTCTTCCCTTATTCCTTTCTCCTTTTTTGGATTCATCATGACCAATCATGATGATGGGTTAGGTAGGTTTATTGATGGTGAAAAGGTGGGTGAGCCCACAAATGATGGAGGGGATCCTTTTATGGATGGGTTGATGGAGGTAGGTGGAGGAGGGATGTCTCCCTTTGAAGAGGTAAATGTTATTTATGGCTTGGATTCTTCTTCCTTCAATGGGGAACATGGGATTGGGTTAGATGGGTTGGATGAATTTGATGAGTTTATTCTGGGTGGGCCACCGGGTATTGTAGATGTTAACATGGTGATGGATGGTTTGAATGGTGAGGATGGTGTGATGGCGACCGACGGAAGGATGGCGATGGATGGTGTGGATGGTTTGATTGATGGAAGGATGGTCATAGGTGATGTGGATGGCTTGATTGATGGGAGGATGGCTATAGGTGGTGTGGATGACTTGATGGATGGGGGGATGGCTATGGATGGTGTGGATGGCTATGGATGGTGTGGATGCTTTGATGGATGTGAGGATGGCTATGGATGGTGTGGATGGCTTGATGGATGGGAAGATGGCTATGGATGGTGTGGATGGCTATGGATGGTGTGGATGCTTTGATGGATGGGAGGATGGCTATGGATGGTGTGGATGGCTTGATGGACGGGAGGATGGTATGGATGGTGGGATGGTTATGGATCAAATTTGGGTGGGTGGCACTGCTTCGTCTTCCTCTTGTTTTATCGATTCTTTTGAGGCCTTTGGGAGCGCCCTTTCGTCGATCCATCCTTCTTGCTGACCACACATGGTCACCTGATCTCCAAGATCACTGTCCTTTGCCATACTTGTGAGGATATGGCTCGTCGGCGGTATATGATAGCATGTTCGCGGCACACCGTCTGGAGAAGGATGAGATCTTCTATCTGCGCATGAAGGTAGAGGGGCTCAGGCAGAGATTATCGCTACATGAGAGGTTGGGGCTTACCTGTAGTTCCGATGTTGATCATCTGCTTGTCCCGTATGTATGAGAAAATTTTATTTTGTTTTTGTTTTTATGAAGAAAGAAAACAAAGTACTTGTAAAAAGATTTTCACAGAAAATAAAATTTTATTTGTGCCAAATTGACCAGTGTTTGCTTTTGGATTTGTGCTTTGGATGATTGGGATCAGAATTTTGGGCTCAGCCCACGTTGTGTACAGTATTCTAGACTGTGTTCCTTGGGGTCTTGATTCCCTGAGAAGGTGTCCAGGATTGCTTCCCCTAGATTTGAGCAGCATCTGATAGAGTACTGATCTGAAGCTGATCCTTCTTTGTATCTCGTTGTGACGTTTGCTGCCTCGGCTTCTTCTGTTCCTGCACTTTTATTTTAGTTTTTTTTTTATTTCTTGTCATTTTTACCTGTAGCGCCCTCTCAGGTTTTCGTTACGTCCGACTTTTCCCGTCATTTTTGCCCGTAGTGTCCTTTCGGATTTTCACTACGTCTCGGGTCTTTGATCTTGCCTGCCCCTTGGCAGCTTGTGCTATTTTTACCCTTGGCGCCCTTTCAGGTTTTCACCAAGTCCGCTACATGCCCGCTGTTTTTACTCGAGCCGCCTTTTCAGGTTTTCAACTCGCCCGTTTTGCTTAGGCATGCCTTTATTCTTTTTTTTTTTAGTGCTAGGAGTGATGAGAGAACTTCCTTCATAGCCGGCCGATTGGCTACCTGCCTGTCCTTGTCTTTGATCACAATTGTAAGCTGCTTGAAATTACTCGGGGATAGATTACTAGGGATGTGGAATGGTTCTTTTCTCTTTTTTTTGGAATTTTTGTTGAGGTTTCTTTTTGTCTTTTTCTTTTTCTTTTCTTTCTTTTTTTTTTGGGGGTATGATAGGTGTTTCTGGAAAGGGTGTATACAGTTTTTGGTAAGGAGGTGAAAATGCAGCCTTTCGATTGTAATCATTGACAAGATTCGGTAGGGTTACCCGTGATAGATTTTCACATTGTCGGCGTTGATGGGCTCGGGAAGATCCTCGCCTTTCAGATTGGTGAGCCGAAGAGCACCTCCCGGGAGTACTTCCCGAATGATCAGTGGTCCATCCCACAATGGTTTGAATTTTCCTCTGGGATCTGGCAAATGAGGCGGCAGGATACGTTTCATGACCATGTCACCGACTTTGAAACTTCTCTTTCGGACTCTCTTGTTGTAAGCTCGAGCGATCCTTCTTTGATAGCATTGGGAGTGGCTTAGCGCTCGCATGCGCTTTTCATCCGCCAGATGTAGTTGATCGTACCTTGCTTGTTGCCACTCGCCTTCCTCGACTTCACTTTCCAGCAATATCCGCAGTGAGGGGATTTCGATTTCGACTGGTAGTACTGCTTCCATTCCGTAAAAGAGTTCATATGGAGTTGTGCCTGTAGCAGACCGTACAGACGTGCGATAAGCCCAGAGCGCATAAGGAAGCATTTCTGACCAGTCACGATATGTCTTCACCATCTTTTCGAGTATGCGGATGATAGTCTTGTTTGCGGCTTCCACCCCACCATTCATCTGAGGGCGGTAGGGGCTCGATCGATGGCGTTGAACTTTAAACTTGTCGAGGAAATCGTTCATCTTTTTGTTGACGAACGGAGTTCCATTGTCAGTGATAATGGCGTGAGGGACCCCATATCGGCTGATGATGTTGTTCTTTATGAATTTGACCACATGAGATGCTGCGATAGTGGTATAGGATGCTGCTTCTATCCATTTAGTGAAGTAATCTACTGCCACCAGGATATATTCATGCCCATTTGAAGCTTTAGGATTGATCTTGCCTATGATGTCGAGTCCCCATACAGAGAAGGGCCATGGTGCCGTCAGGTTGTAGAGTTCGGAGGCAGGTGCATGGATCTGGTTTGCGTGCTCCTGACACTTGAAGCATCTCCTGACGTGCTTGCAGCAATCTGTTTCCATTGTAAGCCAGTAGTAGCCGAGTCGTAGGATCTTCTTTGCCATCATGTGTCCATTCATATGCGGACCACATAGTCCTTCGTGGATTTCTGACATGATGTGGGCTGCCTCTGTCTCATCCACACAATGGAGAAGGACTTGGTTGAAGGATCGCTTGTAAAGGGTACCCCCGATGATCACGAACTGAGCTGCTAGTCTTTGTATTGTGCGCGCGATCAGGCAAAGCCGCTCCTTCTGGGTACTTCTGATGTTCGAGGTATTTTTTGATGTCTGTGTACCATGGCTGATCATTTGGGGCAGGTTCAGCTTCTTCGATTTGTAGGCAGAATGCAGGTTCCTCCTGGAGTTCGACAGTGAGTTCCCATTCAGCTACTCCTTTTGGGATTTCCAACATTGAAGCGAGGGTAGCTAGAGCGTCCGCGAACTGATTCTTGACCCGAGGCATGTAAGAGAACGTGATCTCTTCGAATTCCTCGATCAAATTTTCCAGATAGACATGATAAGGAATCAGCTTCTCATCTTTGGTCTTCCAGTCGCCATTTATCTGATTGATGATGAGTTGCGAATCTCCGAAGACTCGTAACTTTTTTACGTTGAGGATGATGGCTTCTCTTAGACCGGCGATGCATGCCTCATATTCAGCTACATTGTTGGTGCACTGGAATGCTAGTCTTCTGGATATGGGAACTGGGACGTCTTTGGGGGAGTAGAGTATGGCGCCTACTCCACTTCCCTTCGAGTTTGCAGCTCCGTCGAAGAAGAGTGTCCACTCTCCTGCCTTTCTTTCCTCTTCTCCCTCGATCTGGAGGATGTCCTCGTCGGGGAAGAAGGTCTTCAGGGGTTGGTAGTTGGGCAAGGAGTGTGCTGCTAAATGATCGGCCAGTGCTTGCCCCTTGATTGCCTTCTGGGTGACATATGTGATGTCAAACTCAGAAAGCAGTAGCTGCCATTTTGCGATCCTGCCCGTCAGTGCTGGTTTTTCGAACAAGTACTTCAACGGATCCATGCGAGCGAGCAGAAGTATCGGATGAGCGATCATGTACTGCCTTAGCCGTTGTGTTGCCCAAACTAGGGCGAGGCATGTCTAAGCTGGAATATTTGGCTTCGTAGCTTGTAAACTGTCGGCTTAGATAGTAGATCGCTTGCTCCTTTCTTCCTGTGTCATCGTGTTGGCCGAGGACGCATCCGATTGCTTCCGCTGCGACAGAGATATACAATAGAAGTGGCCTACCTGGGGTAGGCGGCACGAGCACTGGAGGATTTAGCAAATATCTTTTGATTTTATCGAAGGCCGCTTGGCAGTCATCATTCCATTCTTTTGGAGAGTTCTTTCGTAACAGCTTGAACATGGGTTCGCAGACCGGAGTGAGTTGTGCGATGAATCGGCTGATATATTGGATTCGCCCGAGGAAACCCCGAATTTCTTTCTCAGTCTTGGGTGGTGGCATCTCGATGATAGCTTTGGTTTTGGTTTCATCCACCCTGATACCTTCTTCGCCAACGATGAAGCCTAACAGCTTGCCTCCGGTTGCACCGAAGACGCATTTTTGCGGATTGAGGCGGAGCTTGAACTTTTCCAGCCTGTCGAAGAGCTTTTTGAGATCTTCAAAGTGTCCTTCGATCGTGCGAGATTTGACAATCATGTCGTCCACATAAACTTCCATCTCCTTGTTTATCATATCATGAAACAAGGCAGTCATGGCTCGCTGATACGTAGCTCCTGCATTTTTCAATCCAAAAGGCATGACCCGATAGCAGAAAGTTCCCCATGGCGTGATGAAGGAAGTCTTCTCACGATCTTCGACTGCCATCTTGATCTGATTGTAACCGGAGAATCCATCCATGAAGGAGAAGATCTTATGTCCAGCAGTATTATCCACCAGTGTGTCGATATGAGGCAGTGGGAAGTCATCTTTAGGGCTTGCTTTGTTGAGGTCCCTAAAGTCGATGCACATTCTGACTTTCCCATCTTTTTTTGGAACTGGTACGATATTTGCGAGCCATTCCGGGTAGTTGGAGACTACCAGAAATCCCGCATTGTATTGCTTGATGACTTCATCACGGATTTTCAGGGCCCATTCTGGCTTCATCCTTCGCAGCTTTTGCTTGACCGGCTTCATTTCTGGCTTTGTTGGCAGATGATGCACCACCAACTCTTCATCGAGCCCTGGCATGTCCTCGTAAGAGAAGGCAAAATTGGACAACCTCGGTTTCAGGAACTCCATCATCTTTTGCTTGTATTCTGGGGGAAGTGATTTCCCGATACGCACTTCCCTGGGGGATTCCATCGTCCCTAGGTTCACAATTTCGAAGTCGTCTGCCACAACATTGGCCTTTGTTTCAAATTTTTCGAGGGAATCCTCGAATTCGAGAGCGGTATCATCATTTCCCTTATCCGGGGCTTCATCCAAACCCATGAGTTCGAAGTCTAATTCTAGATTGAAATCATATGAATCGACTTCAAACTCGTGCATGTCATGAGAAGTGTTTGGCACAGTGATTTTTGAAAACTTTTCTATTGTTTTTGTATTTTGAAAGTTTTTTGATGTTTTGTGATTTTGAGGAATATATGATGTTTTTGTATTTGAAAGATTTTTTGATGTTTTGTGATTTTGAGGAATATATGATGTTTTTGTATTTGAAGATTTTTTGATGTTTGTGTTGGAAGATTTTTTGATGTTTTGTGTTTGAAAGATTTTTTGATTTTTTTGTGTCGCCAAGATATCCTGAACAGGACGGTGTCGCAAACCATGATTGGTCTTGTCCTGGTTCGGGATACCAATTGCTATTTACATTGGCGTTTTTTTTTTTAAGGCTGTGTGCTAGCGAGTGGTTTGCTAGCTGATTCGATTGTTTGGGGGATGGCTAACCATTCTGGCTCTTTTCCCCTTTCGACTTGCTGATTGCCCTGTCTGTTCCTGTGGGTCACCTGTCTCGATGACCATGATGTCTGCCGGGCTGGGCTCAGAGTCAGAATCTGATTCGACCTCTGTGCCCAGGAGCTGAAATTCCTCTTGTTTCTCGGATTCCTGGGACGGGATTTGGACATCCGTCCAATCCAGAGCAAGCCACTTACCTTTGTCAACCCAATGGATGGGCTGCTTCTGCCCTGTATTTCCTGAATGGACGTCTCCCTGTTCTGGCCCACCTTGCCTGCAAAGGACCTTCCCAGTTTTGGGTCACTTGCGGGTGGACTTGTTTCCATGCCCCTAGTCTCATGCGGTGGATCTGGGGGTTCTGCCCCTGGCTTTGTGTGTTCCTCTGATGTCCTGAGGATCCGATCCCACCTTATTGGTGGCCAAATAGACTCTTGTCTAGTCTGTTTTGCGAGTCTAAGTGCTCGAAATTGGTCCTCAAGAGATATCATTTTGTTCTCGTGAACTATCCCAGCTTTGACAAACTCGATGGGTGTGCATTTAAACAGTTGGCCCCTTTTTGGCTTTTCAGCCTGATCTTCCAATGTCGGCTGATATCCCAGTCCCTGTCTCTGTACATTGGCATGTGCTGGTTTTACTACCATACCTTTTTCATGGAACTTGGTACGGTAATTCAAGACCAATCGTTCAGCCGGGGGAATGACATATTCAGCAGCTAGAGGGCGAGGGTTAGCGATCGCGTTTACTTTTTCGAATTCGAAACTATGATATGGAATGTCGCCTTCTGTATGCTGAATGTCAATCACCGGAATGTCAGTTTCTGGGATACTGACCGTCACTGGAAGGATGGTTTCTGGCTCAGCCAATATTGAAATGATTCGATTTCCTGAAGGGAATTTAACCCTTTGGTGGAGGGTAGATGGGATGGCTCCAACAGCATGGAGCCATGGCCGCCCCAAGAGAAGGTTAAATGAGGCAGGGATATCGATGACCTGAAATGTGACAAGGGTTATGTCTGGTCCAATTTGTAATTCTAGGTCGATTTCCGCCTCCACTTGCCTTCGGGAATTATCGAAAGCTCTAACGCTCATGGTACTGGGTCTGAAGGAGGATGGTTCTATCCCTAACCGTTCAACAGTCCTTAAAGGGCAAACGTTGAGACTGGATCCATTATCGATGAGCACAAGTGGGATCTTGAAATTCTTGTGGTGGGCCACTATGTTTAGTGAGCGCCTGTGCTCACGACCCTCAGGTGGTAGTTCATCATCAGAGAAAGTGATGGCTTGTGGTGCGAGAAGTTGGCCAATCATACTTGCCACCATTTCGGGGGGTACGTCAGGAGAGATATGGGCGTCGTTCAAGGTCTTTGCAAAGATTTCTCGATGAGACCTTGACGTGCATAGGAGTTCCCAGATAGATATTTGTGCGGGAATGGTTTTGAGTTGGGCTGCTATGTCATAGGCAGCGTCAGTTTTGCTAGTGGTTCCCGAGATGAAGCTCCCCGAGTTTCTTTTGAGTTCTGACTATCTCTCCTGAGGTATCTCCCATTGTTACCCACCTCATCACATTCTGGGTAGTGCCATGGGACTGCTTTCGGGTTATAGGAAGGAACCGCTCTTCCTTCCAAGTATACTAATGGTTCTTGAGGCTGAGGGGTCATTACTGGAGCAGTTTGTGGTAGGCTCAGTGATATCTCTTGAGGTGCCACCAAGCTTTGATTAGTTGTGGCCATGGAATTTTCTTCTTTCCTCGGATGCGGGGGAGGGATCCTTTGGGCGTGTGCCAGTTGGTGAGGCATCAAAAATTGCGGGGCCTGAACTGAGGGTGCCCCTTGCAAGGTTGGCAGAGTTAGGTCAGGGAGACCTATCGGGAGAATGACAGGTTCAGAATTCAACCTTTTTGGATATGCCGAGGATGGAGTTGAGTTGTCCCTTGGAGGGCGATGTTCTGAGGGTATGACCTGTTGGGTGCTGCTTCCAAAGTTACGAGAGACTGAAATGTTGGTGCTGCTTCGAGAAATATGAGAGGTTGAGCAACTGGTGCTGCTTCAAAGGATACCTGTGGTCCAGGCGATGGTGCTTGTTGGTGTCCCCATGTCCGATTGGCTGTGTCGGGCATGATTGCTTGGATGGAATGATGTGGATAAGCATGTGTGGGTTGACCTCCTTCAATGTGATTGACGGTAGAGGTGCTAGATGTGCTGGGTCCTGCCTGATGCGAGGGCAGGGGATTTTGGAGAATGTTGGCTTGAACTGTATTGCTGGCCTGTGGGGTGATTACAATCTTCTGGCTTTCGATCAAATCTTGGACCGCATGTTTCAAAGCGAAGCAGCGGTCCGTTAGATGGCCAGGAGCCTGATGATATGCACAGTACTGATTTTCATTGTAACCAGGTGGCAAGGGATTAGGTGGAAGTCGAGGCTGGAGAGGTGTTAACAGTTGCTTTTGCATGAGCATTGTTAGCACTTGGCTGTACGATTGTGCTAACGGAGTGAACTTCCTCCCTAACATTCCTTGCTTGTATGATCCTTGCACATTTCCCCTAGGCTGTTGTGATTGCTGTTGAGATGACTGTGCCTGATATCCTTGCTGGGTTTGCTGGGGTTGGTACTGCCTATTCTGTTGTGGCTGGTATTGCCTGTCCTGCCGTGGCTCTGGTGGTGGAGCATACTGGTTGCCTTGAGTGTTAGCGATGATGTTGTTAACTTCAGAAGTACGCTGCACGGGAGCAGTGCTGCTTCCATTCCCGTATCCAACAGGTTTCCCCTCGACTTTGTTTCTTTTGATTGAGGGGGTCTGATGTGGCCATGGGGAGATGGTTCCAGCTCTGATCCCAGCTTCTACTTGTTCTCCGGCTCGGATGAGTTGGGAGAAGTTTACGTATGGATACGAGATCAGATATCCTGAAATGCTGGGGTGTGCTGAATGCACAATCATGGATATCTGCTCTTCGTCGTCGATGGGGTTTCTCATTCGAGCTGCCATGGCTCGCCATCGTCCTACGTATGCTGATAAAGATTCATCGCTTTTTTGCCTCAGGGCAGCCAAGTCGGCTCTCCTTGGAGCCATGTTCAGGTTGTATGAGAACCTGTCAATGAATGCTTGGGAAAGTTTTTCCCAGGTTCTGATTTGGTGGCTATCTAATGAGGTGTACCAATCCAAAGCGTCACCCTTAAGGGATTTCTGGAAAAGTCTTATCAACGCTCCATCATTCCCTGCTATCGCATTGAGCTCCCCACAAAAGGCTTTTAGATGTGCTGTGGGGCACCCACTACCGTCATACCTTTTGAACTTTGGTACCTCAAAATTTGGAGGTACCCGGGCGTCTGGGAAGGGACAGAGGTCCCTGAACTTGGTGGATGGGTGATCCACTCCTTGTTGCCTTTGAAGCTGGTTTTGCATCATTTGTAGCTGCTCGTAGCTCCTCAATCTCTGACTTACTTTGTTGTGGGTATCTTGCCCCTTGCTGTAGGGCCTGTGCCGCTTCTTCTTCATATGGATCCAGAATGGGGGTTTGATGGAAAGAAGGTGGACTCCCGGTGGCGGGAGGTAGCTGGAATTGAACACCACTCCCTTTCGGAGGAGGGTGGGATGTTCGGAAATGGCTCCCGCCTGGGGTATCTGCCAATTCCGGGATGTTACTCCCGTTAGGGGGAGTGAGTTGGACTCGAAACTGGCCCCCTTCATGGGCATCCGCCAGTTCTTGTCTGTGATTTGCATGTGCTGTGACCGGATTGTTGTGATGTGTTGAGTAAAGATGTGGGGGAGGGTTGCTCCCGATTGCTTGCTGTTGTTGGTCTTGTGCTGATTCTTCTGGGAGAGGGAGCACAGGATTTGCTGGAGGAATGAGAGAGAAGGCAAAGGGAGTTTGAGGGAGTGAGTTGTTCTGCACACTAGGCTGGGTCATTTGTGTATTTGATGTGTGACACCTGGCACTAGGCGAAGCAGTAGCTCTTGCATTGTTCGAAGTAATAGCTCTTGTGTGGTGACATTGGCTGGCAACTCTGTCGGAGCTATTGGTAGGGGTACGGGTGTAGGTATGGGTACTGGTGCGGGTGCGGGTGCAGGTGCGGATATTTCGGGAGCTGGTTGGGGTGACGGCTCTTCTTCATGGGTCGCTTGAGAAGTCATGGCTGCACGGGACCGAGTGGTCATGGTTCAGATCTTTGCCTAAGCAAGTGTAAGCCAAAGAGATATATTCCTTGAGATTAGTATACCACACGTGGTCGAGTCGGGTCTCAGCTAGTGCGTTCTAGACTCCTCCCCAGTGGAGTCGCCATTCTGTAGACACTGAAAAATCGGCGTCCACGTTGTTCGGTGAAAAATGTTGTTGTTGGGATGTTGGGGGTGATTAAGCTGATTTGGTGATTGTTGGAGTCGCCACTAGCCGAATGATCTCAAAATCCCGCGGTCGGCTAGAACCACGGAATACGTAAGGTTGGAGAAATCCGAAGATTCTCCGACCTTAGATTGACTCCTGGTCTACGATCCGGGATTCCGGGTAAGGGACCTCGGTTACAAAGAGGGAAGGTGTTAGGCACCCTCTCTGCCCGTACAAGTGTACGGTCTCGACTTAGTGTGGTAAAATAATCTCAAGGGATGATGATGATGCTACGGTCATGATGGGACTAGTCACACGTGGATTTCTGATGTAGCAAGATCCGAAATTTCGGCAGGCTACAGAGCATACGTCCGACAATGTGTCTAGAGGATGGATATGGTGATGCTTATGCAATGAGATAAGAAAAGTGGACTAGATCACTAGGAATTTCTGATGTGACAGGATCCAATATACGGCAAGTCATAGAGCATACATCCGCTAGAGATCTAGAGAAGCAGGGGGGTTGAGAAGAGAGTAGATGTCATGATGAATGCTCGTAGGATGATAGATCTTTGGCTTGATTCTTGAGTAGGCTAAGACATGAGCTGAACCATGATCATTTTGGGCTAGGCTTTTTGGAAAGGTTGAGGTGAAGGCTGGGAGATGGCTTGGAAAACTTGGGCTTGAAGGCTTGGGAGCTCCTTCCCTTCCTTCACTCTTCTCTTCCCCTCTCCTCTCTCTCTCTCTCTCTCTTCTCTCTCTCTTTCTCTCTCTTTCTCTCTCTCTTTTCTCTCACTCTTTCTCTCTCACTCTTTCTCTCTCACTCTCTCCCTCTCTCACTCTCATCCATGTATGGTGAAAATGAAAGGGGAGAGGGCTATTTATAGCCCTCTCCAATGGTTTTTTGGTAATTTAAGGAAAGAGGGGGGGAGGGGGTAAATGCTGACGTGGCACATGATGATTGGTGGAGAGGAGAGAGATGCCACATGGCATGCTCCCATTAGCTATGGAGGCCGGTAAAACTGTAAATAGTGGAGATGGGAGGGGTAAATTCCAGGAAGAGTTGACTTTGGACGCTGGGACAGCTGTCCCTGCTCAGGCTGCACGCGGCGGTACTCCGAGTACCGCCGGCGGTAGTCCGAGTACCGCCCGGACCTGGCTGAGTCCGAAACTCGTGTGGCTGACTCAGCGCACACTTTTTGAGAGGAGGTGGGAGTTGATTTGCTACCGCCGGGTAGTCAAACTACCGCTTCGGTACAACTTTCCCCGAAATTCATCCGGTGGGTCCTTTTTGGGTTCTTAGAGTGAAACAAAGTCCGCTTTAGATATTCGGCTCAAAATGGCTCAAAATTGACTCAATTGTTACCCAAAAATGACCCGAGAAATGGATCGGTTTTGGACCTGGTCTGGATTGAATGATGGCTCAGGTTAGGGTTAGGAATATGATCATGGTTCTCGGATTGTCTTAACAAAATCAAGATATTAGCCTGGGTGGGGTGTCTACAGTAAGTGATGCTTAGAATCTTGGGAGTCTAGCATTTGCTCAACCCTCAAAATTCGGGATGTTACAGTATGGGATCGTGGAAGAGCTCGGTGTCTGATGGAAGCAAAAGTGCTTCATCTTCTGATGACCGAGCTCGAGGGGTAAACCGTTTCCTTAGTAGGGTGTTGTTGCTTTCTGGCCGTTTAGGGGCTCCTTGGTCATAACCGGTGTTAGTCGAGCTCACGTTGTACACAAGTGTCTCGCCTGACCTTGTCTTATTGGTCCGTTCATTTTTACCCATAACAATATTAATAACTATTTAATATAAATAAATAAATATTTTTTAACTATTAAAAGATGGGTAAAATGAATTATTTTAAAATTTTGAATTCATTAAAATAAAAAAAATTAAAAACTAACAATATTTTTGAACTTCCTGCAATATTATTGAGATGATATCATCTAATGAATTTTCCATGAGAATGTTGTGAGATTTTCAAAGTCTCGGCAGTATTTTATATAATGCATGACAATCCAAGATTGGATGTTTGGTTCCCACTGCGAGATCTGGGCCATTCATCAGTTAGGGCACACTCAAACAAAAAATGATGTTGTTCCACTCATCACCAGGCAAATAAAAATATATATGAGAAAAAAGAAATGAATAAACAAAAATAAGTCCAAAGGTCCAAATTTGAGTTCTAACTCATGGTTCAATTATAGATCATTCATTTCAACATTGAGGTTAAGAGTTGGACTGCTCGTGTAGTAATATTATATGTTTGTGTGAAAACACACACACACACACACACACACACACACACACACACGAGGGAGTAGGGGATTAGGTGAGACCCTAGCCTCACCCAAGATGGTGTGGCCCTTACCATGGGCCCAACCTTGATGTATGTATTATATATCCACACTGTCCATCCATTTTTCCGGATTATTATAGGGCATTATTAGGGCTGTACAAGAATCAAGCTAGCTTGAAAAGCTCGCTCGACTTGGCTTGAATCAGCTTGGATTGACTCGGCTTGAAAGGCCGACTTGAGGCGAGTCAAGCTTGTTTACAAAAGCTCGAGTTGAGTTCAAGCCGAGTTTGACCATGGTGTATTTCGACTCGACTCGAACTCGACTCGAAGCTCGAGCTCGAGCTCGACTCGAGTAATATATTTTAATAATATATATTATATATATTATATTAATATTAAATATATATAATATATATATTTAAGTTTTAAAAAAGAAGTTAAAACTTGAAACTTTTTATTTAAAAAATCTTACCCGACCCTACTCGTCCTCATTCCCTCTTTTTCTTTCCCTTACCCTACCGAGGTAAACTCGACTCGACTCGAACCACTAGCTCGACTCGAAAGCTTTAGCAAACAAGCCAAGCTTTAATGTTGAGCTCGAGGACGAGCTCAAACTCGAGTATAGCATGGACAAGTCAAACTGAGCTTGGTCCACCTCGACTCGACTCGGCTCGATGTACAGCCGTAGGCATGATCCTAAAAATGAAGATGATCCAAATCTTGGGTGGACCATACTTTAGGAAACACTGGTGATTGAAATCTCACTAAGGCGTGAGTGTGTGGGGGTGTGTGTAAAAAAAAAAAAAAAAAAAACACGTCTTGGGTGACAATAAGGTCTTACCTAATCCGCTCCCATGTGTGTGAGTGTCCATGATGCGGCCTTCATGATGAAGGGCTTGGATCTATAGCACGTGTGTCATCCGGGGGTAAAGCACCCATGTTCTATCAAAACCTTAAGTCCCTGTCACATACCAAACAGGGTTGTTTGGATGCTCACAAAGCTACATTCCGACATATTCCATCGGCTTAGCGATATGTACATGGTTTATTAAACTCCCTTTTGCACGTAATAAAAAGAATATTTTTATTGTGTACCGGTTGAATAAACTTAAAACCTTTACATGATAAAGCCTTTATGTTGCATATACAAATGTAATATTCCATGCACATGAGTCACAGGTGTTAAATATTGTACATAAGTATTCATGTTTAAGTAATCACATGCATCATGTATGACTAACATTCCTTAAAACCTTACATATGCCACACATGTCAATCCATGCACATGCACCAAAATTTTATGTGTGTCAACAACCATCATGAGCTCTACACATTTTCCACCACTCCTTATTTTAGGTGACAAAGAGAATAAGTATCCGCAGTCCATTAATGTAGGGAGCGGATAAGCTGGTGTGGTCCCATGGCCTCACCCAAGACAGTGAAGCCTTTACTGTGGGGCCCTCTTGATGTATGTATTCTATATCCATAGGATTCATCTATTTTGCCAAATGATTTTAGGGCACAAGCTCAATGAAGTTTGAATCTCAAGTGGACTATAGGAAATAGCTGTGATTGAGTGCCCTACCATTAAAAACCTAGCCCATTGTAGGGTTTTAGTAATATTTCTTTGCTATAGAATATAAAAAAATATCAACTTGATCCAAAACTTTTGTCACCCATTAATTGTTAATCACCACTGTTTCCTATGGCATGGACCACTTGAGAATTGGATTTTCTTCATTTTTTGGCTCGTGCCCTAATTTGATTTGGCAAAATGAATCTACCACATAGATATAGAATTCATGCATCAAGGTGGGCGTCATATCAATGGCCTCACCGTCTTGGGCAGTGAGGCTAGGGCACACCTAATCTGCTCTCATCAACGTGTAACCTACATAGTTTAATCCAGACACCAAGTGTAATACACAATTTTGTGAGCACCCCAATTTTTAAACAAGCAATTAAAAATTACTTAAAAATTGCATATAATGTAGCAACTCAAATCAAAATGTCGAAATTATGGTTCATATATATATATATATATATATATATATATATAATATATATATATATATATATATATATAGAGAGAGAGAGAGAGAGAGAGAGGTTCTATTCGGTCGAGCTCATGGGAACTCCCCATGAGGTTGAGCTGCATGTGCCCCACCATGATGTGTGTCGAACATCAACACCGTGCATTTGATGGGTCTCCTTTAAATTATGGGATATCCTAAAAATTAGTTGTATATGGAACTCCGGTGGGCCATACCATCTAAAATCATGTGAAGACATGCCTAAAACATATAAAAGCACTTGGTGGGGTCCACCTAAAATTTGGATGCTTTTGAAACTTGGTCTGACCCCTCATCCAAGTGGGACACACATAATGGATGGGTTGAATTTGTGAACCACATATTGGTGGGCCCAAAAAATGATTATGAATGTTTTAATGGAGGATAACCCCTCTCAACTTTGGTATATGGTGTGGCCGACACAAGTCACGGATTGACTTGATTTTTAAGCCCTGGGCCTACCATGGAATGGTGCATCTGACTGATGGAGTAGATGTTCAACACACATCATGGTGGGGCCCACACATCTCAACCTTATGGGGAGTTCCCATGAACTCAACGCGTATAGAACCTTTTCCCATATATATGTGTGTGTGTCGACCTCGTTAGTTATATATATGTGTGTCCACCCGGTGGGAACTTCCCTTGATGTCGATCTGTGTGGGCCCCACCGTGATGTGTGTCGAAAATCTACCCCGTCAATTAGATGCACCATTTCATGGTAGGCCATGGGCTTAAAAATCAAGTCAATCCGTGACTTGTGTGGGCCACACCACATACATCAAGGTGGGTCCCATAGAGTCTTCACCACCAAGTAAAGGATGGTGAGCACCTCACTGTACAATTAACATATTATTTATCGGTTACTAAAAACCATTTACTTAAGAGGTGGTTTAGCTCAGGTGGGCCACCATCATCTATTTTAAAAATCCACTCCTGTGACTGAAAAACCAGCCCCAACGGTTATTTAGGGTGACTTCAAGATTGAAAATAGCGTATAGAGTAACATTTACCCTCCAAATAGTTTCCCCTTAGTATGGCCACCTGTACCATGGAGATGGGCCTAAATTTTCAGCCATAGGCTTAAATTTTAATGTGGCATCTAATGATTTGATCATAGATGGCAGTTAAACATTATGGTGGGCCCTAGGAAGTTTTTAATGGTAGGTGATTGAATCACCACTGTTTCTTATAGTGTGGCTTGCCTGAGAATTGAATCTAATTTATTTTTAGTTCCATGCTCTAAAATAATCAGAGAAAATGGATGGAGAACTGGAAATGTAACACATATATTAAGATAGACCACGTCGATAGTGTTTCAAGTAGGCATGAATGGAGACATTTTTGGTTACATAAATACTCCCAACTTTAACCTCTACTGTGGCCACATTTCCAGGATCACCTATTTTCCTTTGAGTGGCCCACTTGAATCATAGACCAGGTTGATTTTTGGGTCCTATAGTTAAAAGAGAGCGACTCACCTGATGATCATGGTAGATTTCACTTAAACATCACGGTGAAAACAATTTCATTAGGCCACACCATAAGATCATAGATGAGGAACACCCTGATCCATAGCTCAAGTGGTAGAATGAGTGAAAGATACCTCGTTTCAACACTGAGGTCATCACACTATTGTATAGGAGAACACATACACATACACTGTGAGGTGGACCTCATGCAAGCTTCCCATGAGGTTGAGCTCTATGGGGCCCACCATATTGTGCGATGGACATCAATCCTATTAGTTAGATGTACCCTTCCATGGTGATTCATAGGCATAACAATCAGGCCAATCTGTGACTTAGGTGGGCCACACCATAGACAATAGTTGAAAGTGCATGCATGTCCATTGAAACCTTCCTAATTGTATATTGGGTCCAGTCAGATATTCATCCAGCCCATCCATCGTGTGTGTCCCACTTGGATGAAGGTTTGAACTAAATTTTTGGCCATTCCAAAAGTCAGTGGGTCCCTCCAAGTGCTTTTAGATGTTTTAGTCATGATTTCCTATGATATTAGACAGTGTCATAACCTAAGTTTCGGATACAGTTAATTTTTGGCACATCCTATAACCTAGAGGGGATCTACCAAATGCACCGTGTGGATGTCCGTCACACCTCATGGTGGGGTCCACAAAGCTCAACCTCATGGGTATCGCTCACACACATTTGATTATCTGACTATCAGACTAGTGGCCATTTATGGACAGTTAAAAATGAAAAATACAGGTCCTATTTATATAAACAAGTGTCCATGAATCAAATCATAGGTTAGGATCATCTGAACAATCCCATTTTAGGACGGTGACTTGGGACAATGGGGTCCACAATTTAGTCCGTTATAATTTGAATTAATATTAGCCACATTTGCAATTTCTTAGTGCCTGCATACCAAAATGGACATCTGGTCCATGGATCCAATGATCCAGATATTGTACATTCGCAGAGCCATATCTTAGATGGACATGACCCAAATATCCACTGATTAGATGTGATGAACTGCCCAATCGCCTAAAATTGACGGTTAGGAAAGAACACACTCAGTGGTCCACTTTCAATAGGAAAAATCCAGTGATCTGATAACTACGATAAGATCAGTTGGTGAAACCATGGCCCACTTGTAGATCGTTCTAAAATGTGTAGGGCCCACCTGATCGTTCTAAACGTCTTCACGGAGGGAGTGACCTTATGCATGGCTTAGATGTACGGTTGTGGGTCGTCCACGGTGCAAAACTCTTGTTGATTGATCATATAAAAAGAATGGAAAGAAGGTATCCGCATTCAACGAAAATGTGTGGCCCACCATATGGATGGACAAGGCTGATGTTCTGTCACGTGAGTTGCACTACTTCGATTTCCCACACATTTGACAAGTTGTCACGTGTGTTGCGTGCATTGCTACCAAACACCATCATGATTCCCTATTTTACCTAATCCATCTCCCCCACCAGGACCTAGGTAGAGACGGATGGTACTGTTAGGGGCTTTGATGGGCCCACTGTGAAGTATGAGTTGTGTTTTTATCCACGCCGTCCATTCATATTGAAAAATCATTTTAGGTTATAAGGACAAAAAGAAGGCAGATTTAATGTTCAAGTGGACCACACCAAAGGAAACTGTAGGGATTGAGTGCCTACTACTGAAAACCTTTCTGGGGCGACGGAAGTTTTGGATCAAGCTGATATTTATGTTTTCCCTTCGTCAAGTTCTACGTGACCTTACCAACAGGTTGGATGACAATTAAGCATTATGGTGGGCCCTAGGAAGGTTTCAACGGTGGGAGTCATTGTCACCTTTGCTTCCTATTATGTGGTCCATACCAGGTTTCAACGGTGGGAGTCATTGTCACCTTTGCTTCCTATGATGTGGTCCATGCAAGCCTTAGAATTGACTTCTTTTTGGGCTCATGCCCTTAAATGATCTTTCAGAATGAATAGACGACTTGGATAAAACATATATTTTATGGTGGGCCCCACAGAGACTTGAAAAAACCTTCGATCTGTAGCCTCCCACACTGATAGTAATCCACCAAAGTTGTGCGGGTTCCACCATGTTGTGTCTTGTTTCCAACACTCAAAGACGAATCAAGCAAAGTATACATTATCACACAACTAAGTCCGAACAAGAAAAATCTAAATTTTATGTGGAAAAACCATTACGAAAAAAAAAAAAAAAAACTACAACACAATGCGATGAGTAATGCGTTATGAAAGTAGAAATTAATTGCAAGAGATGGAATCTTACCGATTCGAACAAGCCTCAAATCTCCTTCCTCAAACCCTAACTATGCCCTTGAACCCTTATGAATGAATTAGAAAGCCATAATACACCCCCTCTCTCCCAAAACCCGATTACACTTGTTATATAAACCCGATTACAACTGGAATAGGAAACAACTTATACACTTATGCAATTCTGCACATATCTTCGATGGGACCTTCGATGGTATCGACACCCAATCAAGAATTTGTCGATGTCATCGAGTAGCAACGCCAAAATATTCCAACAACCAACATAGATTTTTCAAATTTTCTCGATGGGATTGAACATTTGTCGATGCCATTGAGTGGCCTATCGATGGCATTGACAGAACCTCGTTACTGATAGATTTAAGACATCAACAACATGTGTGACATTAACTGTGTTAATCCCGTGAGAATATTTCCTTCCCCACAGTTTCTTGGAAATAACGTTCTCTAAGAAACACAATTTTCTTTCTCACGATTTTCATTAATCCAAACAGGCCCTAAGAAACCCTTTGAATTTGGTACTTAATCATGCGAATCAGGCTTATAATTTTCCTAATTTACTTTCTTGAGTCTATAAATTTTGGGTAAGTGATAATTCTTTTAGCAATTCCAACACCTACATTTTTTGTGTCATTTGACTTGGATCTCATTTAATCTCTTCTAGCGGTACCTTTCTCAGTAGATATTCATTTTACCATCATAGCATGACCAATAATTTTTCTATGCATTTTTCTATTAAACTTTTTGGTAAGTAATGTTGACACGGTTGACTCTATAGTGAGATATGAACCGTTGCTAAGATTCATAATTAAATCATCCTACGAATCTGACGTCGAACAAAGTAGAAGTGTTGTTGAGATTCATAATCAAATCATCCCACGAATCTAGCATCGAATAGAGTAAAAGTATGACATTTTGTTTATCGTCAATTTTTACATCAACCACCACCAATCTATTAATCATGTTATTAATCCTATTAAGGTATTCTTACAAAGAAGACCGCTCCTTCATCTTTAAGTTGTACAGTTTCCGTTGAAGAAAGATTTGTTTGACATTGATTTCCCTTCATATAAGTTTCGTAATTTGTCCTGCAAACCTTTTGCAGCTATATAATTAGACACGTTAAACAAAATTAAATCATCAAGTATAAAATGAATATCTATCATAATTAATTGATTTTCTTCTTCAAATACTTCGTCTTTCATCATATAAGCTTCTTTTCTTTTCTTTAAGTCGTAATTTTACATCATTTCTTCACAAAACTGTGTTCGTCTTCAATTTTCATAATGCGTAATTGGATCTGTCGAATTTCGGCACCTTGAATCTAGAAGAATTCAATCCAGCCATCTGAAACACAATTGCAAACACAAACGTCAACATTGATCTTATGATAAAAAGTTTTCTTAATCTTTGGCTCTTATACCAATTGTTATGGAAAAACACCGGCACATAATCAATTTAAGCGAGGCTAAAACACAAAAGAAAATAATCAAATAAAAGTCCAAAGAATCAAACTAAAATAATAGACAAGAGGCACATGAATTTACATGGTTCAACAACATGTCTACTCCACGGGGCAGTAACATACAACTTTCTTCTTCACTAGAAACAAGAGAATTAGAAATACAAGACTTATCTCTCTCTCACCCATATAAGGAATCATACACCAAGAAAAACTCAAAAAGATGAATACAATAGGTATGTTATGGGTAAATCCAAACCGAGCTGCATCGAGGTTAACTCTAGCACCAATGAGCAAGGTCTCAGACTGATTAGCGTTCGAGGTGAGGTGAATGTCGGCCCCAGTAGCTCACATAGAACTACAATGCCAACCCGAGACTCGAAAGGAGTCCTTGCACGTCATACGAGCCGAATCTTGGAGCAACAACAGCACGTCTGACCTGATTATGTCGACTCAAAATGAGGGAGAGCATCACTTACCCATCTGGTGTTCCTCCGAGCCGAGCCAATAATCCGCTTATTCATGGGCTCGGGTCGACAAGTAAGATCCGAACCATGAGGTCGGCTCAGATAGGAACCTGGTCAGCATTAACATTAACGCACACCCCTAGTAACGCACGACTGAGTGAATCTCATAGCACGATCTTCGGGTAACTGTAGACAACTGCGCGCGCATAGTGACGATGACCGTACCGAGATTATCGGACACATTCATTGCAGCCCTCAAGTATAAATACAAATCATTTCTACTAATACAGGTATGCAAGATCTGACGGCCTCACTTTACTCAACTCAACTTAGACTCAGTTTCCCTAACCCGACTTTGGCATTGAAGGGTCCCCTGCTTGAGTCAGGGTCTCCTTTTTTTTTTTTTTTTTTTACTATTCTGTGCAGGACCAGGGTTCGCTCCGAGCACTCAAGGCTCGGTGGAGGGTGATCCAGATTTTGACATCAACAGGTACCTCTCTCTACACAGTGGATCCCCTTATATAAATTAGAGTAGAGAGTGTTGCGCAGCACGCCAACAACGCAGTGAGCCTAGATCCAATCTTAGGCCTCACCCACAAACGATAAATAGGAAGAAATATAAACTAAAAACAGATCAAAGCAATTCAAAACAAACCATAAGACAAGATATACGTGGAAAAACCCCAATCTAGGGTAAAAAACCACGGATGCAAACTTTCACTATGAAAAACGAAGATTACAAGGCAATATACTAACCTCTACCTTGGAAGAACAGAAAAAATCCCTTGCCCACACCTTAGAAATATTTCTCAATATTCACCTTAACCCTAGAATAGCCTTAGGGACCCCAATTTATAGTTTTAGCAACTTCCCTTTCCGCATTCCAGTTGCGAAAGGACTTGCGACACGAAATCCTCGAAACTCCTTTCCGCATCCCAGTTGCGAAAGGACTTACGACACGAAATCTGCGAAACTCTTTTCCGCATCCCAGTTGCGAAAGGACTTGCGACACGAAATCCGTGCATGTGGCTCCACTTCTCAACAATCTCCCACTTGGAGACACATCGCCATAAACCTTTGTCTTTTTCATCCGGAGTGCACCACCTCCCCGTCTTTAAGCATGAAGACCAATCAAAGCTGAATAGAGCTTCAGCTTCTCTCGTGTGACCGCCTTAGTCAACATATCTGTAAGATTCTCACTTGTATGAATCTTCTCCAGGGCAATCGATCCATCTTCCAGTAATGAACGTATGAAGTGATATCTGATGGAAATATGCTTGGTCCTTGAATGAAAGACTGAATTCTTGGCCAAGTGTATTGCACTCTGACTGTCACTGTACAATTTGCAATCTGCTTGCTTCTTACCCAACTCTTCCATGAAACCTTGCATCCACACCATCTCCTTACATGCTTCTGTAGCCACAACATATTCTACTTCTGTCGTACTGTAAATACTATCTTTTGTAATTGAGAGACCCAACTGACTGCAATACTACCCAGAGTAAAGACATAACCTGTAGTGTTTTTCCTGCTGTCAATATCTCCTGTCAAATCTGAATCCACGTAGCCTTATAGCTTGATTTCCGATCCACCATAGCACAACCCTACATCCTTAGTACCTACCAAATATCTAAGGATTCACTTCACAGCTTCCCAATGTTCTTTCCCGGGGTTGTTCATGAACCTGCTAACAACTCTCACTGCTTGAGCAATGTCTGGCCTCGTGCTCACCATAGCATACATGAGTATCCCAATAGCTGACGCGTATGGGACTTTAGTCATGTAGTCCCGTTCCTCCTGCGTCTTTGCCCCTTGCTCCTTAGATAGCTTGAAGTGGTTGGCTAATGGAGTGCTAACCGGCTTAGCACCTCCTATATTGAATCGGTTAAGTACCTTGGCTATGTACTCTGCCTGTGACAAAATTAGTTTCTTGTTTTTCCTGCCACGCTTTATCCTCATGCCTAGGATTTGTTTTGCAGCTCCTAAATCCTTCATGGCAAATTCTCTAGACAGTTGTCTTTTGAGATCTGAGATGTCCTTTATGCTTGAACCGGCCACAAGCATATCATCAACGTATAGAAGAAGAATGATGTATGATGTATCAAATTTCTTCAAGTAACAACAGTGGTCTGCATGACATCTCCTAAAGCCGTTTCCCGACATGAAACTGTCGAACTTCTTGTACCACTGCCTTGGGGCCTATTTCAGGCCATATAAACTCTTCTTCAGTCTGCACACCTTGTTCTCCTTTCTTGGTGCCACGTATCCTGTCGGCTAATGCATATATATCTCTTCTTCAAGGTCCCCATGAAGAAAGGCTATCTTAATATCTAGCTACTCTAGATGTAAGTCCTCTGTAGCCACTATACTCAAGACCATACGAATCGTAGACATTTTCACCACAGGTAAAAATATTTCAGTGAAATCGATACCTGCCTTTTGTTGAAACCCTTTCACAATCAGTCTAGCCTTGTAACTTTTCAAACCATCGTGCTCCTCTTTCAATCTGTAAACCCACTTGTTATGAAGAGCTTTCTTACCCTTAGGTAGAGTGACTAGCTCCCATGTACGATTAGACTCAAGAGAGTCCATCTCCTCATCCATGGCCTACTCCCACTTAACCCGTGTATCTGACTGTAATGCCTCTTCAAAACACTCTGGCTCACCATTATCTATCAACAGTAGATAATATAAGGAGGGTGAATATCGGACCGTGGGTCTTCTCTCTTGAGTAGACCTCCTCACAACCGGTGTATGTGGCTTTGCCTCATAATGCTCCTGTGCATGATCATCCTGTGACATTGTAACACCCGTGTCCGGTAACTCTTCCAACTCTACGAATTCCTTTTCTTCGGCCTTATTTTCCTACATACTGTCCTTATACATCACTTTTTCATTGAAGACTACGTCCTTGCTTCTGATGATTTTTCTGTTTTCTGCATACCAAAACCTGTAGCCAAAATCATGCTGCCCGTAGCCTATAAACGTGCACCTCCTGGACTTCGCATCCAGCTTGTTTCTGTGCTCTGCATCAATGTGAACATATGAAGTGCAACCGAACACTCTGAGATGTGCAAGGTTGACTTCTTTCCCAGTCCACGTTTCTTCTGATAGCCCACCATCCAATGGTGCTGAGGGACTTCTATTGATGAGATATGCGGCAGTATTCACAACATCTGCCCAAAAGGTCTTGGGCAACCCTGCATGTAACCTCATACTCTTGGCACGCTCAAGGATAGTCCTGTTAATGCGCTTAGCCACACCATTCTGCTGCGGTGTTCCTAGAATCATTTTCTAATGTTTGATTCCATTTGCTGCACAATACTCCTCAAACCTCTTATCACAATACTCTCCCTCATTGTCAGATCTGAGGCACTTTACTGTTTTGCCTATCTCATTTTCTATCATAACTTTTCACTTCTTAAATACATCAAATACATCAGATTTATGCTTTAAGAAATAGACCCACAGTTTTCTACTAACATCATCAATAAAAGTAACAAAATAACATGAGCCACCAAGAGATAATACTTGTGCCGGTCCCCACACATCAGTGTGTACAAGTTCCAACAGATGTGTCTTTGGAGCACGTTCTGTCTTCTTAAAACTTACCCACTTCTGCTTGCCATACATGCAGTCCTCGCAGAATTTCAAGTCAATAGACTTCAGCCCTGGTAGCTTTCCTTTTGACAATAACACTTTTATCCCTTTCTCACTCATCTGTCCCAGTCTTTGATGTCATAACTGCCCATTCACTCCAGTTGATGCGACTGCGAGTGAACTATACGATCCTGAAGTCACGTACAAAATACCTTATTTCTTGCCTCGAGATATCACCAATGCACCTTTTGTGATCTTTTAGGAATCACTGGTGAATGTCGTCACATAACCGGTATCGGCCAACTGCCCTACTGAGATCAGATTCCTTCTCAAACTCAGTACATATCTGACATCCTTCAATTTCAACGTTGTTCCATCTTTCTGAATTATATGAATGTCTTCCTTTCCAACAATACTGCACGGCTCATCATCACTCAGGTAGACTCTCCCGAAGTCACCTGATACATAGTTAAGCAGAACTTCCTTACATGAAGTGGCATGAAACGAAGCACTCGAGTCTATAACCCAAGACTCATTCCTCGCATCAAAAGACAAGATCAACGCCTCTGTATCACTCTCCTCAGATAGATTCACTGAATCTTTGCCACCTTGAGAGCTTCCTTCTTGTTTCTTAAGCGCCCTGCAATCACGTTCCATGTGCCCCTTCTTGCCGCAATGCCAACACCCATCTTTGTCTTTCGGTCTCTTGGACTTCTTCCTCGACTTAGAACGCCCGTTTTTATTGTCTCATTTGTTTGGCGATCTTCCTCTTCCTTCAACATTTAGAACATTCCCTGAATCCCCTGAAACTCCTGATGCCTTTCTTCTAGATTCTTTGCTGAGAATTAAACTGGCCACATCATCAAATTTCAGCTTTGTCGACCCTGAAGAATTGCTCACAACAATCACTAAACCATCCCATCTGTCTGACAAACTGGATAAGATCAATAATGCCCTGACCTCATCCTAAAAAACAATGTCAACGGATTTCAACTGGCTCGTGACTGTATTGAACTCGTTTAAATGTTCAGCCACGCTCCCATTATCTGACATCTTCATGTTAAATAGCTGTTTCATAAGATGAACATTGTTGGATGCTGATGGCTTTTCATACATGGTGGTTAGGGCTTCCATTAATTCTTTTGTACTTTTTACCTTAGATATATTGAAGGCGACGCTCTTAGACAAAGAGAGTCGGATCATTCCTAAAGCCTTCCTATCCAGTAAAAATCATTCATCATCTGTCATATTTTCTGGTTTTTTCTTTTTTCCTCCTAGAGGAATATAGAGGTAATTCTGATACAGATAATCTTCCATCTGCATCTTCCAGAAAGTAAAGTTTGAACCATCAAACTACTCAATTCTAGTTTTCCCATCTTTTACTATCGCTCCCAATAGAACTAAACCAATAGCTTTGATACCAGTTGTTGCGCAGCACGCCAACAACGCAGTGAGCCTAGATCTAATCTCAGGCCTCACCCACAAACGATAAACAAGAAAAAAAATATAAACTAGAAACAGATCAAAGCAATCCAAAACAAACCATAAGATAAAATATACGTGAAAAAACCCCAATCTAGGGTAAAAAACCACGGATGCAAACTTCCACTATGAAGAACGAAGATTACAAGGCAATATACTAACCTCTCCCTTGGAAGTACAGAGAAAATCCCTTACCCACACCTTAGAAATATTTCTCAATATTCACACCTTAACCCTAGAATAGCCCTAGGGACCCCAATTTATAGTTTTGACAACTTTCCTTTCCACATTCCAGTTACGAAAGGACTTGCGACACGAAATCCGCGCATGTGGCTCCACTTCTCAACAAAGAGTCCTACCAGAAGTCCAAAGAAGACTAGACTTCATACTGCAAGAGAGAGAGAGAGAGAGAGAGAGAGAGAGAGAGAGAGAGAGAGAGAGAGAGAGAGAGAGAGAGAGAGAGAGAGAGAGAGAGAGAGAGAGAGAGAGAGAGAGACGCATAAACGGGGAAGACATCTCCCACCGAGAGACGTCAACCACATTTCAACATCTTGTTTCGCCTTTTCATTATGTCAAGGATCGTATCCTCAACTAAATCATAGGTTTTGAAGCCTTTTTCTTACTACCTTTACTCATGTCCTTTTGAGCCTTCTTACTTTTTTAGAGCCTTTAACTTAAAACATGCTCAATCCTAACTAGTGTAGTACTTCTCGATCTCTATTAAGGTTTGGCAACATGAAGTTTGGAGTTGGTTTTAAGCCAAAATTTTGGATTAGTCAAGTTAGCCTTTGGTCAAGCTTACTCAAAATATTATTTTGCTTAACCCAAGTCCAACCCATTACCAACCCCTAAAACCACCTAAGTCTAAACTACTACTTCTTATTACTTATTTGGTGATGCTCTTACATTTACTCAAATGTATTAATCTCTAGTTTTATCCTTCCTCATCTAGCCACTCATCCATCTCATCATCATTTTAGCTATTAGGGTTAAAACTTGGGTTTAGACAGGTCGAACCCAATTGACCCAACTCGAATTTGGGCCAGGTTGGGTTGGGGTGCTAAGGTCCTCGAGTTGGGTTCAGGTTAAAAATGACAACTCGATTTGAATTCAGGTTAAGTAATTTCAACCCAAGTTGAGTCAAGAATAATCACATGTATTTGGGTAGGTGAAGTTGGGTTGGGTGGAGCATCGTGGACTTCAAGTTGGTTTTTGGTTGAAACTTGGATTGAGTCAGGATTGTGAGTTGTCCTTGTGAGGTTGGGCTGAGCTCACATTGACCCTCGACATGACTCAAGTGGCCCGAAACCTGACCCTTTCTCAACCCTCAACATGTGAGACATGTTGTTCCATGATTGTCTTATTTTCTAATTTGAATACCTGTACTCCATGTGTACAAATCTATTATTATAATCTCTACTGAGTTGAGCTTCCTACGAGAAGCGTTTTGGAGGCCGTGCAAGAAAAATTTCTGTGAGGACAAGGTGATGTTTGTATGACATCACTCTCTCTATTAGATGCGTCTGCTCATCCCAAGGAGTGAGTCCAAAATCAACCAGACCGGAAACTCAAGTCAGGCTCACCACAAAAGACGGTGGAAATGGGACTCGGATTGGCTGGACTCCAACACCACCCAGCTTGGTAGTGGAAAAGCTCTGTGGGCTCCATCATGATGCATGTGTTTTATCCTTGCCCTCCATCTATTTTGCGAACTCATTTCAAGGCATGAGCCAAAAACTGGGACAGATCCAAAGCTCAAGTGAAACACACCATGGGAACATTGGGGATTGAACACCTATTGTTGGAAACTTCTTAAGAGCCACGGAAGTTTTAGATCAAGTTGATATTTGTGTTTTCCTTTATATGACTTTAGAACAGGTTGGATGGCAAATAAACATTGTGGTGGGCCCAAGAAGTTTTTGACGGTAAATATTCAATCCCCACTATTTTGTGTGGTATGGCAACTTAAGCTTTTGGATCAACCTCATTTTTGGGCTTATGCTCTTAACTAAGCTAGCAAAATGGATGGACATCATGGTAGGGCCACATAGCTTTTCCACCACCTAGACGAGTGGTGTTGCTTACGTGGACATGGTAGACGCCCTCCATTAATGAAAGCTTCTAAGACCACATGAGGTTTGGATTAAGAAATATTTGTCTTTTCCCTTCACCTGGTGGGACCAACCTTGTATCAGGTTAGATGGAATATAAATGTGGTTATTGAATCGAACACGAAATTTGTGGTGGAAGCTTTCAAATAGCGGTCCCAACTAATGTGGAAATGAAGGTACTGGTTAACCAGAATAGAAGGACTAAAAGAGGGAATATTTCATGGCCACCTTCATTTCGAGATAAGAAAATGGCCAGGCAGATGGGTTGGCTAGAGAAGGTAGTGACAGTAAGAGGAATATATATATATATATATATATATATATATATATATATATATATATATATATATAGCTCAGGCAAAAGAAAAAAGAAGGTTTGGATGGAATAAAAATATCACCGCGGCCCCACGATGATTTGAATGGTAGACGTCCCCATCCCCACTGTATCGTGTGGTATGGCCCATTTAAGTTTTGGTTGTCTGATCGGATGGACAGACTGGATGTCATGTGTGGCATTACGGTGGACCCCATAGAGCTTTTCAATGCACGGACTCCCTACAACAAGTGATGCAGGAAATTGGTGTCCATCTCTAGGTGCCTCTGCATCACCCATTACACTGCCTGAGTATCATCTTGTTTATCTTCTAGAGTATTAAAATTTTTCTCAATAAATACGGATTCTAGATTCACATGATATTTGACCACGATTTTAAAAAATATTCAAAAGCTCATCCTCGGATAACATGGCATATTTGTAAGGAAATCTAGACCGTTGAAATCATTAACCTGATCAAAGATGGAGCATAACCTAAATGTGAGACTGAGCAAATGATGTAACAACCTGATTTTGGCCGTCGAATCTGAACGGCTCTTATCATACTCTAAACATCCAGTCGATAGCCTCCAAATGGATAATATAGCATGATTGGTTTCGAGCTACGCCCCATCGATGATGTTCCCCAAAACTTGGATGGTCTGGATAGCCACACGTGTGTGCCAAGTCATCTAAATTTTGAAAATGGCAAACAACCACCAAATCTTGTACTAAAAATAAATATGAGTTTTGACTTTCACCAATCTGAACCTTTCATTCATTCATGTAACTACGATCAAGCCATGTTGCAAAAAAAAAAAAAAACAATCCATTCAGATGATCCAAAGTGTCCAACCAATACCATGGAAACGGACAGCTAAGATTAAGCAGAGAAACGAAATAGCCCCAATCATTATCTTAAAACATCTACTAGATAGATCCTACTCTGAATTATTAATGATTCAATAGTAGCACTTTTGTTTGATAACTCTGACCATATGATCTATAGCTGTTTAATATCGAACGGTTATAAGAAATTAGTCCCATTCAAAGGGTTAAGATTATCCGATCGGTGTGATTTTTGTACCATGGCTTTCTACCATTGGTACTTCCGAATGAACCGTCCCGATCGATGATTGAGTGTCATGTGTCATTTAAATAGTTCAGAAACGATAAAAAACCCAATAAATATTGTTAGTTTCGTAACATTGCAGCGTAAACTATTTTATGATTGTGGTCATTTATCAGTCGACCCCTTTAATATTTTATTGAAAACTATCTAGTGGTCCACGTTTATGGAAACCTTCCCATGCATACAATTGCATTTCTACTTGTTGGCATTAATATCACCTATCTCGACCGTCCACTATGTCTGTTCTAATATTCTTCCACAGGTATACAAAAAAATACAGCAATCAGATGGTCCTGACATCTTTGGCTGGACCCATCTTTTACAAGCCAACTTGATTTTCAGATGCTACTTCCTGGGGGGTTTGGATCATCCATCAGTATATATAACTTTTTCTAGGAGCCCTACCAATAGTGAAATGGACTCAATGGACGGTCCAGATAGGTGAACTGAACTCTCCGTGTGGATGGAAGGTTCCCATGCACTTGGCCCATTGGAGTATTAGTTCTCATGCTCCAAATTGAAAATACACGTTGAAATGCACGTGTAGAAGGAAAACTACTAAATAAAGGTCTGTACCGGCTCTGTCTACCATTTTAGCAGCAACGAGAATCATGTCCTTAGGAACGGAATCCTACCTTCGCTACACATGTCGAAGCTGAGCGTGCGTAAGATCTGGGCCATTCATCAGGTGGTCTTCACAAGGAACATGACCAGACTGAAAGAAATCAGAACTTTCTATTCATGATGTGGGCCATATAAGTATCAGAGAAATGGATGGTAAAATGATCAATTATCTACATTCAATGTACATCTGTTGCCCTTAGATAAGTGGATGGCTTGATTTTTGGACCAGGGCCTGTTTAAGGTGTGGCCCACCTGATGGATGGACAGATGAAGCATACTTGTGCTCCCTTGGGATGTATGCCGAAAGAGAGTAGCCATTGCATTTCTACACCACCAGACAGCGATTGACTTGTACTTGGACAACGAAAATGCAAGAGTAAATAATAAAATGAAAAGAACTTTGCAAAATTCACACGTGTGTGGAATAAAGCTCATACACACGCCACACCTGTGCTAGGATGGCATGCACAAAGGTGAGAGATCCAATCCATTCATCAGGTTGGTCTAGCTTTCTGCATATTTTCCAAACAAATGAATTTGGTCCACTCACTACGTGGGTCCAATTACTGCAAGTAGATGATCGGCTGAGAAAACTCTTCCAGAGTCACACGTGTGTGCCAAGCGACCATTTCGAGAATGGCAAACTACTAACAACTCTTCTACTAAAAAATAAATATGGGTTTTATAAAATTAAGAGCAAGCCATGATGTAAAAAATACACTAATCAAATGATCCAAGCATCCAATCAATATCATAAAAATGGACAGTTAAAATTAAGCAGAGAAACAAAATAGCCCCAATCATCATCTTAATACATCTATCAGATAGATCCCACTTCGAATTGCTAGTAATTCAAAAGCAGCACTTTTGTTTGATAATTCAAACCATATGATCTACGGCCGGTAAAAAATGGACGGTTGTAAGAAATTGGCTCCACTCAAAGGGTTAAGATTATCAAATCAGGTTATTTTTGTACCATTTTTCTAACATTGGTACTACTGAATGTACAGTCCGGATCAATGATTGGGTGCCATGTGTCTTGCAAAAGGTTTGAAGAAATTAACAAAATAAACAAAATAAAAATGGTCAATATATAACATTGTAACCCAAACTATTTTATAATTGTGGTCATTTATCAGTGGACCGCTTCTGATATCAAGTAATATTTTACTGAAAACCATCTGGTGGTCCAAGTGTAGGGAAAATCTTCCCATGCATGCAGTTGCATTTGGACTTGGCATTAACATCACCTATCTCGACCGTCCACTAAGTGTGGTCCAATATTCTTCCACAGCTATACATAAAATACAACAATGATCAGATGGCCTTAACATCTTTTGGTTGGACCCATCTTTTACAATCCATCTTGATTTTCAGATTCTACTTCCTGGATGGTTTAGATCATTCATCAGTATACTTTTTTCAAGGAGCTTTACCAATAGTGAAATAGAGTCAATGGACGGTCCAGATGGGTGAAATGAACTCTACATATGCATGGGAAGGTTTCAATGCACTTGGTCCATTGGATCATTAGTTCTCATGCACCAAATTGAAAATACACTTGAACTGCATGGTATTATTTTAATCACAACGAGCATCATGTCTTAGGAACGGAATCCTACCGTTGTTACACGTGTAATTCAACGTCGGCCATTGGATCATTAGCGTTCTGATATGCGCCAATTGAAAATACACGTTGAATTGCATGGTAGTATTTTAACCGCAACGAGCAATATTGAACATCATGTCCTTAGGAACGGAAGGCGAACCTGCTACACGTGAATTCAACATGACAGTAGTTATCACACACCAAATAGAAAATACACGTGGAATTGTGCAGTATTATTTTAGCCACAACAAGGATCATGTCCTTTGGACCGGAAAACCAAATGGGGCCCACCTTGGTTTATTTATTTAGTCGTGCCGACCATCCATTTCTCTATCATGTAATGTCTACTGCAGGATGGGTTTCAAATTTTATATAAATCTAAATTTCAGGTGGAAGAAATAGTTTTGATTGAATGCCTCACTATTAAAAATTCTGAAAGACCATCTTAAGGTTTTTTAATTTTTTTTTGTTGTGTTACAATTATCTTTTAATAGCTCCCATAACGTATGTGCCAGAAAGTTTATGAAGAAGCCACTGTTCTTTGAAGTTGCTCAGTCTGTAGGTTCGAGTGTCATGAAGGCAAACTTTCTTCTTTGTTCATTCTTAAGTTATCAGTGATGTAATTGCAATCTAACCTGGTGATAATATTAGTCTAAGGTTTTTAAATTTTTTGTGTGTTTCAATTATCTTTTAATGGCTTCCTTAATGTATGTGCCAGAAAGTTTCATGAAGAAGCCACTAATCTTCAAAAATGCTATGCCAGTGTCATCGGTCGAGGCAAACTTTCTTATTTGTTTGTTCCTAGTTTATCAATAATGTAATTGGAATCTAATTCGGATGCGGATTGCATCCCACCCTGCACATCTCCCGTTGAGAACCAGCAGGAGCTTTGAGTGGCCACCGTTATATATGGGTCTTATCCACATTGTTAGTTCATTTTTTCCGTATCATTTAAGGTATAAGACCAAAAAATGAGGCAGATCCAAGGCTCAAGTGGACCACACCACAGGAAGTAGTAATAATGATTCTCACATTTGAAACTTTTTAGGGCTCACCATGATGTTTATTTGTTATCCAACATATTCATTAAGTTAAATAAATCTGGATGAAGAGAAAACTATCAGCTCCATCCAAAACTTATGTCTCCCAAGAAGTTTTCAACGGTAATAGTTTAATTCCCATGGTGTAGTCCACTTAAGCCGCCTCGTTTCTTGGGATTATACCCTAAAATGATTTAAAAATAAATAAATAAATGAACGGTGTGGATAAGATCCGCCCTAAATTCTTTTTGGAGTTTAAGTCATCTTTCAATGGCTCCATTAACGCATGTGCCAAAAAGTTTCCAGAGAAGCTAGCTACTCTCTCAATTGCCTCGCTTGCAGGTTTGAATGTCATTGGGGGCAAACTTTCTTCTTTGTTCGTTCCTAAGTTATCAGTGACTAATTTGCAATCCAAGCCGGTGATAATGTCAATAAGATATAGATGAAGGGAAAATTAAAGATCAGCTTAATCCAAAACATTTGTAGCCCCAAAAAGCTTTTAGTAGTCGTTCATCACTGTTTCTTTTGGTATGGTCTACCTGAGATTTACATTTTCTTAAGGTTTTGAATTGTATCCTAAAATGAGGTGGAAAAATATATAGACGGAGTGGATGTACAAAAAATACATCAAGGTGGGCCTCACACGGTTAATGTAACAATCATTAAGGTGTGACCCGGGTAACAGGTAATCCGCTCCCGCTGAAAAGAGCGTATTCCTACGCCGCAAGACAGCGACTTGCACTTGCACAACGGAGATGGAGAATAAATAATAAAGAGAAGCTTCGTAAAGCATGCACGCGTGTGCAATAAAGCTCATACACACGCCACACCTGTGCTAGCATGGCACACAGGTGAGAAAGCCAATCCATTCATCAGGCTCGACCCAATCCATTCATCAGGTTGGTCTGCCTTTCTACGTATTTTCCAAAAAATGAATTTGGTCCACTCAGTATGTGGGTCCCAATACTGGGAGTAGATGATGGGTGGCTTTGATTTTGTAAGCTATGGCCCACCTGAACTGGGAATCAATCTGATTCTTGGGCCAATGAATAAATATAGTGGTCCCTTATAGATGGGTTAAAAATTAGACACGTGCCTTGCCTGCACATATTTGATGCGTACATGAACTTTCTTGCACAGGCGTGTGCACTTAGCAAAGCTTTTAAAAAAAGATTGCTTGATTTTTGCCATAGCTACTTAATATAAATATATTGGTATTTCTATGACTACTACTATTATCATTATTATTATACATTAAAATACATTATTATTATTACTATTATTATTTTGATGATGATAAAGTAATGAGGATTGCTAAGCCCACACGCCTGTAAAGTAGAGCTCATGTACACCCCACTCTTTTGCCATTGTGGCATAAGTGCATGAGATCCTAACCGTTCATCTAGTGGCTCCCATTGTGACTCATGTAAACACTCTATCCCAGGCCAATAAGTTGAACAAATTGGATTGAACCAAATCTCTACTCCATCAACTTACCGAAGCTAAACTTAAAATTTAACTCAAGAACTTTAGGGCCTGTTTGGCCGGGCGAATCCCATGGGATTAGGAGGGATGGGATGGATTTTAAGGTAATGATGGTGGTGTCAGTGGATTGGTTTAAGATCCATGGGATTGCTATATCCCGGACAAGATCACTGGGTCTGTTTGGCACGCCCGGTATATCCCGGGATTTTACCTTCCAATCTATCCAACCAAGGGATGGGATCAATTTTAAGGTAATGATGATGATGTCAGTGAATTGTTTTAAGATCCATGGGATTGTTTATATCCCGGGCAAGTTCACCGAGTCTGTTTGGCTTGTCATGCATATCCCGAGATATCGCGATCCCATCCCTCCTAATACCGTGGGATTGGTCCAGCCAAACAGGCCCTTAAATTCTAAAACGTAGAAACTTGGCCAACTTACCGAGTCAAACCACTAAGACAACCCATCCAGCCAGAACATCCTGTCCACCCGGTCAACCCATATAGTTAAATCAAAGCCCGGAACCAACCCGAGAACCAAGCCCACATGACCAAAGCCCATTCAAAATCCTTAAGACACAGCAATGCAACACCAGGTGAGCAAAGCCTCCATATACTTGAGGGAGCTCACCAAAGCAAGGAGTCCCATGTGGCCTGGGCGGCATGTAGTGTGCTGCCTGCCACATGGCACTCTCCCTGCTTCGGTGGAGGTGCAATATATGTGAATTTTCTCCATTTACAACCCTCAATCGTGTTTCAATGCAAAACAACTTCGATGCCCCTCCCCCTTAGCAAAAATTGCTATCTATGCCATCCAAATCAACCCTTAAGATCCAGCCAGGTGGCAATCTCAAATATAGGCCATTTAAACATTTTCTAACCCTAAACTTATTAGGAATTACTAGAAAATCAATCTTGGGGTCTATAAATAACCCATTTCTCATTTCAATCGTCCCTCACTACCCAAGAAATCCATCCATCCATCCAAGGAAATCCCATGCCGTTTCATCCCTCCACCAAGGAAAGGAAAAAGTAGGAAAGTGTCTAGCCCAAGTCAGCCTAACTTAGCTTAAACCTTAGCCACTTGAGCTACTGAAGCCTTGATCCTAGCCGCTTGATCCAACCCTTGCGACACAACTGTCCAACCAACAATCTAGTCCAAGATTAATTTCATCCCATCATTCATAAGACATCGTGCAACATTTGTTCTCCTCCTAACGCCTCTGCTTATCATATCCATTAGCAGAGCATCTCATATATAGCAATTTTGTAACACCCTGTGCTTTTTAGCACTCGGGTGTTATCATGAAGACCTAGATTAGTATAAATATGAATCTAACTTGATCGAATAATTTTAACCTAAATTAGACAAATAGGGTCAAATCATTAATACTCTGATTAAAGGCAGGTCCTACAAAAAATAAATAAAATAAGTATCTATGAATACACATATAATAGTAGTGTATAATTAAAATAAGTGGTAATAGTATTATATATGAATAATATCATTAAAGGGATTTTAATAGCAATAATGGTGTTGTCAACATAAAATAGGTGGGCCCGAACACACAAATGATCATTAGAGTCTAATGGCCGTACGTTGATATTCCAATCGAGATCAATCTAACCATTGTATCAGCAAAGATCAATATGTATGATGAAATTTATTGGTGTGGCCTACCCAAGTGTTGAATCCGCCAGATCTCTAGTGAGAGGTCCTAGTGGGCTCTTAAAGATGAATGAATGGATTGGATTGGTCAATATCATCACTGTGGGCCCCACATACTTTGGGTGTGTACACCACTAGGTTTATACCCATGGAGCACAGAACCAAGTGGATGGTCAAAATGGGTTTGACCCGAAATCCTTTGACGGAAGGGGAAAGAATTCCTCTTCCTTTTTGTTTCCCCACCCACGCTCTGCTTAAATGAGCGTGGTGCATCTGACCGAACAAGTGGGCCCCATTTGGGATCAGATCATTGATTTGAAACGTCCAACTCGCCAGTCATCGGATTTAGACTCAAACCTTATTAATCTCACAAGTTGGAACTCACAGGCGTGCGAACGATCTTAGGCGCAAGCAACTATCCGAAAATAAGAACCATTCCGTGTTTTGACCAGTGGCCCACCATCTGTGGTCACACGCATGATCTGAACCGTCCACTGTGACCAAGGGGTGCCTCCGACCAAACCATAGCCTCTCCCACAAACTAGGACAGCTTCGCTTAGGGCGACCACCCTCCCGAAAATAAAGCCCCTCACGCGATATTTTAATTGCGGTTGAAAATCTTGTGAGATATTGGAGGAATCATGATTGTTGATGGGATAAGTGGGCCCCGTAATGATCAGTTGTTCCATCCAGCCCATCTGATGGCTTGGATGGCCATCTTAGATCGTCGATGAGAACTCGTCATTGTTCATAACCCCAAGTGTAGGGTCGCGATGTAGTAATAACTCGTGAGAACGAGGTCGAATCCACAGGGACTAAACTTGTACGTATTCTGAAAAAAAACTAGAACTAGAGCTAGAAAAATATCTAAATCTAAATATGGAATAAAAGATAGTAATTGTGAAGGATTTATCAAATATCAAAAGTGAACTGGAGCACCAAGGATCCACTTGCAGTGATCAGGGAACCCTCTTACTTGATTTGAGTACCACAATTAGAATTGGAGTCCTATCCTATCTAATTGAAAGATATAACAATTAAGATTAAATCTGAACTTTCCTTGACCTAATTCTCAATGGAGGAGAATTGTGATAATTGGAAGGGATTCCATCACCAAACCATGCCTATGGGACGATGGCCAACAACAGGATTTACTAATCCCATAATCTCAAAATTAGGAAAAGAAGATACTCAAAGCTATTACAGATCTACTGTAATTTGAGTCATAATAAACCATTAAAAACTGAAAGTATTCCTTAAATATCAAATTAGAATCAAAGAAGGTTCAACATAAACATAAATCAAAACAAGAGAAACATCCCATCACGCTACAAGCTTCACCTCTTAGCCCTAGCTAAGAGGTTTAACCAACTATAGACATGATTGGACCAAAGTCTCTTAAGAAAAATATGAAAACAACTAAGGAAAAAGAAGAAAAACTCTTGGCGGTGGCTTCCCCACTGTTTTGCTCCACTCCTTAAACCCTAAAAGATCCCTAGGAACATCCTAAGGAGTCCTATTTATAGTTGTGGAACTCTAATTTTTGCACCTAGTTGGAAAACTTTGGAAACCGCATCAAATTTACGCAGTTTGCTAAAATATACTTCACTTTGCACAGTTTTCCAAAATGGGCTTCACTCCGCGCAATTTCACCAAATGACCCAGAGTTTCAGAATATGCCTTTTTAGAATGATTTCAGGATTCCTTTTCTTCACTTCAAATATTTGATTATCTTCATTCCTCACTTAGTTTTCTTGGATCTTTAACATGTGAATTCTTCAATCTTGGTCTCCTAAGATCCATCCCTTACCCTAGTGATTCTTAAGCATTAAATTCATGTTTTTAACACCCTTTTCAATCGAAGCTCTTAAATTCAGCTTGCAATACAAACATGAGTAAAATATAACATTAAGCATTATCATATTCATAAAACCAAGATATAAATGGGGGATAATATGCAATATTTGACCCTCAATAGCTATAAGAGACGAATTCATCTTCCTCGTCCAGCCGAAACCCACCATGATACTGCATGCCCCATTTTATGATTTAAGTCGTTCATCTGGTGGCCCATAGTGTTAGATGATGATCCACGACTATAAACTCCATCCATGTAAGCCAAAACGATAGGTGCGGCCGTCCATCCGAACCACTTATGGCATGGGATAAATGATTGTTGGGCGTGGTCAAAAGCTAACCTTAGCCTTTATAAGGGCCACGTTCTTCTCGAGATTGTGACCAAGATTTCAGGGAATATAGAGAGAAAGAATGAGAGAAAACGGAAGAGAATAGAGGGGGAGTGAAACTCGACGCGATATCATTTCTAAGCCACTTAAGCCGTATGACCTATGGATGGTAAATCCCACATTAATGTTCCATGTCCCATATAACCTTCAAATCGAGGGTCCATTTCTTACCACACTTTATCTTGTTACATCATTAGCATGGGTTCACATACACAAGAGGGATCACCCACTATTAAGTATAGTGAATAGAGATCCATAAGTGACTTACAACAAACCATGATAAAGCATATAGTTATGGCATCTAGACATAAGTTGATTCATAATAATTGCAATAAGTCATGATAAGAACTATCAATTGAAATTCAAATGAAAACCATCATGTAAGTAGTTATTGTATGAAATCATGGTTCACAACTGTCAACTATAATTCAAGTATAAGCCATGCCTTAAGAATTGATAAAAGATTGCATGCTATGAGATAACATATGTGATTTTAATAAAGACTATTACTTAAACTAATTTGGAAATGAAAAGCTTAAGGGGAAGAAATCATCACCTTACAACTCGGTTTACTAGCTAGTGTTGTTAGGGAACGCCCGCACTTTAAGAATCCAATCCTACCATGAATCGCGAACCGCATGGTTAGATCAAGGTTTACAACTATCTACAGTTACGTTTAACGTTAGGATCTTAATTATGTTATCTAGTGGACATTTACCTACCATCCAACCTAAGGTTTGAATTACCTAGGTTTAGAGCTTCATCCTAGAGTTTAATTCCAAGCTTAGATATTTAGGATTTGAATGCTAATTGATGTACGATTGATCGTAATGTTAATCACAAAACTGTCGTTAACATTAATGATGTAATTAATATTAACTATCATAATAATAATGATCATTATGATGGTAATAAATAATGTGATTTATTATCAATGATAACATCTAAGAATGATAAATAAATACTAATATCTAACATCTAATGGTTGTAATTTGTTTATAATAACTAATACGAGCACACATAACATGCTAATCACTAAACATGATTAATAATCGCAATAACTATAGTACACCAATTATAGTAATAAATCAAACGATTTACTTTGGGAGAGAAAGCTGACGCACATTAGTTGACTCAGTTCGACCCATCAGCTTGAGTTGCTCCCGATTTGAACAAAATAAAATAATAAAAAAAATGTAATATTAGGCTACATCTTAGTTGAGATTAAGAACTCTATTAACCAACTGAACTACTAACTAGAATTTCAATGAGAGGTATGAAAAAGAACACGCCTAGCCTATTCGAGTTGAATCAACTCAGTTCGACACTCGAGTTGACTCGGCTCAACACAACCACCCACTTTACTCTCTCTCTCTCTCTCTCTCTCTCTCTCTCTCTCTCTCTCTCTCTCTCTTCTTCTCCTTCTATTTGTTTTCCACATGCTGGAAATCCAACAAAGTCTGGACCATGCCCAAACCCAACTTGACCGAGTCAACCCATCAGCCACCAACACCTCTCCCTCCTCTCTCGGTTCTCTTTCTTTTTTCTTCTTCTTCTTCTTCTTCTTCTTTCTGTTCTTCCTTCATTAGACCTATCCAACAGGTCTGCTGGACTAGAACTCGCCTCGCCTCATGTCTTAGCGAGTTGAATCCACTTGACTCGGTAGTGACATGCTTAGGTTGCTCCCGAACTCACTCTCTATTCTTCCCTTTTATTTTCCTTGTTTTCCTTTCTTCTTCTTCTTCCTTTGCTGGAATCTCACCATGGCCCGAACTAGGCACACCCACAACATTTGGGCTTGACTCAGATGTGGCCCGAGCTTAGGCGAGATTATAGCAACGACCCATTCTCCCACTTCTTTCCACTTCTTTTCTCTCCAAACTGACTTGAATCGAGTCTGGACCTATCCAGATGCAAGTAGGACTTGGTCGGACTTAATGTGGTGCGGCCTAACCCATAACTCGACCCAACTCAAGACTCAACTTGTCTCAACTCGGGTTGAGTTGAGTCGACATGGTGGTTGCAGCACACGACTTCCTTTCATCCCTTCTATCCTCCCTTCCTTTCTCCCACTTCTCCTCTATTCCTTTCGTGGATGGCTGAAGTGATCCTGGATTCGGTCCAGCGACACCAGCAGCACCATTGTGTGAAGAAAAAACGTCTGCAAGATGAGCTCCTCTAATGGTGGATCTCGACTCGGTGGGTATTCCTTCAAATGGGGCTTCTAGGCGACTCATGTACATTTGCTGAAGCTTAAGGAAGCTTGAAATCAAAGCTCTGAGGTGATTTCTCTTGTGGTTTCACGGTAGGAAGGTTTCAGGCTATTTCCTCTTGTAGTCGTAATAGAACGAGGGATTCCCACTGCTATTCGATCCTCTCTTCTTTATGGCTTAGCCTAGCTCCTACCTGACCCATTGGATGAGGAACGTAGGGCCAGGATTTGATCTCGACTTTTAGTTTTAAAATAGCTAGTGGTATAGAGGTTTTGCCGTTGGTTTTTCTTTCGCTGGTATTGAGGGAGTGAAGCCCTAGCTAGGACAGACGAAATCTAACAAAAGGGAGGGCTAAGATTGCATGGATCTCCCTCACGCGGATAGCCAACCTGTCGCACGGAGACAGTTTCCATTTTTGGAAAATAGTGTGCTTGTAGGACCTGATTGCGTCAAAAATCGTGTACATGTACATGTGCTGAATCGTGTGAAACTTATCAGGTTTTGGTCGCACGTGGATCCTCTACCAAATGGATGGTTTAGATCATCAAGGTGATGTTTGATGGTGGGCCACTGATCAAAACAGACGGACGACGTCTGTTCGTCAGGGTGCGGTGGAAAACAGAAGAGAGAGAGGGAAATTCTCTCTTTTAAAGGAAAATTTGTGTCAATGCAATTTGATCGAGCCTCTCATCTCAATGCACATCAGGTGCACGCCCCCTTGTGCACTTGCGACTTCAAAAGTGGGTTAACATAGGGATTTCGACGGATCCACTTCATCCATCTGTTTTATCGGCTTGAATTAGAACCTAGCCCAAAGTACGAAGCAGATCCAAGGCTTAGGTGGGCCACACTCAGTGAATTTTATCTTATTTTGTTGCTTCATATGGATCTAATTGTTGGGTTAACTCTAATATGATTTTTTAACGATAAAAAGGGTCCCCCGAATTCATTTAGATGACTGGGACCACTTGTTCTATGAATTTAAAACATTAAGTGTTATTATTAGAATAAATTTCAACATTATTATTATTATTATTATAGTTTTTAATGATAAATTATAGATTTTTTAAAATCAAGGATTTAATTGATTTTAATTTGTTGATCTCTATCAATTCTATGGGCGGATAGCTCCTAACTTGACTTAGAGTGGTTTTAGAGGTCATGGACTAGTATAGGTGCATCTGAATAGTCACCTTTACATTATTCTTAAGCTATCAAACTCACAGACTACAATGCATCTCTCCATCCAACCATTTGATTAAGTTATTTTGGGCAAATGTGCATCTCCATAGTTGTACACTCCACCGCAACGTTTGCTCTATAATTCAATGGTCGCTTTGCCTCAAAATCATTCGTCAATGGTCCTAGTAGTCCTAAGAATCATCTAAGTGGACTTTAATGCTTGATTTAATACGTAGATTATTTGATTAGTGCGTTCATGTAGTAGATCACTATGCGGGATGTTGTGGGCTCAATGATCAGTGGATTTGCTAAGTTAGGTCCTGAAAATGACCATGTATGGTTCAATTGTTCTAATAGATCATTAGGTGAAGTTTCGTCGCGATCGAATTTCCATAATTAAATCCTTCGAGGTTTGACACCATTCCGCTAAGGTGCGATGGTCCATTTAATGGATGGATCACTTAATCTAAGGATAGTGATTTCCTCTAACAGTCCTAAGGGTCCTAGGGTTGTCTAGATGAAGACCCATGATTGAATTAATGATCTGATGCTCTAAGTGTAATAATCAGGTAGTAGGCCTTCAAGTTAGATATTGTAGATCTATGAGTTTGGTCTTGATTCTAGTGAGTTGCAATCCATCTTTGGTATGGCATGATGGTCCGCCCTAAGAGGCAGATGACTTAATATTTGAATGAGATTGTACTAGATGATTGAGATGGATAGATTGAGGACCATTGGATGATGATGCATAAGGTGAGTCTCCCCTACATGTCTCGGCGTTTGGTAAGTCTTTATTTAGTTGTGGTTGTCTTGATTATCCAATGATATGTTGGCTAGATCTAGGTCATATATGAACAAATCAAGATGCTAGACTTGAGGTTTAAGTGATCAAGTGGATTCGTTGGCTTCATACGATTGATTAATCATATTTATGCGGTTCTTTATTAGTACTACCCGCGTATAGGCTCACCTTGAGTATTGACAACATAAGCTAATTATTGCAAAAATTTTAAAGACTTTTTAGAAATCCAAAATAACGAAAATCCAACACATTACATACATCTTTTTTAAATTATTATATAACTTTATTACCTTACGCTGTATGTCATTTTCTTTTCCTGCTTGTTTACTTTGACATCACATAAATTATACTCTATAGTTACATCTCTTGAAGATATTCTTTATCAGAAAACATAACTTAAAAGAGTAATTGAAAGTTCAATGTTCTTTCTTTCAACACTTTTGTTAAATTTTTTATTTTCTTTCATTTTTATTTTGGCTTCAATTTATTTAAGCTTAATAAGCCATTGTTACCCATGTAAATCTTAGTAATTTATTGGAAGTTTCTTAAATCTCATTTGAAAGTGTATAGTCTAACAAAATAGAGACAATGTTCTGCACGGGGAGAAAATGATGCTTAACACTTTCATTTTTCTTAATCTGAAAACACATAACACAGATAAAACTAGGACTACTTGGGTTAGGAAGGCAATGATTTTTCCAATCTGCATAAGATTCAGTATACTCAACCCAACCATGGATTTTAAAACTTTTTTAGCCAGTGGTGACCCGCCAACCTTGAATTTAGCTGCAAAAATGTATTCACGGCGTGGATATGAACCACATTCATCAAGGTGGGCCCCACACGTGGAAGATGGGAGAGAGCCCCAAAAAGTTTCAGACTGAAAAATCTTATACTCGGGATTACGCAAAGGTTAAAACCGTTCATATTTAAAGAGAAAGAATCAAAATCAAAGGTCTGAAATATTCTCGTTTGAGATCTTTTGTTTTTCCAGTTGTCTGCAATCCGATCTGGGTTTTCATCATCCACACGGTTTGGATCGTTGAAATATAGCCCAGATCCCAAGTACGAAGTCACGACCGATCGTACATCGAACCGTCGGTATGTATTCTCGCAAACCTCGTTGAATTAATCTTACCTCGAACAAGCGTACATCGTATGTGTACTCGCACGTAGAGAAACCATATTCGCATCGTACGATGTACATCGTACGTGTACTCGCACGCTTCCAGATGCATGGGCGAAGTTGACGGTTCTCGTCGGACAATCAATGCCATCTGAAAAAGGTCAGATGATCAGAGCATCCTGATTTTATACATAATAATCTTCACAGTGGAGAGAGCTTCATGAACGGCTCCTTACCTACACACGTGTGTCAAGTTCCCCACCATGAGGCGAGTACACTTGCAAAATGCACCCGCTCTACTCAGGTATATTCCATTTCTTGCCGACGTAAGCTGGCTCGCCAGCGTGATGGGACGCGAATTCCCTGCGAAAGCCTTTTTCTCGCCGACGTAAGCTTGCCCGCCAGCGTGATGGGACGCGAATTCCCTGCGAAAGCCTTTTTCTCGCCGACGTACGCTTGCCCGCCAGCGTAATGGGACGCCAATTCCCTCCGAAAGCCTTTTTCACAGGAACTTCCTGCGACGGAAAGTAAGGTGAGGCCCACCTTGATGTTTATAATAAATCCACAACGTCCATCAGTTTTACAATACCATTTTAGGTGATGGATCAAAAATGATCTAAATACAAAACTCTAAGTGATACGTACATTAGGAAAACGTGTGTAGGTAAATATTTACCATTGAAACCTTCCTAGGTATACCGTGATGTTTACGTACCATCCGTACCGTTCATAAGGTCAGTTCTACTGGGATGAACAGTAAAAATAAATAAAAAACCCTGATTCAAAACTTCTGTGGCCAGACACATGTTTCAACGGTGGAAGTTCAATTCTCTGTCGTGTGGCCTATGTGAGTTTTTTATTTAGATCATTTTTGGTCCCCTCACCTAAAATTGTCTTGCAAAACTGATGGACGTGGTGGATTACACATAAACATAACGGTCCACCCCACCTAACTTCCCTCATTGGCAATTCATGCGAAAGGCTTTTGCAGTATTCGCGTCCAGCGTGATGGGAAAGGGCTATATCGCACGTGCCAACAAAGCACGTGCATGGGATATACTGCATTCATCAAGTAAGGACCTTGACCTACCAATCAAACCTACCAATCAAACAAGGAAATCCACCATGTGGGCCCCAAGAGAAAAAGATGACCAAGGGTCCCTATTCAATGTACACGTGGGGCCTACCTGAGGAAAGGACCAACATGCGTACGTTCCAACAAGAAAAATCTAAATTTCTATAATTACGACCTTACAACTGGGTATCTTACCTGCATAAGCCATCAACGGTGAGTACTTTCATACCAACGGTTTGGATCATTGGATGATGGCCCCACATTCCAAAATCGCGGCCGTAAAATTTCTAGGAGGGTATATTAGTCATTTTGAAAGCCTACGGGTGGTTTGATGAGTTACTCTGGTTCCGTTGAAATTGCAAAAGCCTCTGCCCACGAGCATTATTAGGCTCTCAATTTTCAACTACCCGCCCTGACGAGTGGCAATTGGTGGGGCCCACAAATTTAAAAATGGAATTATCGTACCTGGCCCCAGGATTTTCACACTGTACTCGGGCTTTCAATTCTGAAGAGTGGAGAGCGTGGATCGGTAATCGATGGCCACTGGTCTCTTGATCTACACCGTTGGTGGACCATGGTCCTGATAATCTTTAAGATTGGAATATCCTATCCACCAATCGTAAGATATTTTTTAGTTGAATCTCCACCGTAGGTTAGGAATGAAAAGGATATTCTCACATGACGGAGGATCTTTTGGGTCATGAGACACAAGGTTGGAAACAATATTTAAAGAGCTGTCCAGATCATCGAATGGTGGGCCTCACTTTTCAGAACTGAAAAACACGTGTACCGTGTAAAACCTCGGACGCGTATCTTATTATTCCCCTTAAAAGAGTCCGTCGACCTCGTCATCTACTCCCATGCGTTCCCTTGCGTCGTACGGTATTGCGTAAAATGCCCGCAAAGTTCGAAGAAATATCTAAAGTACCATTAGCGCGCAAGACAGGTGCAGAGGTGAATCAGGCGATGATTCGGAATATCGTAGAGCCATCTCTCCAAAGTACACGTGGCATGATTATGAATTAATCAGGTCCGTCCATCTATTGTTACATGTAATGGATGACCTATGTTTCAAATATCAGAAATATTAGACTCTGAAATTCATTATTTTTAGTCATTTTTAACTGAATGCTGACTGTTAGTTACTTAATATGCCAACATCTCTTTGACGGCCACCGAATACATGAAGGTATATATTTCAGTTTAATTTTCATACACTGGAAAATAAGATAGATAGACGGTTCCGATTGATATATCACATGCTACGTGTACCCGTAAAATGATGCTCAACCATATTCCGGTTCTACGGACTGTACGGTAGTGTTTCTGAGAGAAATTTAGGACTGTGGACCCCACCTATTATCCAGCTGTTTTTACTAAACAATACAAACTTTGTTTTGCAACTTAGACCTGTCCGTACGGACAGCGAATTTGAGGACGAAAATACCCCTCCCTTTCGAAGACGACCGCTGACGCTCCTCCAGCCGAGAGTTGTACGAACGGCTCAAAAGAGATCAAAGTTACATGGCCCCACAACTATGTATTTATTATAACCACAACGTTCATCCATATTTCGAGATCATTTCGGAGCATTATCCAAAAAAAAAAAAAAAAAAACTCATATCCAAAGATCAACTGGACCACACCACAAAGAGCAGCGGGAAAACTAATTTTCACAGTTAAAAATTTTGTAGGGCCCACTACTTGATAGCTAGATCTGTCTTATTTTACATCTCAAGCTTAATATGAGCTCGCCAAATAGATGGACGGTTTGGATATAACACAGACCTCATGATGGGACCCACAAAAAGCGGTGATGATTACAACAGCAAAATAAATAAATAAATAATAAAACACAGGAACCTATAGCTACGGATAATAACCATAGCCCCTGCTTTTTTGATATGTAACGAAGGTCTTTCGATATATCGAAAAAGGTACGGAACTGTTCAACGAGTTTGCCTCAAATTTCCTACAGTTTTACCTATGGCTACGAATTATAACCGTAGCCATAACTGTAGTCCGTTGCAATTTGTACATTTTTTTTTTAAAAAAATTAATTTAATTTTTTTCACATGGAGAACTTTATTCTACCTACATTTTTCTCTAATACATATTTATATAAATATGTACATATAAGCATATAATTTTTTTTTCTCTTTTAATTCATTTTTATGTCTATTTATTTAACAAGCATATCTCCTAAACTAAAATGATTTACTTAACATACCACATATGATTTTGGGGTAGGAGAAGCTAATTTAGCCAACAAACCTAGTTATTTTCCAAGATTCCATAAGGTTGATGGTGGAAATTCATTTCATTCACTTCGTAGTCAATTTCAATCACTTCGCGGTCAAACTGGAAATTGAGCGAGACAAAAATGAAATTGAGCAGGGTAAACTAGAAATTGAGTGGGGCAAACATGAAATTGAGCGGGGTAAACAAGAAATTGAGTGGGGTAAACATGAAATTGAGTGGGGCCAACGAAAAATTCAGCGGGGCAAACATGAAATTCAGCGGGGCAAACACGAAATTCAGCGGGGTAAACTAGAAATTGAGCAGGGCAAACATGAAATTGAGTAGGGCAAACTAGAAATTGAGCGGGGCAAACATGAAATTCAGTGGGGCAAACCTGAAATTGAGTGGGGCAAACTATAAATTGAGCGGGGCAAACATGAAATTGAGCGAGGCCAACTTGAAATTGAGCTAGGCCAACGAGAAATTCAGCGGGGCAAACATGAAATTGAGTGTGACAAACTAGAAAATGAGCGGGACAAACATGAAATTCAGCGAGGCAAACATGAAATTCAGTAGGGCAAACAGAGGGAAACAAAATATATTTGTGTTTTTCCCTCATTAATGTTCAAGCGACCTTATGAACCAGTTATATGGCAAATAAACATGTTAGCCTAGAAGCATTAGTCTGTCTGGAGCTAAGAATTGACAGGGCAATACCTAATCCATCGTTAGACTTTCTTAACATGTCAGCGCCTCAAATGATCGCATGTTGTGCCGGAGAGAGAAGCTGATTGGCTGGTGTATAGTTGTTGTAGGTACGTGTCATTGGAAGAGGAGCACTGACGCTCCTCGATCTCCACGTTGTACGAACGGCTGAAAGGAGATCAAAGTTACATAGCCACACAGTGATGTATTTATTATATCTAGATTATTTTAGAGCATTATCCAAAAAACTGAATCATATCTAAAGATCATTTGGACCACACCATAAATAGTAGTAGCAATAATGATTTTCACCGTTAAACAATTTGTAGGGCCCATCGTAATGTTTATTTTACATCCAATATTTTCATAAGGTCACAAACACCTGAATGAAGAGTAAAAACAAATTTCATATTGATCCAAAACTTCTATGAGCCCAAAAAGGGTTTCAATGGTAGACGTTCAATCCTCTACTGGTTTTTGCAGTGTGGTCCACTTGATAGTTAAATCTGTCTTATTTTTCATCACAAGCCTTAAGACAAGCTCCCTAAATGGATGTACGATCTGGATATAACATATACCCCGTGATAAGACTCACAGAACTCTCTCTCATAGCTACTCCCCTATATAAAATGCATTCGATCCTTAACACAAATCTCATGTTTGCCCCGCTCAATTTCATGTTTGCCCCGATGAATTTCTAGTTTGCATCGCTGAATTTCTCGTTGGCCTCGCTCAATTTCATGTTTGCCCCGTTCAATTTTCAGTTTACCCCGCTGAATTTCGTGTTTGCCCTGCTCAATTTCTAGTTTATCCCACTCAATTTCATGTTTGCCCCGCTCAATTTCTAGTTTGCCCGCTCAATTTTCAGTTTGCCCTGCTCAATTTCTAGTTTGCCTCGCTCAATTTCTAATTTGCCCTGTGCTCAATTTTCATGTTCGCCCCGCTTAAAGGAGATTAACCTTTCACGGAAACGGATTGGGTACTCCGCCTGCCACCAGCCAATGATAGATGGTTGGTGGTCTGAAAATGAAAATGAGCGGGGCAAACATGAAATTGAGTGGGGTAAACATGAAATTGAGCGGGGCAGACTGAAAATTGAGCGGGGCAAACTAGAAATTGAGCGGGGCAAACTGAAAATTGAACGGGGTAAACATGAAATTGAGCGAGGCAAACTAGAAATTGAGCAGGGCAAACATGAAATTGAGCGGGGCAAATGAAAATTGAGCGAGATAAACAAGAAACTGAGCGGGGCAAACTAGAAACTGAGCGGGGTAAATTGAAAATTGGGCGGGGCAAACATAAAATTGAGTGGGACAAACTGAAAATTGAGCGAGACAAACTTGAAATTGAGCGGGGCAAACATGAAATTGAGCGGGACAAACTGGAAATTGAGCGGGGCAAACTGGAAATTGAGTGGGGCAAACATGAAATTGAGCGAGGCAAACTGAAAATTGAGCGGGGCAAACATAAAATTGAGCAGGGCAAATATGAAATTGAGCGGGGCAAACATGAAATGCATGGAATTGACCGTGAAGTGAACAGGAATCGCTGGGATTGATCGTGAAATGTATAGAATTGATCGCGAAGAAAATGAAATGAATGAAATTGACCGCGAAGTGAATGAAATGGATTTTCGACCATCACCCTGATGGAATCTTAAAAAATAACCAGGTTGGTTGGCTAAAGTAGCTTCTCCTACCCCAAAATCATATAAGGTACATTAAGTAACTAATTTTGGTTTAGAAGATATTCTTGTTAAATGAATAAGGAAATAAATGAAAAAAAAAAAGAGAGAGAAATTTTTTTTATATGCTTATATATACATATTTATATAAATATGTATTAGAGAATATTGCAGGTAGAATAAAGTTCTCCATGTAAAAAAAAAAAATAATTGCATAGACTATCACAGACTACAGCTATAGCTACGGTTATAATCCGTAGCTATAGGTCCGTCGATATATCGAACGTCTTATGGTATTATTGAAAAAGTCCAGAACTATCCAGCGAGTTTGCTTAAAAATTTGTAATTTTCGATACACTATCGCTACGGATTATAACCGTAGCAATAACCGTAGCCGGTTCTGCAGTCTGTGGTTTTTTTTTTTTTTTTTTAATGTTGTGTTGCTTATGTGGGTCCCATCATGAGGTCTGTGTTATATCCAAACCGTCCATCTATTTGGCGTGCTCATATTAAGTCTTGAGACGAAAAATAAGGTAGATCTAACTACCAAGTGGACCACACTCTAAAAGGCAGTGAGGAATTGAACGTCTATCATTAAAACCCTTTTAGGGGTTACAAAAGTTTTGGATCATTATGAAAGTTGTTTTTCCTCTTCATCCATGTCTTTGTGACCCTATGAATGACGGGGAGGATTTCTCACAAACATCAGAGTGGGCCCCCTAAAGGTTTCTAATGGTTTACGCTCATTCAACACTGTTTCCTGTAATGTGTTACACTTGAGATTTGGATATAACTCATTTTTGGTCTCATATCATAAAATGATCTGGAAAAGTATATGTACGGCATGGATGAAAAGCATACATCATGGTGGGGCCCACAGACCACTGTCCATCCGCCATTGGCTAGTGGCAGGCGGAGTACCCAATCCGTTTCCGTGAAAGGAGGGGTATTTTCGTCCTCAAATTCGCTGACCGTATGAGCAGGTATAAGTTCCCAAACAAAGTTTATATTGTTTCGTAAAAATAGCCGGATAAAAGGTAGGGTCCACAGTCCCAAATTTCTCATCCAGCTGTTTTTATGAAAGAAGACAAACCTTCTTTTACAACTTAGACCTCCACGTGCGGAGACAGAATTGCTGGATGAAAATACCCCTCCTTTCACGGAAACGGATTGGGTACTCCCCTGCCACCAGACAATGGTGGATGTTCGGTGGTCTGTGAGCCCCACCATGATGTATGCTTTTCATCCATGCCTCCATATATTTTTCCACATCATTTTATGGTAGGAGACAAAAAATGAGGTATATGCAAATCTCAAGTGTACCACATTACAGGAAACAGTGTTGAATGAGCATCGACCATTAAAAACTTTTTGGGGGCCCACTGTGATGTTTGTGAGAAATCCTCCCCGTCTAAGTTCATTCATAGGGTCACAAAGACCTGGATGAAGAGGAAAAACAAATTTCATAATGATCCAAAACTTCTGTAACCCCTAAAAGGGTTTCAATGGTAGACGTTCAATTCCCCACTGTATTTTACAGTGTGGTCCACTTGATAGTTAGATCTATCTTATTTTTCGTCTCAACCCTTAATATGAGCTCGCCAAATACATGAACAGTTTGGATATAACACAAATATCATGATGGGACCCACAAAAGCAACACAACATATATATAAAAAGAATATAAAAAAAAAACAACACAGACTGCATCGATATATCGACCATATGTAGATACATCGACAAAATGAAGCATCGATATATCGACGTTACATGAAATTTTTTGGTTAAGTCGTTGGACAAATGAGGACTTAATTCGATATTATCGACCATATGTCGACAAAATCAAGCATCGATATATCGACATATTATCGATATATTGACGTTAGATGGAATTTTTTGGTTAAGTCGCTGGACAAATGAGGACTTAATTCGATATTATCGACCATATGTCGATATATCGACAAAATCAAGCATCGATATATCGACATATTGTTGATATATCGCATCGATATATCGACAATATGTCAATATATCGACGTTACATGGAATTTTTTTTCCCTCGCCGATTTTCATGTTTGCCCCGCCGATTTTCTAGTTTCCCCCGCTGATTTTCATGCTTGCCCCGCCGATTTTCTAGCTTGCCCCATCAATTTTCATGCTTGCCCCGCCGATTTTCTAGTTTGCCCCGTCGATTTTCATGCTTGCCCCGCCGATTTTCTAGTTTGCTCCACCGTTTTTCTAGTTTGCCCAGCCGATTTTCTAGTTTACCCCGCCGTTTTCTAGTTTGCCTCGCCGTTTTTCTAGTTTGCCCCACCGTTTTCTAGTTTGCCCCGCCGTTTTTCTAGTTTGTCTCGCCGTTTTCTAGTTTGCCCCGCCGATTTTCTAGTTTGCCCCGCCGTTTTCTAGTTTGCCTCGCCGATTTTCTAGGCTACGGATATGGCTACGGTTATAATCCGTAGCTATAGATTCTTTTATTATTATTATTATTTTTTGCTGTTGTAATCCCACCGCCTTTTGTGGGTCCCATCATGAGGTCTGTGTTATATCCAAACCGTCTATCGATTTGGCGAGCTCATATTAAGCTTGAGACGTAAAATAAGACAGTTCTAACTATCAAGTGGTGGGCCCTACAAAATTTTTAACGGTAAAAATCAGTTTTCCCGCTGCTCTTTGTGGTGTGGTCCATTTGATCTGGATATGATTTTTTTTTGGGATAATGCTCCGAAATGATCTCTAAATATGGATGAACGTTGTGGATATAATAAATACATAGTTGTGGGGCCATGTAACTTTGATATCTTTTGAGCCGTTCGTACAACTCTTGGATGGAGGAGCGTCAACGCTCGTCTTCGAAAGGGAGGGGTATTTTCGTCCTCAAATTTGCTGTCCGTACGTGCAGGTCTAAGTTGCAAAAGAAGGTTTGTCTTCTTTCATAAAAACAGCTGGATAAAAGGTGGGGTCCACAGTCCTAGGGCCTGTTTGTTTCGGCGAATTCGTTGGAAATGCAATTTTCCTAGGCATTTATTACTTCTCAAGGAAATGCATCACTGCACGTTTCCCATAGCTGATTGGACTGCTTACTTTTTTCAACGTAAACAGGGGAAATATTCGTGGGTCCCACCATGATGCATATCATATATCTACACCGTTCACCCATTATGTCATATGGATTTATGATATAAGCTAAAAAATGAGGCATATCCAAAGCTCAAGTGGGCCACACCATAGAAAAATGTGAATTAAATACTTACCGTTAAAAACTTCTTGGACCATTGTTTTTTTTGGTTTGAGCCAATTGAGTGTTGGATCTAACTCATTTTTCTTCTCATATCTCAAAATATTGTGATAAAATGGTTGGACGGAACAAATATATCATATACATCAAGATGAGGTCCTAAAATAACTTCCGAAACTTTTGAACCGTTTCCAAGAAATTGAATTCCCACTAATATCCAAACAGGTGAAACGGTAATAATCACCCCCATTTAGGATTTATCATTTCGCAGTGAAACGGTGAAAATCAAACAGGCCCTAAATTTCCCAATCTCTCTATTTCTGACCGGTGGGTGAGGGGGGACGGGACTCCAACTTGTGACACGCACCAAATCTCCACGATGGCATGACTTCTGCTGATGCGAACCGTTAATCTGGTGAGCACCAGCGAGGATGGCCTACGTTGCAAGATCTGCACCAATCGAAAATCCCAACCATCCGATTGTTGGCTTGCAAAATGGTTGGCCAAAACAAAGATGGTCGGCAAAGTACATTTACCCCCCACACTTACAATCAGATCCCTAGAGGTGAGACTCGTGAACTGTGGAGATCGAAGCGGACAACGATTTGGAGTGTCCGCTTCTTGTCAACTCACCGTTCAACTTCAACTGTTTCCAGCCATTAAATCTGGGCAGATGTGTGACCTGTCTGACTGGACGCGGATTGCCTGCGACAGCCTGTCGCAGGAACGTACTGTGATAGATAGAGTCAGTTGGAGTCCACCGTAATATTTTAGAGAAATCCGTACCATTCATCCGTTTTACCTTATCATATTAGGAGATGGGCTAAAAAATGAGGCAGATCTAACGTTAAAGTGGACCGCACGACTGGAAAAAGTGGGTAGGTAGTTTCCCACCGTTGAAACCTCCCTGCGGTCCCGTGTGATGTTTGAATACGATCCATACCGTTAATAAGGTCATTCCTAATGGAATGAACTGAAAACACGGAAATAATATCCTGATCCAAAACTTCTGTGGCGTCGAGAATATTTCAACGGTAGGCGATCAATCCTCACTGTTTGTTTCCGTACGGACTACCTGAGTTTTGGATTAGTCTCATTTTAGGTTCTATCTACTAACATAATATTTCAAAACGGATGGTCGGTGTGGATTTCTCAAAAACATCACCGTTGGCCCCACCTAGCTTCCTGTCGCACGCAATCCCCGTTTCATCTGAATGTATGGTTGCCTTAAATGGTGCCCTGCAATGAAGCCCATTAATGACGTGAGCACTTTTTGAGGGGCCCACGTGCAGAAAAAAACAATATGCGTAGCCGCTGATGAAGTGGCACGCACGTATGGAAACGGATTGGCTACTCTCCCTGACACCAGCTCCGTGGCTGATGTTTGGTGCTCTGTGGGCCCCACCATGATGTATGTGTTTCATCCATTCTGTTCATCCATTTTTTAAGATTATTTTATTGCTCAATACAAAAAATGAGAGGGATATAAATCTGAGGTGGACCACACCACATGAAAACAATAGTGATTGGATATCAACCATTAAAATCCTCCTATGGCCCACTATACTGTTTATTTGACATCCAATCTGTTGATTAGGTCATACAGACCCAGATGAAGAGAAAAAACAAATATCGGCTTGATCTAAAACTTTTATGGCCCCCAAAATATTTTTAACGGTGGAACCTCATTCAACACTGTTTCCTGTAATATGGTCCACTTTAGATTTGGATATACCTCATTTTTATACTGATACCGTAAAATGATCCGTAAAAACAGATGACTGGCATGGATGAAACACATACATCATGATGTGGCCCACATAGCACCGACCACCAGCCACTGGCTGGTGTCAGGGAGAGTAGCCAATCCGTTCCCCGCACGTATCCACCTCAATGTGGACGAGGATTTCCTGCGAAAGCCTTTCTCAGGAAGTTCCTGCGCAAAGATTATGGATGGGACTTACCACCATGTTTGTAGGAAATATACTCCGTTTGGAGAGCTCATTTTAGGACAAGTGACCAAAAATGAGATAGATCCAAAACTCAAGTGGGCCACATCAGAGGAAACAGTGAGGATTCACTGAGAATTGTTGAAATATTTTTATGATCATAAAAGTTTTTTATTTTAAGGTTAATTTTTTGCTTTTTCATTTCATCTATGTGGCAATGACCTTATAAACGGTTTGGATGGTATATAAACATCAAGGTGGATCTTAGGAAAGTTTCAACGGTAGGTATTTCTTTTCCCAATTTTCTCTTTGGTGCGGCCCAATTTAGTTTTGGATCCACCTCACTTTTGGTGGCTTGTCCTAAAATGAGCTCTCCAAATGGATGAACTGAGTATATTTCTTACAAACATGGTGGTGGGCCCCACCCATCATCCTTGCGCAGGAATTTTGTTCGAAAGGCTTTGGCAGGAAATCCGCGTCCCCTCAATGTAAACCGTACAAATTGTGGGGCCCACTGAGGATCGGTCATTGAGAAGTTTGATTTTTATACAGCGCAGATGTCTGGTGTGTAGATAGGATCGAGGCGGGGCTATCAAACCGTTCACGTGTCATTTATCTCAAATCTGAACCGTCCGTATAGATGGACTATACTCACTTTAGTGGACATTTAGCGGACTGTAAAAACCGAAAAATAGTAAACCGTCCAAATGTCAGAAGATTTACAGAGCTGGGCATCCAGTCGAGTCGGACCGAGTTAGGGCATACCAGACTCGATCCAGTTTGAAATAGGCCCGACCTGAATCCAAAAATCAAGTGGACCACACTTTAAAAAGTAGTAAAGGATTGAATGCTTGCCATTGAAACCCTTTTGAAGGTCACGTAAATTTTGGATCATATGATATTTGTTTTTTCTCTTCATCCAACTCTGTGTGACCTTATGAATATATGAAATTTGTTTTTTCTCTTCATCCAACTCTGTGTGACCTTATGAATATATGAAATTTGTTTTTTCTCTTCATCCAACTCTGTTTTTTCTCTTCATGAACTTTTTACTTATATTTTGGACCACACTTCCAGTGGGAGCGGATTGGGTGTTACCACTACTGTGGGGCCCACATTGATTATATGCTGTATATCCACGCCGTCCAATAATTTCTCCAGCCCATTTTAAGATGGTGTAGGAAAAGAAAATGCAGATCCATAACTCACCGGGACCACATCATAGGAAACATTGGTAATTGAGTGCCTCACTATTAAAAATTCCAAAGTGGCCATACTAAGGTTTTAGTAATGTTTATTTGCAATCCAACCTGTTGATAATGTCAATAAAATCTGGATAAAGGGAATGTAAAAAGATTAGATTAATCCAAAACTTTTATAGCCCATAAAAAGTTTTTAATGGTTATTTATTACTGTTTCTATTATTACGTCCACATGAGATTTGGATCTTCTTATTATTTGAGATTGCTTCCTAAAATGAGATGTAATAACAGATGAACGGCGTGAAAATACAGAAAATATATCAGGGTAGGCCCACAAAGTTAGGATAACACCCACTAAGGTATCACGTAATGCTTGATACGCAGGCAGTTAGAAATTGTAAACATGCATTAACTCAAATTATACCGACGAATTCATGGAGCCCACCGTGGCTTGGCCACAGTCCCAAATACAGATTGGTGGAACAATCCTAGCCTTTGATTCGTGGACACTTTCTGTCGGAATGGGACCATACTATGTTTTTATTTTTAACCGTTTAATAAATGTCCAAAAATCCGATGAACGTGATTTTCAGGTCATGTGCATGATAATTTGGAGACAATATTTAAACAGATTAATATAACCTACTTATATGCCACGTATGTAACATATAAGTAAAAATGCTTGAGTATCCTCATTACACCTTTCCAGAGTATAATAGTCGTTCTCTACCAATAATTAACTCTTGACTTGAGATGTGTGATGAGGCGTGGATCGTCTCCAAGGCTTTGTTAGTTGGACACGGATTGTGTCCTACCCTCGCCCGTCTCTAGCCTTCAACGGGCAAGGGCACACCATGATGTATTTGTACATCTGAGCTGTCCATTCTGTTTCTCATATCATTTTAAGGCATGAGCATAAAAATGAGGCAACGCCAATGCTAAAATGGACCACACTGATTGCTTGTCTCCTAGTGCAGAGGTTCGTAAGTAATATTCCGTGAATACAGGGTCGATCCCACAGGGCGATGAATTGTGAAAAGAAGAAAAAATCAAATGCTAAACAAACTAAGTAATAAAAATTAATCTGATGATTTGATTTTGGAATTTTTGAATGGATGTAATTCAACTAAATAAAATAACACCCAAGCTTCAAAGTTCCACACATAGGTTAATGTTCCAAAATCATAATGATTTGGATAACACAACTAGGATCTGAGCACTATGGTCAGCCTAGTCGGAAAATAAAACAGTTTAAATATTTTAATAAATGATATAAAATATTAGAAAATTATGGATTTGCACCATTGACATATATTCTTAAGCGTCAGTGATTTTAAGTATTCAATATCTATAAGATAATGAATATCAAAGAAATATAACAGGCTGAGAACTTCTCCTATTTAGGAAATTTGATTGATCTAGGGTAAGCCTATCCATCAATGTGGATCTCATATGATGGAAACATATGGATCTTACAAGAGGATAAAAAAATAAAACCTAAATAATAAATAACATGCATACACCATTTTTCTCATCATTAAAACAATCAATCATCATAATCGTAAAGAAACATCCCATGTGCTTTTCTTCTAGCTTGGGCTAGAAGGAACTTAGAAAAACATAATTAAATTGTAGAAATAAAAAGTAATAAGAAATAAAGAAAGAAAATGCAAATAGAAAAGATCAAAAAAAAAAAAAAAAAAAAAACTTATAAAGCTTTAATAAAACTAAAAACTCTTTAAAAAACTCTAAATTTTGCTTTGAGATGCCTTGAATAATGTTTAAGAATGCCCTAGGAACCCTTATTTATAAGTAGGGAACTCCAATTTTCGTATAAAGTTGAAAAACCCTAGAAATTGCCTCAAATATACGTATTTTTTAAAAATAGACTTATCGCTGCATAGTTCATTCAAAACAGACTTCCTGCTGCACAGTTTCCCAAAATAAACTTCACAGCTTCAAAATACACTTTTTCAGGACGATTTCAGGATTCTTCACTTCAAATCTTCAATTTTCTTTATTCTTCACTCGGTTTTCTTGGATCTTTGGCATGTGAATTCTTAAATATTGGTCTACTAAGATCCATCTCTTGCCTTGGTGATTTTTGAGCATCAAATTTTTGTTTTTAACACCATTTTTCAATCCAAACACTTAAATTCACCTTGCAACACATACATGAATAAAATAGAATATTAAGCGAAATTATGTTCATAAAACCAAGATATAAATGGAGAAAATTATGCAATATTTAAGTCTCAACACACCCCCAACCAACATTTTGCTAGTCCCGAGCAAAATAAGCAAAAAATAAAAATAAAAATAAAAACTAATTTTAGAAACAAAATTAAAATGAAAAAAATAAAATATTCTAACTATACCACTTTCGCAGGTAATCTCGATTGCATTTAGCATATGTAGCAAGCCTTTAAACCCCTAGGTTTCCCCTAGTGGACGAGTTATAGTCTTATGAGGGTTTCCATAAATGTTACCCACAAACATTGAAAACATGAAAAATAATTCAACACTCAGAAATTTATACAATTATGCTTCCATTCATCATATGAATTCCAAAACAAAATAATACTTACCCTAAGTCTGAAGTTAGTTAGAATCTCAATTTCCTAATCCATTACATCCTTGAGTTCAGAGACCTAATCAAAATTTAGAATAGTTATGATCCAACATCCTTAGGTGCTCCGTGACACTAGTCTAACTTTGAGAAATATGCATGTTCTCTATCCTAACTCCTTTCAATCATTCCAAGAATATGAAATTTCTAGTTATCTCATTTTCTTCATGTCATTTCTTTTTTATCATCATATCCTCATTATTATAGACCACCCTTAGATGAAGATTTTCATCGGGTTTGCTTCATAACCTAAGGTATCGTACTTGTAACGGTAATATATAGTAATAGATACTTGGGTATCCTTACTCCGGATTACTGACACGATTGTTATGGTCATTGCATTTATGCTCTATAATAAAATTTTCTTTTTCCATCACTCTTTTTTTCCTTCAATATTCTCTCTTTTAAGCATATATCAATGATACTAGTTCATTCAATCTTGTTTGAATCAAAAGTTGTTATTCTAGTTCACATTTCATATTCCTCACTTAGTTAGTTAGGGTGTATTGTGAATTCGGTACATCAAATTACAACTCACTTTAAACTTGTGATTAGATAATTGAACTCAAGTTTATAATTTTCAATTATCAGAATTCTGACTACTATCGACCTAAACTAAGTATTAACTTTGCCTTTGAAATTCGCATAATATCATGTTTACATTCTTGTATATATTATTTTGAAAATGTTGAAAAAATTTCCCCATTAACTTAAATAAAAGAAAACTGAAACCTAAAAGAAATAAATAATAATAATAATAATAATAATAATAATAATAATAATAACTTAAAAAAAAAAGAAAAAAAAAAAAACCTCACATGGATGACTATCCACACCCCACAACCTAAAATCTACATTGTCCCCAATGTAATGATAATGTAATGTAGAGAACAATAAAAATAAAAGAAATGGTGGATAGTATCTGTCATGAAAAACTCACCTGCTAGGTGACACAAAAAAAATTGAATATGATACAAATCCTACACAAATGCTCTGTCAGACTAGGAGCATCAATCTGAATATTCTGGCTCATGAAGAGGGAATGACTCCTCTCCCAAATGAAAGTTTTCCACATAAGGCTTCAGTCTCTGGCCATTAACCTTATACACATTACCATTACGTGGATTCTCAATTTCAACAGCCCCATGAGTATAAACATTCTTCACAATGAAGGGGCCTGTCCATCTTGATCTTAACTTTCCCGGAAAGAACTGGAGACGGGAATTGTACAATAGGACCTTTTGCCGAGGTTCAAAATTCTTCCTTGGAATATTTTTGTCATAAAAAGCTTTAGTACTCTCTTTGTATATTTTAGAATTTTCATACGAGTCTCTCCTCAGTTTCTCTAATTCATTCAACTCTAATTTCCTTTGTCCACTTGCTTGATCCATATCAAAGTTTAATTTTTTTATTGCCTAGTAGGATCTATGTTCCAATTCCACAGGCAAGTGGCAAGCCTTTGCATACACCAATCTGTATGGAGACATTCCAATCGGAGTCTTATAAACAGTCCTATAAGCCTATAAAGCGTCAGATAGTCTGAGGGACCAATCTTTCCTATTTGGCCTTATAGTTTTCTCTAAAATGTGTTTGATTTCCCGATTAGAAATCTTAGCTGGTCCACTCGTTTGTGAGTGGTATGGGGTGTTCACTTTATGCTTGATGCCATATTTCTTCATCAAAGCCTCAAATGTCCTATTGCAAAAGTGAGACCCGTCATCACTAATGATGGCCTTTGGAGTTTCAAATCTAGAAAAAATATTTTCCTTGAGGAATCGTATGACCACTTTGTTGTCATTGGTCCTACTTGGAATTGCCTCAATTCACTTTGAAACATAGTCCACACCAACCAATATATAAAGAAATCCAAAAGAAGATGGAAATGGGCCCATAAAATCAATACCCCAACAATAAAAAATCTCCAATAATAAAATTGGGGATAAAGGCATCATGTTGCTCTGGGACATTCTTCCCAACCTTTGACATCTATCACAAGCAACACAGAAAGCATGAGTGTCTTTAAACATGGTAGGCCAGTAAAAACCACATTGCAGGATTTTTGCAGTAGTTTTCTTAAAAGAAAAATGGCCACCACATGCTTCCATGTGACAAAAAGAAATAACACTCTGAACTTCATCATCTGGGACACAACGTCTAAAAATTTGATTAGTCACATATTTATATAAATACGGGTCATCCCAGAAGAAGTTCCTCACATCGGTTTTAAAACGCTTCCTATCTTGTGACTTCCAATGATATAACATTTTTCCTGTTACAAGATAGTTCACTATATCCGCATACCAAGGCAATTTGGAGATCGCAAATAATTGTTCATCAGGAAAAGTGTCCTGGATATGCATCTCCTCAGTGGAATCATCTAACACCAATCTGGAAAGGTGATCGGCCGCTACGTTTTCCACTCCTTTCTTATCTTTTATCTCTAAGTCAAATTCTTGAAGTAGGAGCATCCATCTCAAAAGTCTCGGCTTTGCATCCTTCTTAAATAACAAATATTTCAAAGCCGAGTGGTCCGTGAAAATGACCACTTTAGATCCCAGCAAGTATGACCTAAACTTATCCAAAGCAAAAACTATTGCAAGTAACTCTTTTTCAGTTGTTGAGTAGTTTACTTGGGCCGAGTTTAGAGTTTTACTCGCATAGTGAATAACGTAGGGTCGTTTATCTTTCCTTTGATCTAAAACAGCCCCTATAGCATAATTACTTGCATCACACATTATTTCAAAAGGAAGTATCCAATCTGGTGGACGCATGATAGGTGCAGTGGTAAGTGATGATTTAATTTTATTAAAGGCACTTGCACATTCATCTGTCCACTTAAATGGAACATCCTTTTGAAGAAGATTAGTCAAGGGTCTAGTAATGACACTAAAGTCCTTGATGAATCTTCTATAAAAACCAGCATGCCTTATAAGTGATCTAATATCTCTAACAGTTCGGGGGATAGGTAGATTAGTTATAATGTCGAGTTTTGAGCGATCTACCTTGATTCCATTTTTGGAGATAACATGACCCAAAACAATTCTCTTTTGAACCATGAAATGACATTTCTCTCAATTTAAGACAAAGTGTTTCTCTTCACACCTATACAAAACAAGAGATAAATTGTTGAGGCATTCCTCAAAACTACTCCCAAATACAGAGAAATTATCCATGAAAACCTCAAGAAACTTTCCAACCATATTTGAAAAAATACTTAACATACACCGTTGGAAAGTTGCTGGGGCGTTACATAATCCAAATGGCATCTGTTTGAAAGCAAATGTACCAAATGGACAAGTGAACGTGGTTTTCTCTTGGTCTTCCAGGGCTATCTCTATTTGGTTATATCCAGAATATCCATTAAGAAAACTATAGAAGGAGTGACCTGCTACCCTCTCTAAAACTTGATCAATGAATGGTAGAGGGAAATGGACATTATTTGTAACCTGGTTCAATTTTCTATAGTCAATGCAAACACGCCAACCTGTGGTGACACGTGTTGGTACGAGTTCATTATTAGAATTCCCCACAATAGTTATTCCAGATTTCTTTTGGACTACTTGAGTTGGACTCACCCAAACACTATCAGATATTGGGTAGATGATTCCCACATCTAATAATTTGATCACCTCATTTTTTACAACTTCCATCATGTTTGGATTGAGATGCCTTTGAGGTTGTCTAATTGGTTTAGCGTCCTCATCAAGGTGGATCTGATGGGTGCATATGGAAGGGTTTATACCCTTGATGTCAGAAATGGCTTAGCCCAAGGCTCATTTGTGGTCCCTTAGAACATTCAACAATTTAATCTCTTGATCCTTGTCTAAAAATGAAGAGATCACCACAGGATAAGTTTTATTTTTACCTAAGTATACATACTTAAGCTCATTTGGTAGTGGTTTTAAATCAAATTTTGAAACATTGGTTGATGATGTTAGAGGTTGCAAGTCCTCGATAGATAGGATTTGAGTGCGCGGTTTCCATTGGTACATACCAATGTCCTGGGTGGTAGTGCTCTTATTATCATCACAAATTTCAGCAAACACTTTTTCTAAATCAAAATTTTTTAAGTCCCCAATGACTTGAATCAATTTCTCAGTCAGACTAGGTTCCAATTCTTCTTCTTCTATCAAGCAGTCCATGAAATTCATCTCATGGATTTCATTATTATCAATGGGCTGCTTACATAGATTGAAAATATTTAGCTCTAGAGTCATGTTACCAAAAGACAAGTTCATCATTTCATTCCTACAATTTATGATTGCATTTGAAGTTGCTAAGAGTGGGCAACCTAAAATGATGAGAACTTGAGTGCTAGCATTTACACATGGTTCAGTGTCTTGTACAATAAAATCCACAGGGAAGTAGAATTTCTCCACTTGGACTAGTATGTCCTCTAAAATTTCCCTTGGTACCTTAATGGAGCGGTCAGCGAGTTGAAATGTAATCGTGGTTGGTTTAAGCTCGCCTAACCCCATTTGTTTGTAAATCGAATAAGGTACTAAGTTGACACTTACACCCAAATCTAGCAAAGCATGCTCAATTTGAAAATTCCCAATAATACAAGGAATAGTGGAACTTCTCAGATCTTTGTATTTGGGTATAACCCTTTATTGAATGATATCGTTCACTTTCTCAGTAAGGAAGGCCTTTTTGTGCACATTTAATTTCCTCTTTACAGTGCACAAGTCCTTGAGATATTTAACATATGATGGAATTTGTCTAATGGCATCGAGCAAAGAAATATTAACAGTAACATTTTGTAGCACATCCAACACCTCTTGATATTTCATGGGGACAGTCGGATTCCGAAGTCTAGACGAGAATGGAACTGGAGGCTCATATGACTTAGTCTCTTTATCCTTTTGTTGTTGCGGCTTTTGAACTATAGTTGGTTCATCATTTTCTTGAGACAGTGGCTCATCCTCCGGTATTTCTACCGGTTGCATTATCTTGTTATATACCTCTTTTCCACTTCTCAAGGTAATGATGGCCTTAGCTTGTTCATGATGTAGCTCACTTAGATTTGAGTCTCCAATGAAATGTGTGTTTCTAGGGTTTGGCACAGGTTGAGAAGGAAGTGTGCCATTTTCCCTAGCATTTAGTTGAGTCTCAATCCTAGCCATAGCTGTCTTTAATTCCTGATTTGATTGGATTAGAGACTGATTCATTTGAGCTTGAGAGTTCATGAATGCGGTCAATGCATCCTCCACAGATGATCGCTTTGGTGGGGGCACATATGGTGCATTGTTAGGTGCCCCAAAGAAGTTGTTTTGTGGAGGCATTTGAGGTGCATTGGGCGCATTAATTTGTGGTCCATTCCTCTAACTAAGATTAAGATGGTTACGCCAATTTGGATTATACGTGTTTCCCATTGGTTGCATAACTGACCTTTGGTAGTTATTTATAACATTTGCTTGATCATGCTCATGCGTGATATTTTGTACAACTGAGATCATTGGACAATCTTTTGTGTTATGGTCTGTACCACCACAAATGTTACAAAAATTACCTAAGGAAGTGTTTGCTTTAAACATATCAACCTTCCTAATTTCCAAGGCTTCGACCTTTCTATCCAATGCAGCAAATTTTACATTAAGGTTGTCTTCCTCTCTTAGGACATACATCCCCGCTTTCTCTCTAGGAATGGGTCTAGTTTGGTCTGATTTAGCAGTGACATCCCATGTCTGCGTATTCTATGCTAACATATCTAGAAAATCCCAAGCCTCATTATGATCTTTGTCAAGAAAGGTTCCACCACACATCATCTCTATGAACTGATGGGTATTCATGATGAGCCCCTTTCGGAACGCATCAATCACGTGTCATGGTTAATAACCATGATGTGGACAAGTAATTAGAAGGTCTTTGAAGTGCTCCCAAGCTTGAAAAAATAGCTCATTCCCCTTTTGGGAGAATGACATGATTTCTTGTTTTAGTGCATTTATTTTGTGCTCGGGAAAGAACTTTTTCAAAAACTCTCTACTTAAGGCTTGCCATGAAGTGATGATATTAGGTCTTAGAGAGTTGAGCCATGCTTTGGCCCAATCCTTTAGAGAAAATGAGAATAACGTAAGCTTAAGTACATCCCTATTGCCATTATTTACTTGTAACATTGCAATTACTTCCTCAAAGTCCTTGAGGTGCAAGTAGGGGCTTTCAGAATCTAAGCCATGAAATTTGGGAATCAATTGAATCACACCTTGTTTAAAATCAATGTTCCCTGTGTGAGTAGGGAACACTATGCAAAATGGTAAAGTTGATCTCTCAGGGTGTAAATGTTCACGTAAAGTCCGTGGTTGGTTTAACACATTCGTATGAACTTCATTTTCATCCTCAAGAGGAGGATTTAGTTAATTTTCTCTGTTTTGATTTATAGTTGGATCTGGCAGATTTGGATTTGGATTATCAACTAGGTCTGCCATGGAATCCAAGTGATGTTGAGTGCCTCTTCTAAGTGAATGATCAAGGCCTGGAACTAGTCCGCCATCAGAGGAGAGTTGATTGTTTCGATCTCTACTCCAACGGGACATAAACCATTCACACCACACAAAAAATACCACTAATTCAAATAGCGAGTATGATACTTAAAATAAAAATAAAAACTTAACCAACAACCCAGGCGGCAGGGCCGACCATGAGGGTTCAATCCATAAAGCAAAAAAATAAATCAACAACCCAGGCGGCAGGGCCGACCATGAGGGTTCAGTCCACAAAGCAAAAATAAATAAATCAACAACCCAGGCGGCAGGGCCGACCATGAGGGTTCAATCCACAAAAAAATAAAAAATAAATAAATAAGTAAAACTAATGCAGAAATTAAACTATGCTAATCTGAAAAATAGATTCAGCGGATGATCTTTGTAATCAAACAGCAACTGTAGGACAACCATAGCACTTGGGTGATAAAATCCCAAGCAGGGCAACCTTATGTCATAGTTAGTGCTTGAAAGACTCAACTGAATTTATTTTCAAAGAAAAAGAAAAGAAAAGAAGGAAAAAAAAAACTACAGAAAATTTGGAAGGTTTAGAAGAGAATTTACCTTAGAAAAAAAACTTATCTTAGCTATCATGCACAGATCTGATCTCTCTAAGTCTCTCCCCGGCAACGGCACCAAAAACATGATTGCTTGCCTCCAAGTGCAGAGGTTCGTAAGTAGTATCCCGTGAATACAGGGTCGATCCCACAGGGAGATGAATTGTGAGAAGAAAAAAAAATCAAATGCTAAACAAACTAAGTAATAAAAATTAATCTGATGATTTGATTTTGAGATTTTTGAATTGATGTAATTCAACTGAATAAAATAACACCCAAGCTTCAAAGTTCCACACATAGGTTAATGTTCCAAAATCATGATGACTTGGATAACACAACTAGGATCTGAGCACTATGGTCAGCCTAGTCGGAAAATAAAACAATTTTAATATTTTAATAAATGATATAAAATATTAGAAAATTATGGATTTGCACCATTGACATATATTCTCAAGCGTTAGTGATTTTAAGTATTCAATATCTATAGGATAATGAATATCAAAGAAATATAACAGGTTGAGAAATTCTCCTATCTAGGAAATCTGATTGATCTAGGGTAAGCCTATCCATCAATGTGGATCTCATATAATGGAAACATATGGATCTTACAAGAGGATAAAAAACAAAACCTAAATAATAGATAACATGTATACACCATTCTTCTCATTATTAAAACAATCAATCATCATAATCTTAAAGAAACATTAAACTCATGTGTTTCCCTTTTAGCTTGGGCTAGAAGGAACTTAGAAAAACATAATTAAATTGTAGAAATAAAAAGTAATAAGAAATAAAGAAAGAAAATGCAAATAAAAAAGATCTAAAAAAAAAAAAAACAACTTATAAAGCTTTAATAAAACTAAAAACTCTTAAAAAATCATAAATTTTGCTTTGGGATGCCTTGAATAATGTTTAAGAATGCCCTAGGAACCCCTATTTATAAGTAGGAAACTCTAATTTTCGTATAAAGTTGAAAAATCCTAGAAATCGCCTCAAATATACATATTTTTTCAAAATAGACTTCTCGCTGCATAGTTTGTTTAAAACAGACTTCCTGCTGTGCAGTTTCCCAAAATAAACTTCACAGCTTCAAAATACACTTTTTAAGGACGATTTCAGGATTCTTCACTTCAAATCTTCAATTTTCTTTATTCTTTACTCGATTTTCTTGGATCTTTGGCATGTGAATTCTTCAATCTTGGTCTCCTAAGATCCATCTCTTGCCTTGGTGATTTTTGAGCATCAAACTCTTACTTTTAACACCCTTTTTCAATCTAAACACTTAAATTCACTTTGCAACACATGCATGAATAAAATAGAATATTAAGCGAATTTATGTTCATAAAATCAAGATATAAATGGAAAAAATTATGCAATATTTGAGTCTCAACACACACCACATATGACTCTTGCATTTAATGTCTTGTGCATTTAATGCAACCAAGCTTATTATTTGGTGTGGTCCACTTGAGCATTGGATTGGCTCAATTTTGTGTTAGAGCCTTAAAATGATATGAGAAAAGGGATTAACGGCTTGAATTTACAGATACATCACGGTGTGCCCGCCCACAGAACTGTCCGTTCGAGGCTAGAGACAAGTGGGGTAGGACGCAATCCGCATCCTTGTTAATTGGGGAAGAGGATTGCCTACCGTTGCTGCCACTAGCCAATTGCTAGTGGACTTGCGTGCCCTCCCCCACCATATATGCATTTTATCTGCACTGTCTATCCATTTTTTCATATTATTGCAGGGCATGAATTAAAAAATGAAGTAGATCTAAATTAAATCTCATATAGACCATGCTACAGTAACATTAGTGATTGAATGCATGTTGAAGGTCAAATATTGCATATTAGACCCCAATTATTACTTAATTTTATGCACATGATAATGCTTATGTTTTAATTTAATCATGTTTGTATTGCAAGGTAAATTCAAGAGCTTGAATTGAAAAGGATGCTCAAAGCACGTATTTAACGCTCAAGAATCACCAAAGCCAGTGGACAGATTGACCATTAATAGTTTGGTGCCACCTAATCTCTGGATATGCTTCAATTTTGGACTCAACCCCTTAAGATCAAGCGGGAAACCGGATGACAGAGTAGATTTCCCTTACTCATCAAAGTGGGCCTCACTTCACGCAGCCGATTTACATGGATCAGCATGATCGGTGTTAAAAACTGATATTCACTTAGACGAGACCCACCGGACTTTTGGATACGCCTCAAACTTGGGCTTAGCCCTTAAAATTAGGTAGAGAAACAATTGAACGGTGTGGATTTCTTTGGAGCACCATCACGAACCCCACCTGCTAGGCGCGTGCGCAGAACACACACACACCCGCATTGTACCAAGACCGTGGACCCGGTCAAAGACGCTTTCCTCGAACAGAAATCTCTCCAGTGGGTGTTCCGCTGCGAACCGAACGGGCGAAGACTTACGGACGGTCTGGATGGGCCATGATCTTAGATCATCAGTCCGATCCATACCGTCCATTAGACTCCAACGGTCCACCCGTCAGGATTAAGAAGAAAAGATTGTGAAGAAGCAGTGGGAACGGGTTCCACATATCCAAACTCAAGATGGACGATAGAAAAAAGATCCCGTGGGCGATCATAGAGTCGACCCAAATCACACTCTCTGGGGCCGGGATTTCGAGGCGAATCCAATGGACAAAATGTATTTTCCCTCCTGCACTGATCATGGGCCCACCAATCATCACAGCGCAAGAAATTTCGTGGAGAAGTGCAAACGGGAATTGCGGAGGTAACTCGAGCCATCGCAGGCTGTTGATGATTAAAGTTCGGATCGGGGCCATGATCCGGACCATCCCGATGGTAGAAACAGGGATTTCGACCGCCCCCATGTTGACAGATGGAATCGGAATTAACACGGTGGACCATGAACGGCGTCCGATCGTCCATGCGTAGACACAAGGTGCGCAGGAAAGACGTCTGGTTCCCTGTTGGAAACCTCCTTGCGCAAGAACCATTTGAAAGATTTTTTTTCCCCTATAAAACCCGCTCCATCCTACTAAAAAAAGGGAGAGGAGGAAAGGAAGAGCCGAGAGGAGAACGCAACCAAGAGGAGAAAGGAAGCAGAGAGCGAGCGTGGAAAGGCCATCTTCAAGAGTTTTTCTTTTCCCTTTCCTTAAATTTTTTTTTTATATTTGCTATGATTTTCTTAAAGAGATTCTAATTCAATCATGTCTATGGTTGGTTAAACTTCTCAGCTAGGGCTAAGAGGTGAAGCTTGTAGTATGATGGAATATTTTCTGTGGCTTTGATTCATGTTTATATTGAATTCTCTTGATTCTAGTTTGATTATAAGAAATACTTTCAGTTTTTAATGGTTTGTTGTGACTTAAATTACAATGGATTTGCAATAACTTCGAGTATGTCTTTTTCATTATTGAGATTATGGTTTTAGGAAATCCTGTTGTTCACCATCGTCCCCTGGGCATGGTTGGATGATAGAATCCTCCCTAACTCTCACAATTCTCTCAGATTGGTTGTGGATGGTAAATTTTGTTGTTTGTTTTGTCTCATGGGCATGGTTTTGTGATGTAATCAATTCTAGTTCTCATACCTCTCATCCATTGAAAACTTGGTCAAAGGAAGTTCTGATTTGATTTTACTGAGATATCTTCCAATTGGATAGGATGAGATACCGATTCCAATCGTGTGACTTGAATCAAGCATAGATCTTCCTGATCTTTACAAGTGGATCCTTGGAAACCCTGATTTTCCACCTTTGAAGTTTTTAAGTTTTTCATTAAATCTCTCACAATTACTCTCTATACGTCCAGATTTAGGTTTTCATCTTCTTCTAGTTCTAGTTCTAGTTACTTTCAAAAGACACACAAGTTCAGTCCCTGTGGATTCGACCTCAGTTTTACTGAGATTATTACTACATCACGACCCTACACTTGGAGTTGTGAACTATGCCCACTGTCAAAAACTACTAGACTGTAAAAGTTTTAGATGAAGCTGATATTTGTATTTTTTTTTCATCCAGTTTTGCGTAGCTTAATTTACTGGTGGATGGTAAATAAACATTATAGTAGGTCTTAGAAAGTTTTTAATGGTGGGTGTTTAATCCCCATTGTTTTCTTTTGTTGTGGTTCACTTGATATTTGGATCTGCCTCATTTTTAGGGTCATGCCTTAATTTATTAAAATAGATGGCCAGTGTGAATAAAAAAAAAAAAAAACAAACAAACACACATCATGTTAGGGCCCATGGATCACAGTCCAGTAGCAAGGGGGCGTTTGAATCTTAAGATAAGTTACTTATGCTATAAGTAGCTTATCTTGATTTTTCCTTATTAAACTTAAGTGATTAAATAACTTTAAATAAAAAAATACTTATAATTGATCATAAAACAAACTTTTTTTTTTACCTCAAATAAGTTACTTATCTAAGAAAAAGTAATTTATTATAAGTAGGGGTGCACACGGTTCGGATCCGGTTTCAAAAGGGATAAGAACTAAAGGTGGCCCCCTTCACAGGAACGGTCCATATTGACAGCTGGCTGGACCAATTCAACTATCACCTTGGCCATTCGGTTCCAGTTTCAAAACCGAAACCGAACCGTGTGCACCCCTAATTATAAGTATTTATTAAGTAACTTATTATAAAATATTTAAAAAAATAAAAAAAAATTAGGTGGTATCCAAACGCGCCCTAAGCACCTATCAAAGTTGGATGTGGCTTGGCTGGTTACCCCAACAATAGCCAACTAGTTGGTGTCAAAGTGCTGTACGCCCCACCATGATGTATGTGATTTGTCCATGCCATCCATCCATTTTGCCATATCTTTTCAAGGTTTGAGCCCACAAATGAGGCAAATACAAATCTCAGGCGCACCACACCATAGGAAAACAATGTTTATTGAATGTCCACCACTTAAAACTTCCTTAGGCCCATCATCAAAGGCCTTACAAATTGCTTTTGAGCCACTATGATCTGTATATGCCATCCAATCTATTTAGGAAATAATGAACCCAATAGGATGAATGGACATCCTAAAAATTATTTTTAGGCCATTCCAAAACAAGGGTAGTAACATGTGATTTTAGAAGTTTTAGGCACGATTTTAGATTCTATGGCTCACAAAAGTTTAGACCGGTCTGATTTATAGGGTTTAAACTGCATGACTATATGTCTATAATCAACTAATCAGATCTTACAAAGGATTTTTATATATAGAGGGCCCTTGTAATTTCCAACTCTCTAAAGAAGATGGACCTGCATGATTTGGCTGCGACCTAGATCCAGTAGTATGGTTGGCTGGGACCCTGATTGTGGGGCCTGCCTCGATGATACATCGTATATCTACATTGTCTATCCACTTTTCCAAATCATTTTAGAGCATGAGCCAAAAAAAAAAGAAGAGAAAGAAGATACAAATCTCAGGTGGACCACAGTACCGTATGAAACTATGGTCATTGAACGCCCACTATTAAAAACTTCCTAGGGTCGCCCATAGCGTTTATTTGCCATCTAACCGGTTGACAAGGTCACACAGACCAGATAGAAAGGAAAACACAAAATATCAGTTGGATCAAAAACCTTCGTGGCCTACAAAAAGTCTTTAATGGACATTCACCACTGCAATCTCTTGTTGCGGGTCCACTTAGATTTGGATTTGCTTCATTTTGGGCCCATGCCATAAATTGATCTTGAAAAATAGATAGACGACATAGATGTACAATTAATGCATACATCAAAGTGGGTCCCATGATCAGTTTCCCACCCATATCATTATATCCGGGTCGCAGCCAAGTCACATCCAAATGAAGAGAAACTTTGAAGGTGAAGTGTGATTGATGATAGAGGGGACCTCTATATGAACAAAAAAAAAAGGCACTTATTTAATGATCTAACTATTAAATCGCTGGACATTCATTACACATTTAAAAATGAAAAATATCGGATAGGATTGTTCCATCATCCTTTATTTTGAAATTGTGACATAGTGCGCTAGTCACTTTAATGTTAGTTGGTGTCCACCACATGTTGAATTATGAAAGCCTACTTATCAAGAAAGCTACATTAATATCATAAAATGGGCCATTGGGAGTGCGGAATTAGTAAAGTTAGTGAGTATTTAGGGCTTGTTTGGTATTTGGGCTTAGGAGGGATTAAGTGGAATGGAATTGCATTTGGTTTCATGCAAATTCTATGAACGAGAAGGAATGAGATTAGGTGGAGTGGAATTGTATTTGGTCACATGCGGATCCGCTATATCTATGGGCCCCACATTGATGCATGTGTTTTATCCATGCAGTCCATCCATATGCATCCTTTACATATGATATTTGAGTTGTATACATGTGCAAGTGACCGACATCAGTTATGAAGCTAGTTTGTTAATTAAAAATTCATGGTCCACCAAATAGAGTTTTGCTTAATAAGGTGGTTTTACCTAGGAAGAATTTGATCCAAAACATGAGGACTGGATGGTTAAAATACCATGGTATATCAAGACATGCAATCATTGAGCAATTATAGTGTTAATCTAGCTGCAATTTCATACCATTTAATCCCGCATACCAAGTAGGTGCGCTCAAAAGCCTTTCGTTTTGAACACACACCAAGACCTTGTGATTTCAATTCTTCGGGTCAATTTCAATTAGAGTACCCCCATGCATCAACACCTGATAGAAGAAGGAAAAAAAAGGTGAAAGAAGGGACTTATTAAGTGAAAGTGGTCCCGCTAAGATCCAACTTTCAAGCCACTTATTAAGTGGACCCCACTAAGAAAGAAAGGACTTAAAACAAGCTCCCCAAAAAAGTGAAAGTGGTCCCACTAAGATCCAACTTTCAAGCCACTTATTAAGTGGCCCCACTATGTAAATTCCCTGGGCCCAAATGTTATGTTGGTCTACCAAACGTATAATAGATGGTACACATAAGAATAACAATGATACTCTGGTAGAGTGTGATAGATGGTACACATAAGAATAACAAGGATACTCCGGTAGAGTGTGATAGATGGTACACATGTACTTAGAAATTACTTGGAAACTCCACACCTGGAATAGCAGTAATTTAAATTAAACTGTCCAAATAATGAGAAACCAGTTTATTTGTATTATAATCCAAAAAATAAACTCATTTGGTTATCTGATTGGATGGTTAAAATGAAAAATATCCAATGCAACAAGCAAGTGTTCATGAGTCAGAGGACAGGATTAGTCAATCAATCTGATTTTGGCACCTGTGCCTTTGATGGAACTTCAATGGCATTAATGATTTGTCGATGGTATCGAACACCTTCGATAACATTGAGTAACAACACCAAAACGTTTCAGCAACCAACATTAATTTTTTCATATTTTTCCGATGGCATCAAACACATGTCAATGGCATCGAGTGGTCTGTTGTCGATGAGAATATATTAAGAAGGCATATATATTTACTGCTCTCAAGATTCGAACATAAGACCTTCCACTATGATACTATGTCAAACAACCATTTACTCTAAAAGTTCGAGTTGTTAGATGATGGTGTATCAATGTATGTTTTAAGGGTCTTTAACACGATGGACCATGCGACGTTAAATTCGTTTTGCGACGGACGAACAACATCTCAAATGAGTTGTATCGGATTTATATTAAAATCATGTTTTGAGGCCGATTGTAATGTGTTTATGGCAATCCCAGCCATTCAGAATCATTGCCCTATAATGAAAATGGAATGAGACAAATAAGCTTAACTCTTACGTGGCTCATACCATAGAAAATAATTGACAACCACTTCAAACCTTAAAACTATATTGGGGTCCACATGATACTTAAATTAGCCTGATTTTGGAATAATCTTTTTCATCTTGGGGCATCTTAGTGGCACAATTTTCTCACTATACAATTAGTTGCATGTAAGACATTCTCCTTTGCTATCTATAATGTGACCAGCTGTGGATAATTTTAATTACTAATGAAATTGGTCTCTAAAGAATCTTAAACTTTGGGTTTTAAAGAGATTTCCAACATAGGAAAAAGTACTAAAGAAATTTTGATAGGGCATCAAAGAATAACAAGCAGCATGCATAGGTGGACGAAGTGAATCAAAGCAATGGGTTAAGCCGCTATTAGGACCTCGATCATCTTCTTGATTATCAGAATATAGTGTAACGGGAAAAGAAGTGCAAGCTAATATTAGACATTTAAATCCAACTTGACTTTACAGATCCAGTCGATGTGTATGCATGCATGCTCTTGCATATGTGTGGGATAATGTTCCATGGTACTTGTCATATGCATAATAATCACATCATTTATAGTAGCCCATGAATTAAGCTATTCTGACTTATCTATTGGCCGTGATAATATTTTAGTCTATAAAAAATTGAATAAATTAGGCCCTACAATATATTTCATATTAAACACATCCTACTTCATTATCTGAAGATATAAAAATCTTGATGAAGTCTAAAAAATACAATAACAATGAACAAATAATAAAATTAATGATATATATATATATAATATATATATTATATATATATATATATATATAATATATAATATATATATATATATATATATATATATATATATAGATAAATTCATTGGAGTAAAAAGGCATATATTTCAACAGAAGTAGATAATTAATCAACCTACCTCATAATATTATATATACACGTCCTTTTACTTACTGCTTTAAGGCCCACAGCCCCAAGGTAACACCATATGCCATGGCCATGGTTGGTTATTTAAATAGAAATCAAAATTGTTGACATTAACACACGATTTCAAAATTAATTGTTTTATCAAAATAATTTACAAAACAATTTGGTCATATTTATGTTGATTAATTTTCTGATTTCAGATATAAGGCTAAACCTATAGAGGGCATGGTTACTTTGTGGAGAATACTAGTACTTGTAAGAAACCTGATAGACCAGTACTCATCTCGTCACAATCCACTTAAAAGGCTTGCATATTAATGAATTAATTAATAAAATCTCAAAGAAATCTCCAAACCAAATCCATTTCAATTATATATATATATATATATATATATTCCATGTCTATATAGTTAATAAATAATGAATTATGCTTCAATGATTAAAAAAAAAAAATCCATTAAGTAAGAGAGCATATGATCCAATAATGTATACCACTTACATTGATATGGCCATGACTCAAATCAATGGACAGTGCATGTGCACAAAGAGTACACGTGTGGAAATCTAATGGATTAGTGAAAAGTTTATCTTGAATGTTGATCATTTTCTTGAACGATGGTTCAGTTTTATGAGCCATATATTATTATTCAATCAAACATGAGGCCACACTCGTTAACAAACTGCCTATATTTAGTCAAATGTGTGTAATTAGGATAGTGAGGTCGTACCACAATTGTATTCAACTTGAGTTCGATTGAACGCTTGCGACCTTAGGCGTTAAATGCAACCATAGGATCATGCTTATGAAGGTTGACCGGACTGTCTAACTACTAATGTTGCAGCTATCATATGATTTAGAATGAGAGGATTAGTTCTTTTGAATGGTTTCTTTTTGCCTTGAGCTAAGAACTTTTCTTTCAATGATGATTGCAAGTCTTAGGTTTCTTAATAATGTAATAATATATGGGAATAATTAAAAATTAAAGATTGAATTATCAATTTTATTAATTATAATTGTAACACCCGACCCAATCAGAATAGTGTCCTGAGGCGTCCACATGTGAATTGAGGCAGGATCGTACGATTCGATCGCACGTGTGGATTTATTACCGATAAATTAATCCGGATTAAGCTATTAATGCAATTGAATCCAATTGCGCTCAAGCCGAACACGGGCCGTAGAGCTCGTCTACCCTATTGTACTTGGCGACTGTCTATACGAGCCGTACACTGCCCAAGGAAGGACAGAAAAATCTAGAACTTGGGGAGGCCATGGGCCTCACTGGGCTTGTGGTCTATCGTGGACGATAGACTCGGACGACACCCGAAAATGAACAAATCGCGCCGTCTAGTCAGCACTTATAAAGTGCAAGTCGCCCTAACTTTGGAATAAAATCTGGAATTTTAAACCCCGCTACTTGAGTCAGTGAATTAGGGCATTTTAGCCATCTGATTTCTTTTAAACTTACACCGAAGGCTGAAGACATTTCTCTGCACTCGTCCACAAAATTTGACCCTTGATCGAGAATCAATGACCATTGATCGAAAATCAGACCATTGCGATAAAATCCCGCATCCGTTTGCCATCAAACTTTACCTAGTCCTTCATCAGGTCAGGTGCCCCATGAATTAGATGGGCCAGGGGTAATCAGGGCAGCCCTAACAGCCAAAAATGGGTCTCATAAGGCCGTTTGAAGCACTTAACAGAACCCAGGGCCAAATGTTTTTATTCCAAGGTATATAACCAATAAACCATCTCTCTCACTCACTCCCACAGAATTTAGCAGCTGAGAGAGGGAGAGAGGAGAGAGAAGAGAGAGGAGAGGGGAGAGAGAGAGAGATGAGAGACAAAGAGAGGGAGAGTGTGTGTGTGGGTGTATGTTGCGCTTGGGGATTGGAATTCCCCGCACAATCATCTCCACATTGTCGGGAATTTCGACTTGATCACCGTAGGGACGAGTTACGTCCGATCCAAGGTAAAATCTGAACTCCAATTCATCTCTCCCTAACAACAAATCACATGCATGCACCTTATCGCGAAATTCATGTGACGCAGGGTCCCAACACGTCAAGTTTACAAACCTGTCGACGATAGAGCGACCGCAAGAGCTTCCGGTCGACAATAGGTGCGGACCATTACCTTTAGGTGACCGATTATCATGCCTAGCATAGATCATAGTGGATTTGGATGGTGTATGAATATGCATGTTGCTGAATTTTAACATTTGTGTAGGATTTCCTTGAAATTGGGAGAGAGATTTAGGTCCCGAGAATTTCCTGATGTGTGGATTGTTGATTTGTTGGTCCATTTAGGGAATTACGTGTGCAATTCTCCAAAATGTTGCCGATTTGGTATCTTGAACTTTGTCACATGCAATTGCTAGGCATAGATTGGGTGAATTGTTGTCTGCCTGTTGAAATGTTGAAAATGTTGCACTTGACTTTTGCTATATTGCTGAATTGTATGTTGAATGTTGGCACATGTAAATTGAATTGATGTGAGTGGGTGTATGGCTGTCCATTTTGCTGAATTGATGGGATATGTTGAACTTGATCTCCATTACTGCTGATTTTGTAAAATCGATATCTTTACATGCAGATGTTTTGGTGGAATCTAGTGTATTGATGTTTATATTGTCGGGACTCTGAAACATGCTTGTCTCTTGTTGAACTTGTCCCTGAAATTGTTGAACTCATGCTATATACTTGTGCACATATCCCTTATGGATCGGCCAACTAACCGGAACCCCTTTTTAGGCAACCTTTCCGCTAGGTCAGCCCACGGGCAAGTCTGGCCCGACTAGCCGAACCGTGAATTGACGGCCGTAGTTAGACTGCACAAGAAGTTGTTCTTAGGCCGTACAGTCTATAGTTCATCTTGTGGGAGCATATTAGCCCACCGGTTGGTCATCCTTGTATGTTAACTATGATTGTACATGCCTAATTGAACCTAAGGTACCCTGTGACCATTGCGCCCACTGATAATCATGATTTGCAGTCCACAAGACTCATGAGCCGAGGATGGTGGTATGAGACACTATGCTTGTACTGTCAGCCTACGCTAGGTAACGAGCCTCTCCGTAGTGACCAGTGAGCACCAAAGACTTGTGAGTCGGGGATGGTGGTATGAGACACTATGTCTGTGCTGTCAGCCTATGCTAGGGCGATGACCTCCCCGTAGTGACCGCGAGTAGGACTCTCAATTCCTAATTGTTTTCGTATGAGCTTAAGAGCTAAAGGATTGACGAACCCATAAGGGCTAAGGATCGCGAGAGTTATACGGTCACAACCATTAGAGTCACGCGACCGGATTAGGGCAATGTTCCGTCAGAGTATCTTGGTTTTTCCAACATACTGGATGAATGAACCTAACTAATCAACTCGGCTAACATGCGCACTACATGCATTGGCTACTTTTACGATTTGGCAATCGTGGTCGCTTATGGGAGTGTTGGTTCGCGAGTGTTAGATGGTGTCACAAGAGGGAGTGTTGTGGTGAGAGGCATGCATCATTTAATTAAATCATGCATTGTATTAATCAGAGTATCTAGGGTTCTGTGAATGTATGCTTCCCACTAAATTTACTCTTGTGTATGATAATTCGTGCAACTTACTGTTAATGGTGTCACTGAGTTAGCTACTCACTCCCACTCTGGAACGGTGTTTTAAAACACCAACCAAAACATGTCATAGATGCAGGGACAATGGAGCAGGATGTGCTGGAGGATGCCGGTCTAGACGACGACGAGGAGCGGGCGTACTTCCAGACTTTCGGCGGATCTTACTAGTTCGGTTGGCGATCGCGGGATTGGGCTAGGGCCCTAGTCTTTTGGGAGTGTATGGATGAGACTAGATACCTAGTTGGATGTTATTTTGGATATTTCGGATTTATGCTTGGATGTTTACATTATTAGCAGCACTTAACTTCTTCGTATGAATTATTGTTACTCTATGCTTGGTTTAATTCTCCATCTCCCACAGGATACTTTACATTCATTTACATATGAGGCCTGTTAAGGCATACGTGACACTCAGGAATTCGGGAGCCGAGTTCCTACTCAGCCCTCGAATTTCGGGGCGTTACAATAATGAAATTCAGTATAACAAACAAGGAAATAAAATAAACAGACAAATAAAAAATAAATACATGTGAACACATGTATAGAAAAATAATTAGGGCAGATGGTCAACAATGTATTACTGGGGTATGATCTTTTAACGACTTGGCTAATTGGGAATTTGACGATGTTAAGTTGTAGATATTTATACTACCCCTAAGCGTACTGTAGTGATGGCGCTGGATAGTAACGATCTAAGCTATCCTAAACTCTAAATGCTTTGTAATGGAGCCAGGTAAAAATGAATGGAGCCAAGTAGAAATGAATGAATTAAAGTTATAACTAAGATAACAACATTGTATTGTGTAAATAGATTATTTTAGCGAAGGCTCAAAACTCTTATTCTGGTGATCTTTATATAGATTAGGAAGGGTGATTGTCTATATCAAGATCTACTTGCAAGCCTATAGATATCCTTAAATGTTACAGAATTAATCAGTATCCGAGTTGGACTCAAATTTCTCATCGCATCTTTTAATTTTCTTTCGTTTTGGGAGAAGTTTGATTCTCAAACTTTTGTAGTTTTCTTGAAAGCACCTATTTCTCTCAGCAAATTTTTCATTTTGGCAAGATTGTTGACGTAGAAAGTGTTACAGATACATTCCTAGCATGGTTGGACCAAATGAAGTTGGACCGTAAATTGATCATAACTTCTGATCCAAGTATCGTTACAGCGCACCAGACCGAGTATCATGAATCGAAGCAGCACGAGAACTCAAGGACGAGTTCTTTTGAAGTGAAAGGGACTAATGTAGAGCAGGTCGCGAACACTTTCATGTTCAAGATAGATCAGAGAAGGCCCAATCAGAGGCAGAAGTCATCAAGACCGTCAGAACCTTAAAACAGGCATATCCCGCAAAATCGGAATGAGTTACTCGACAGGCCATATATGATTTTGGGGTAGGACGAGCTACTTTAGCCAACCAACCCTGCTATGCCGGGTTGCCCGCGCCGAATTTGCGAGATTCCATCCTATCAACGGTCAACTTACATGTTTAGTTCCGTTTTTACTAAAAATAGTAAGTTTTAGTTTGATTATAACTCTTTATCCATTGGGCTTTAGGAGTTGTGTCCAACATGAAAAGTGCTTAGAATAATTAGGAGAATAACGTGGTTAAGCTACATAGGAAACTTATTATAAAAAATAAATTTACTATTTATAGTAAGTTATAAATTTTAAGGAGTTTTAGTTATAGTTTGCTTTTGATTTCTCTTCCATTGCTTGGTATCCCTATTTAAAGGGTTGTGAACTCGTTTATTTCAATAGATTAATCAAATTTTAAATTTATTAAAATTTATTTCTATTTTTTTACTTTCTTTTCTCATGGATTTGAAGAATTCAGAAAAGCTCCCTAAATTCGAAATAGTTATCCATGAGGGAGACGGTGGTCAACCTCATCATGTCCATCCATGTGTCAATTTTATGAGATGAGCTTTCTAGATATATTGATTATTATAGATTTTCTCTTCTGACGTATCTTTATAAGATCCTCAATTATGCTACTTCAACTGCATCACGTTGTTTTACCTGCAACTGCTGTGTACCTTGTTCTGCTTTTAACAGAACACATCTCATTGAAGAATACAACGCAAGATATCTAGTACAATATTATTTTGTCCGTCGTTTGCATGCAGTGATGACAAGCCGCGTTTCGTTGGCTCGCCTGAACCGGACAGGACAGTTGTAAACACCGTGTGCCAAATTATTAATGTCTTCCAACCACAATGCTTCCTTGGAATCATATAAACAATGCACGAGGATGATGATTTGTCTTACTGTTTTCTCTGATCAAATCTTGACCGTTCATTTTTCATGATACCAATCTGATGGTTGGGAACGTCTTGTCAGTGCAACTTTTGCATCATGACCTGAAAATAATGGTAAGTAACGAATGGACGGTCCACAATTTATATATGATGCTCCAAAAGAAGTGTGAACATGTTCTGTCTGTCACGTGTCATTTAAAATATTTCTTTTTAGTAAAAGATTTGATGACATCGTGCTAATGTCCCCACGTGGCATTTAAATAAGGTACGAGAGTTATTGATACCCTGACAGAGTATGACACCTGATACGCATGACATTTGATACGCAGATACTTAGAAATTGTACACGTGGCATTAATTAAGTCAAATTAAACGGCTAAATCACCGAACCATTTGTCCTAAATGGCAGTCACGAATTCAGATTGGTTTACAGTCTTGACCTCTTGATTCGTGGACGCTTGCTTGTTGAAATTGGACGATGGGATGCTTTTCATTTATAACCGTCCAATAAATATCCTCCAATCCGATGGTCAGATAATCAAATAAGCGCAAGTTTTTGGTTTATTATACATCTAAACTGGGACCCATGATTTGGACAGTTTAGATTGAATTATTTTTATGCAACGTGTATGCAATATCTAAGTAATTTCTATTTGCCGGGTATCATCCATCGCGATCTGCCAGAGTATCAAAGTTTTTCATTAATCAATCACATGTCACGTGCGTGGGACGCGGGTTTCCTGCAATGCCTTTCGCAGGAAGTTCCTGCGCTGGGATGCTAGGTGGGCCCCACTGTGATATTTGTGAGAAATCAATCCCGTCTATCCGTTTGGCGAGATCATTTTAGGACAAATGACCAAAAATGAGGCGGATCTAAAACTCACGTGGGCCATATGAGAGGGAAAATTAGGGAAAGAGTTTCCTGCCATTGAAACCTTTCTGCGATCCACATTGATGTTTATATGCCATCCAAACCGTTTATAACGTCATTCCCACACTAAGATGAGGTGAAATCACAATAAATATAGCCTGATAAGAAGCTTTCGGGCCGCATGAATATTTCAACGGTGGTCGCTAAATCCCCACCTTTTTCCTCTCGTCTGGCACACTCGACTTTCACCTCATTTTTTATAAAATGTACTAAAATGATCTCACAAAACAGATGGACTGAACAATTGTACGAATCACGACCGTCTGACTAGTGGACCGCTTTATGGGCGATTGTTCATAACTTCTGTAGACAGTAGAAACCAAACTATCTGAGACAAAAACAATAGGAATATCTAACTTGTCCGAATTCTAGGGTATGGTCCATCCAATAATGTGTGTGTGTGGCCCACTAGTCATGGACCCATAAAAGAATGAATGTAAGATATTAACGGTCGATGGGAGTGACATTGACTGGAAATTTAAAATAAGAGGTGCTCAACGGTTCAGATTAAAGAAACATGTCCATTAATAACAAATCAGGACCGTCTAATAGATCCTATTTTGGAGCTAGACTCCACATACATTGGGTACTCATATCCGGGTAGTTTAGATGACTTGCGCGTGCTCCACGTGTATGACACTGCTCAGTCATGTGTACATGTCTCGTGCTCTACAAGCGTACCGAAATTTGGCATCTACTTCCCGCACAGCTCCGTACGCATAGAGATATACCTGCGTACGGAGCTGTGTGGGACCCACAGAGATGTCCGTGATAAATCCACTCCGTCCATCTATTTTTAAAGACCACAATAGCATATCGGTATAAAAAATTAGGCAGATCAAAAACTCATACGAACCACACCAACCAAACAGTGAGAACAGAAACATCCACAGTTGAAACTTTTCTGGTGATGACCATGATTTTTATATACCATCCAAACCGTTCATAGAGTTCTTACCACTCAGATAAACTGCAGGAACAAATATCATACGGATATAAAACTTCTGTCACACTCAATCATTCAATCCAACTGTTTCATGTGGTATGTGCCACCTGAGTTTTGGATCTGCCTGATTTTTAGAATCCTGCCCTATTTTTGTCTTTCAAAACATATAGGCGGAGTGGATTTGTCACATACATCTCGGTGGACCCCACATAGCTAGGCACAGGAATATCTCTATGCCTGGGTCACAGGTAAATAGGTAATCAATCAGCTAAGGTTTACCAAAATGCATACAAGAAAGGGTGCATATGTGGGAGCGGATTAGTTGCGGGCATAGCCTCACCCAACACCATGCGGTACTGACCGTGGGACCCACCTTGATGTATGTATTGTAGATCCACACGGTTCATGCATTTTCCAATTTATTTTTGGACATGAGTATGAAGACACTCCGTCCGGCTGCCAAGTTGATTAAGTTGCATGGAAACTAAACCCTAACCGAGCCTTAAATGCGAAACCTAACTCTAATCTAAATCAATAGCCGAAAATCTCATAAATCCTAGTTTTTTTTTTACTTTTTTTTTTTTTTTTTTTTTAATTTATTTATTTAAACACACACCCACACACTTACGCTAGTGGAATTTCACCACCTATGGATACACGAACCCTTGATCGGGTGTTGAAACTCCTGAGAGTCTACCACCCGAGCAAGAGTAAGGATCCTCATAAATCCTAGTTAACTCATCAAATCGACCCATAGTCAATTTACTATTCAAAGAAGATTAGAAGGATGGAGGAAATTTACAGCAAAAACCATCAATTCTCATTTTTGAAGCTCTTCAAATACAAAATCAATTCAAAATCGCAACTCTCTTTTAATCTTGATATAACTGACCTTAAAAGCTATTATTTTCATAGAAAAATATTAAAATACCATTTAAAAATGAATCATATAAGCTCATAAAAGTGAATAAATCTGTAGTAATTTTGGTGTCACAATTTTAAGAGTAGAATTGTTCAAAGATTTTTGAAAATGTGACTGTAAATACAGTTTATTAGGTTTAGGTTAAGTTGCATGTGCCACGTGTATAGTACATGTGTATCAAACTTCATGCTCAGCTGAGCCAGACTATCAAGTGCCTACCCTTAGTCCGTTGAAGAGAACGATCCGGCCAAAAGCAATCGTAACGTGACCTCGCAAGTCCGAACCGGCGTGAAGTCCGTGTGCTTTTGCAGGGTTTTTTAGAGCGGAAAATGTCACGCAGTCCCATCGTCCGACTGGTGCGTAGTGGGCTATGTCTCATGCTTTTATGAAATCCAACCCGTCCAAAATGTTGGATCCGCTATGATAAACACCCAGCAGAATTTTTTTAAAAAAAATTATTCCTTACATGAGCAAAACGTCTACGTTTTGTCAGATATATGGTTGTCTATTATTTTTGTGGTGTGGCCCACCTGATCGGTGGATTGATATGATTTTTGTGCTATATGTCCTTAACTGGGGGGATAGCTTTTGGACGTTTCGATCTTCTTCAGATGACACAATGATAGATGGAGACAGCATTATCGTCCAACCAGTCATGTAAGACCTCTTTTGGGACCATGCCATTGGACGCGGGTTAGGTACTTACAGGTTGAGTAGCGAGACTCCCTACTGAAGTCACGTCACCAAGTTATGTAGGCCCCTCCATGATGTATGCTTTGTATCCACACCATCCATACATTTTGAGAGGTCATTTTAGGGCATGATACAAAGAATGAGGTAGATCAAAGGTTGGAATGGACCCCACCATAGAAAACAGTGGAGAGAGTGACGCCCACCGTTGAAACCTTCAAAAAGTTCACCATGATGTTTATTTGAGATCCAACCTGTTTATGTGTTAAAGCAGACATGAAAGAAGGCAAAACATAAATATTAGCTTGATCAAAAATTTTTGTGACCGTTAGAACTTTTTATGTGGTAGGGTATGGGAGATGTTTCTTTGAATTATGTCCGAATACGATCTCTCCAAATGGATGGCAGCATGGATACAAAACATACATCATAGTGGGCCCACAAAAGTTAGTGACGTCACTTCATTAGCGGTCTCTGTGCTCAACCTGTCATTATCTAATCCGCATCCCATGCCATTGCCCCCTGTCCACCTATGAGGGCCCACCATTATATATGTGTTTTATCTACACCATCCATTCATTTTTTTTCAACTAATTTTAGCATGAGCATACAAAGTAGGCAGAAGGATAGCTCAAGTAGCCTACACAATGGAGATTAAATGATTACAGCCATAAAATTTTAGATCAAGCTGATATTTATGTTTTCCTTTCATTCAAATCTGTGTGACCATGTGAACAGATTAGATGATAAGCTATGTGACTTAAAGAAGGTTTTAACTGTGGACATCATTCTCCCTCCCCATTTTTTCATGTTGTGTGGTACACTTGAGCTTTACATATCCCTTTTATATTTTGTGCTTATGCAATGAAATGAGTTGGAAAAATGGACAGACTGAGTGATAAAACATATACATCATGGTATGGGTCCCATAGAGCTTTGACACCAGCTGGCTAGCTGGTGTTCGGTCACCAGCCAAAGGGCGTCCAAGATAACCCAGTCATTACGTGATCCATAGGTGAACTTTTAAAAATACGTTCGGTTGTACCTTATTTGTTATGGTGTGGCCCACCTGAACGGTGGATTGTTATTATTTTTGTGATACAAGTCCTTCATGATGGGGAAACCATTTACACAAGTTGGATCTTGTACATGCTTGACACGTTGGCATTTGGGAGCTAGTTGGACGGTATCCTAACCGTCCAAGCTAGTTGTATAAGACCTCTTCATGGGATTTTGCCGTTCTGGGATTTCCATCTAGGGGCCATCTAATTGGACGGTTTCATTTGATTTAATTGTAACCCACGTGTATATGGTGACGAGTCATCTATATGTACGACTAATCAACACCATCCGAATTGTAGGACCCTTTTTTTTATGGAACATAGATGAAAATTTGCACTGAACGTACATCCCAATGTATGATCAAACCGTTAATATGATGGGCTTCACCATTCATTGGGTTATATGATGGGTTCGCTGTGGACAGGGATTAACCAGAAAAACTTTCAGCCTGAAATATTTCAAACCGTTGATTATTCAAAAGTTAAGAAACCGTCCATATTCAATAAATTAAATGACGAAAATACTGAAATTTAGCTTTAGATCTTTTGCGATCAAGCATCCTAGCTCAGGCCCATCATATTAACGGTTTGGATCTTTGAAACATCACCCCAGATACAAAGGCTTTATTTCTGATGTATCCTATAGCAATACGATATCCTCTACCGTAAGATTTACGCAGCATGACTGCATGAGTGTGCCAGTTTTGTTAAAGCCCACACGCGCATATGTAGGCCAGCCCAGCTACACGCCTGCCAATGGCACGTGTCTAAGATCAGTCCAATCAAAGGTGGGGCCCACAGTAGAGTCCACTCATTGTCTCACATTGGCCCGCTAGACCGGCAAAGCAGCGTGATGGACGGTCAGATCTTGCAGACGTGTTGGTATGAGCACGTGCGTGTTGATGAGCAGGCCTAAACACGTGTGGTCTTAGCTAATCTACGGTTGTAAATTGATCTGGTCGCAACCCTAGGCCCAGCATGGATGACCTGTAGCCCAAAGATTGCAGTAAGCAGACGGTGGTGGTTGTTTTCTGTGGGTTGAAAATGGACGGCTGGAAATGCACCTTTAACAACCTTAACTCTTTATCCGATTTTGTGTATGAGAAAAAATTCGATACTCCGGCAGAGCGATATGGACGATACACAGGCACGTAGTTTAAAATTAAACTGTTAAAATTGTGTGTCCCAGTTTAGATGTATCATGAACCAAAATTTACTATTCTTCGATTTTGTAAATATCAGATTGGTGGACGTTTATTGGACGGTTAAAAATGAAAATTTCCGATTATCCAATTTCAACAAACAAGTATCCACAAATCAGAGGTCAGGATTATTCAACTAATCTGATTTTGGAACTGAGGCTTAGCGACAGCCTGTTCAACAATATATATAGTCGGTTTAATTTGTGTTAACGTATGCCACGTGTACAATTTCTGGTCCTGCGTATCAAGTGTTGCCGAGTATCTAATAATAGCCCTTAATCGATATGTTTGTAGTATCACTTACGTTAGAACGGATGGTAATTACCACACGTTTGACCTATTTGAGGCCCACCGTGATGTTTGATTGCCATCCAAACCGTCCATTAGATGCAGCAACCCTAACACGTGATATGCACGTACAGAAATAGGAGCATGTACATGTGGGCCAAACACTCATCCGGTGACCCATGCATGCCATCTGAATTATGGATGGACTATGACATTAGAATCGCAACCGATGGAGCAATCCTAGCCATCAAAAGGAAAATCAGCAAGAGATTTTTTGTGTTATGCTCGATCCAAAATCAGGTCAGCGAATTGGAAGGCCAGGATTTACTGACAACTATCCCGTTTTGGTATTTTTAAACAATGGTCCCATGTGACAAGTACATCTACATGGTGGGGTCCATCTGATGTAAGGATGGGCTGCAGCACACGTGTCAAGATGGCCAAATGGAGAGATTTGCGTGGGAATATTAATCCAACCTTTGTGTTTCATGTGAAGGTACTGGGGCCCACGTGATGCACGAATTGGACGATTCCTTTCGTTGGTTGGTGAGTGAGGTGTGATTGATAGCATGTAGAGATTGTTGTTGGTGAGTGAAGGTATTGAGAGAGGACGAGGAGTAGCTGTGACTCGGATTGGGGCCCACCATGATGTATGTTTTTTATCCACTCCGTCCATTTATTTTTGCAGATCATTTTAGAGGAAAATCCCAAAAAATAGGTAAATCCAAAGCTTAAATGGACCACACAATAGGAAATAGTGGGGATTGAATACTCACCATTGAAAACTTCCTGGACCAAGGAAGTTTTGGATAAGCTGATATTTGTGTTTTCCCTTCCTCTATGTCTACGTGACCTTATGAACAGGTTGGATGGAAAATAAGCATCACGGTGGGCCCAGGAAGGTTTCAACGGTGGCCCACTGAAGGTTTCAACGGTGAGAGTTATCATCCCCGCTGCTTCTTCGACGTGATAGACTTTAGCTTTGGATCTGCCTCATTTTTGAGTTCATGCCCAAAAATAATCTGAAAAAATGGATGGACGGCCTGTATAAAACAAAGACCCATCATGGTGGGTCCACATATTTTTGCCACGTATGAAGTATGGACGTCCTTGCTTGGTTCTCCACCACCCAATCCGAGCCTGATCAGCTGCAACCCCAGGTCCAGCCAGGTGGGTGTGACCTTGATCATGGCCCACCTCAATGTATTTGTTATATATCCACACCGTCTATCTGTTTTGCCAAATCATTTTAGGGCATAGTCCTGAATTTTAGGCGGACCCAAATTTGTGTGTGAATGAATTCACACTATACATTGAAAACTTTTTAGGCCACAAAAGTTATGGATCAAGCTGATATTTATATTTTCTCTTTGTTTACATATGTAACATTTGGTCCTTACTCATGCCTCAGTGGTATACTCACAAGAGCCTGTGTGACCTTATCAATACGTTGTATGGCAAATAAACATTACAGTAATGTTTCCTGTGGTGTGGCCCACTTGATACTTTGATCTACCTCTTTTTTGGCTAAATTGGAATGCGGTTTGGCTAGCGACCCCAACACCAGCCAGCTAGCTGGTGTCAAAGCTATGTGGGCCCACCATGATGTATTTGTTGTATCTACTGTCGATCCATTTTCCCAGCTCATTTTAGGGCATGCCTTAAAAAAATAAGGCAGATCTAAATCTCAGGTGTACCACACCAAAGGAAAACAGTGCTGATTGAAAGTTCACCATTAAAAACTTCCTGAGGCCACTGTAATATTTATTTTCCATCCAAACTGCCAGCTAACTGGCTGGTGCTGGGTAGCCAAGGCCCGTCCAATCCAATAAACGGATGCCTCAACTAGGGCTGAAAGTCGGGCATGTTCAACCCGGCTGACCCGACATTGGGTTAGGCTTGGGCATAATGTGTCGGGTTCATTCTTAGGCTTGGGCTATACAAACACCAACTTGATAAAACTTGGGTCGGGCTCAGGTTGAGGTATTGGGTTGCTCGACCCAACCCGAACTGATAGATATATAAGTTACTTCTAAATTATAATTGAGTGTGAATTGCCTACATTGAAGGCACAAGAAATTTCACCTGACAGAACCTGCATGGGTTGGACTTGGGTTGAGAATTCCCAGCTCAAAGTTGGGTTGGATTGGGTTATGGCTGAGGTATGGAAACTTAGGTTGGGTTGGATTGGGTTAGGGATGAGGTATAGGAAACTTGGGTTGGGTTAGGGTTGAGCACCAACCCAGTCCAACCGACTTTCAGCCCTGGCCTCAATATATGAGTGTAGGAAATCCATGGGAGTGGATTACGTGAGACCCCGGCCTCACCCTAGACAGTGGGACCCTTATCGTGGGTCCACCTTAATGTATGTATTCTGTATCTACTCCGTCCATCCGTTTTTCCAGATCATTTTAGTTCATTATCCCAAAAATGAAGCAGATCCAATTATCAGGTGGACCATACCATAGTAAACAGTGGTGACTGAATGCCCTACCCTTAAAAACTTCTTAAGGGGCACCTTAATGTTTCCGTACTGTTTATCTGCCATCCAATCTATTGATAAGGTCACATAATCCTGGATGAAGGGAAAAAATAAAAAAACAGCTTGATCTAGAACTTGTGGCCGATTAATGGTCAGTCACCACTGTTTTCCTATGGTATGGTCCACCTAATAATTGGATCTGCTTCATTTTTAGCACAATACCCTAAAATGATATTTTAAAAAAAAATGAATAAACCGCGGTGATACAGAATACATACATCAAGGTGGGCCCCACAAACAGGACAGTGCACACATATAAGAAAACGCATCCCAACCATTGATCAAATAACAATCAGAGTTTATATATATGTTTTTCCTTTTATTTGAATGCAATATATAAATTGCAAATATTCAAAAAGAGGAACATGCTCTTGTACTCGAGCTTACCATCAATCCTACATCACTCAATAGAAAAAGCCCCTGAAACCCATGCAGGATTACAAACACATAAAACTCTCTCATTCCTTCTCTACTTCTTCATCTTATCTCATTTGGAACGTGCATGAAATCACAGAACAGCCATGCAAACCATCCCCACGATAACACCAACTGCAACACGTATGACCGAACCATCAGAAGAGTCGGCCGAAGGCCCGTCTGCGTCAGGGCTGGAGGCATCAGCTTCAGGTCCATCACTGACCGGAAGAGGTGGTGACGACGATGGGCTGTCGGAAGTTGGGCCATCAGATTCTGGTGTCTCAGCTTCAGGAGTTTCAGCTGTCGGCCCATCGGACTCAGGAGCATCAGCTGGAGAATCAGATGCTGGCGCTGATGCCTTTGATGGTGCTGGCGCCTTCTTGGGTGTGGCTGCAGGCGGAGTGGCCGGAGTCTTTGGCTGGGTATTATTAGGGTTATCGATTCCGGTCGGGAAGATGATGCTGCTGACCTGTAATACTGAGATATTGTACGGCTGAGCGGCGATTTTCTTCATTACATTGGCATTGAGACCCGACCCTGGAACTGCAGACCCCATCCTAATCTGGCCTGAGGACTTGTCGTTTGTGACGTTGATGAATCCTTGCTGGTTGGTAGCTAGACCTGTTGATTGGAAGAGGGTTGTGAGGAGCGTGGATTTCTTCGATAGCTTATGGAGTTTTTCCATATCGTAGTAGTCGAGGATGACGTGGACGCTCAAGACGTTCTTCTGGACATCAGGAGAGCTTCCTGAAATGGCGGAGATAGCACCATTGTCGACTGCGAGTACGGTGATTGTCTGGCGCTTGTTGATTTCGGCTGCCAGATGGGTCTGGCTAAGGAGACTGTTGAAGGTGGAGAAGTCGGATTGGTCTTCGAGGATTTTGGTGATGTTGAAGGCAGTAGCAGAGGAGAGGAGGAGGAGGAAGGAGATGAAGATAGGAGAGAAGGAAGAGGAATTCATGGTTATTTTATTTTGGAGCTTCTGGGTTTTTTTGAATATTAGGTAATAGAGAGAGAGAGAGAGAGAGAGAGAGAGAGAGAGAGAGAGAGAGAGAGAGGATTATTAGGTATGAGGTCGTTGGAAAGATGGAGGAGGATGTCTTCCAAACGAGGCCTGATGGAAAGAAGGGAAGGAGTTGAAGTTATATAATAGGGAAGGTGTAACTGAATTTCAAAAACGGGTGGAAGAGAACATTTCTCCCGCCAAATGTGGTTGGATTATGGTTTTGAATGAAACTAGGTTTCTTTGCTATTTTTGGACGTTAACGAGGTTTGACCTTCTAAAGGTGGGATTCAAATGCTTGACTTTTCTTGGGTTACTTGATACTCTGGTGTAGTGAATGGTTGATACGCGGGCATGTAGAAATGTTACATGTGGTACGTAAGCTTTGACCAATCGAAAAAGATCAAATCATGTTTGACTTTTTCTTTATTGAGTAGAGCAGCATTCGGATTGCGTAGTGTAGCACACAGCACCGAAGTTGGTACTTTGTGCTAATGGGAAAGTTGTACGAGTCACCATGATGTATGTGTTTTATCCGCACCGTACATTCATTTTGCTAGCTCAGTTTAGGGCATCGGCCTTAAAATGAGTCAGATTCAAGCATAAAGAGGACCACACCACAGGAAAAAGTGGTGATTGAACGACCACCATTAAAAACTTCGTAGGGCCCACCATAAAGTTTATTTGCCATCCAACGTTTTGATTAGCTTACCCAGACTTGGATGAAGGGAAAACACACATATCAGTTTTGATCCAAAACATTTGTAGGTCCTAAGAAGTTTTTAATTGTACAAGTTCAATCCACACTGTTTATTGTGGTGTTGCCCACTTGACACTTGGATCTACCTCATTCATCGTCATTATTCTAATGATACGGGAAAATCTGATGAACATAATGGATTTCTCGCGGACATCTCAGTGGGTCCAAAAACACTAAAGGGCCGATTGGATACAACACTAACTTTTTCTGCTGATGGTGGAATTAAGATAGGATAAATAAGTCTGGTTAATAATTAATAACGCCCCGGAAAATCGGGGGTCGTGCATATACTCGACTCCCGAGTTCCCGAGTGTCACTTATCATGCATTTATGGTTTTTATGATTAATCAAATTTAACTGCGCAATTTGGAATTACCTGAAGCATAAAGTACAATCGCACCAGTCTACTGAAATGAAGGAAATCTCACAAATATACAGGTCCAAAAATAATAAAGGGTTGCCCAAGGCGTTGCCCAACAGGATAATGAAAAAAAGGCTATATCCAAAAGACTAAAGCGGAGCCCGCGGCTCAGCAAATCCAAATTCAGCCCGATCAAGCCGATGAAGAGCCGCCCATCAGCTGAAAGTAGGAGAACTCGTCCTCCTCGTCAAAGCTCACCTCGCTAGGTTCCTCATGCACTGGGTCACCTGCATCTATGAATGGGTCTGGTTGGTGTTTTAAAACACCGTCCCAGAGTGGGAGTGAGTGATCAACTCAGTGTGAACTATTGGTCTCAAGTTACAACAGGCATCAATTATAATAGAAATTTAATGAAAAGCAGTTAATCAGCAGCACCTAATAACTCTTATTTAAAATGCATGCATGCGGGATGATATGATGCATGCCCTCGCCACAACACTCCCTCAAGCGACTCCATCTAACGATCGCATATGACAGCATTCCCTCAGAGCGACCTCGACTTCCGAGTCGCCACCCTAACTAATGCGTGCAATGCGATCGTGTTAGCCGAGTTATTAGTTAAGTCCATTCATCCAGCAGGTTGGGGATTCTGATTCACCCTACGTATCAATGCCCTAAGCTGATTTGCGAGGCCCAAGCTCCATCAACGCGTGAGGCCGAGTCCCCGCGGTCCGTGATCCCGTCGAGGTCCTCATTCCCGACTCCAAGCACATGAGTACTACCGATAGGAAGAGATCGCTCGCGGTCACTATGGGGAGGAGCGGTACCCCAGCGTAGGCCGACAGCTCGGACACAGTGTCCCATTCCACCATGCCCGGCTCACGAAGCTGTGGACCAGTTTCAAGTGGACTTTTTTGATGGGCTACAACGGTTGTAGGGTGGTTCAGGTTCCATACATATGTGAGCAAACAGGGTTAACATACAGGGTTAGTCAGATAGTAGGCTAGACCGTACGAGTCAAGCGAGCGTGAGACGAGTGACCTCGGGCACAAGAGACCCATGTAGTCGAACTACAGTCACCCGAACACACCCGCCCAAATCCATGGGTTTAACCTCAAGACGGTCCTACCGACGGGGCCGCCTTCGTTCTCTTTGTATTTCTGACCAAACAAAGAGTTTGGATGGTGATTCATAACATGCCAACTAACAAGGTTATCATTTAGCATATGCAATATCACACATTCATATTTTTCAACATATAACTCATAATTCCTACCAAGCAAAGCTACAATGTACAAAATTCAAGTGCATGTGTGTTGTGTGGGTTGATGAGGAAGTTAAGTACTTCCTACATCTCATAGAGCCAAATTGCATAAGGATTAGTAAGACATACATGCTAGGGCAACATCATGTGAAGAAAACCAAACATGACATAAACATGAGATCATCAATTCATATTAAATCATGTGAGAGATAAGAACAACATCATATGAGGAAATCAACATGACATACAATTCCCTACAATTTTAACAACCCAACAATTCCTAGAAATTTTCCTAGACTCTCCAAAGGCATCATCCAAACATACAAAATCATTAAACTCGTGCTACAATTAGTGCTAGGCCACCTAAGAACAATAGTCCGCACCTTCGAATTCGTTGGAGGCTTGGAAACGACCTAGGATGAGGGTTTTGGAGGTTGGTCGACCGGAATCCCTAAAACAATTCAAACATGAGAGAAATTCATGCATTTTCTTCTTCAATACAAGGATTTCAAGAGAAAGGAGTGAGGGATCTTACCTAGATGGCCCACGGACGATTTTCGGTGGTTGTGGTGTAGGGTTTCCTCTTGGAGAAAGTGTAGGAGGTTGTGGGTTTGATCCTCTTGGGCCCCACCTTGATTGAGAGTCCACCTTGCTCACCACCACTCTCACTACTCCCTTGCTCTCCCTTCTTTCTCCTCTTTCTCTACTCTTTTCTCTCCTAGGGCAAATTCGTATGGGAGAGGGGTGCCCAAAAGAAACCCCTTTTTATAATTCCAGATTTGGTGCAAATGGCCCCAAGCTTCCACAATTTTCTAAAATAAACCACTAGGACTCCCTATTGGTGTTGGGGCGACCCTAACACCCCTCTAACCACCAAATTTGGTGTGTAGGTGCCATATGGCTTGACTAGGATCCATGCAAAAATTTAGGGCGAACGGATGAACGGATATATGATCTGGGCAAGCGTTTCTGACCTTTAAGTGGCCCTTTGGGGGCCATTCTGATTGATGAGGCATTTCTGGTGGCCCTCTGGCCATGAAATTTATAGGGTAGGTGATCCATGGCCCGATGAAGGGCCATGCAAAATTTGGGAGCGATCGGATATGGGGTTTGATCGCACGGGTCTGATTTACGATCAACGGTCATCGTGCCACGATCGGGGCCCAGATTTGGTGGGCAGGCGTTGAAAAATACATTAAACCTTCACCGTAAATTTGAAAGAAATCCGACGGCTGGAAGGCCCGGAGTCTCGGTTTCTTTTGTCAGTGCCAGATTTTAATCTGGCATTGGTGGGGCGCATTGGGCAAGCGCCAGATGGTACTTCTGGGTGTCCACTGGGTCCACAGTCCGCGATGGACTACAAGCCCAGTGAGATCTATGATTTTCTAAAGTTTTAGATTTTTCTGACCCTCCTCGGTTGCTGGGTGGCCCACACGGGCCGTCTTTAAGTGTAAACAGTCATCTGGCTTATCGGCCTGCACCAGGCCTTATCACGACCTGTCTAGTCTATTAAATTGGGCTAATCTTGGATTAATTAACTCGTGTATAAGCTAACATTGAGTGCTAATGGTCAGTAAGTGATAGTATAAGTTAATAAAAAAAATAAATAAAAGATTTTTGAAAATCCAAAACAGTGAAAATCCGGGATGTTACATAATTAATTATCAGTTATTTACTGAAAATTATTTAAGTATTTCAGTGATATAATATATATATATATATATATATATATATATATATATATATATATATATATATATAATGCGCTCGACTGACCATAAGCTCCCCTGAGGTCGAGCTGTGTGGCCCCACCGTGAAGTGTTTCAACCATCAACACCATGCATTTGATGGGTATCCTTTAAATTATGGGATATCCCAAAAATCAGCCGTATAAGGAACTCAGGTGTGCCATACCATCTAAAATTATGTGAAGACACCATTAAAACATATAAAAGCACTTGGTGGGGCCCACCTGAGTATTTCATGCGCCCGAAACTTGGTCTGAACCCTCATTCAAGTGGGACACACATAATGGATGGGCTGGATTTGCAAACTACATCTCGGTGGGCCCTCAAAAATGGTTATAAATGTTTTAATGGTGCACAGCCCCTCCCCACTTCTGTATGTGGTGTGGTCCACACAAGTCACGGATTGACTTGATTTTTGAGACCTAGGCTCACGATGGAATGGTGCATCTGACTGATGGGGTAGATGTTCGAAAGGCATCACGATGGGGCCCACACAGCTCAACCTTATGGGGCGTTAAAATTAGCTCGAGCGCATTTACTTTTTCCCACACACACACACACACACACACACACATATATATATGGAAAAGGTACTATGCGCTCGACCTCACGATGAGCTCCCGTGAGGTCGAGCTGTGTGGGCTCCACCATGATGCGTTTCGAACATTTACTCCATCAGTCAAATGCACCATTCCATCGTGTGCCTAGGTCTCAAAAATCAAGTCAATCCGTGTCCTAGTGGGCCATATCACATACGGAAGTTGAGAGGGGCCGTACACCATTAAAACATTCATAATCATTTTTTAGGCCCACCGAGATGTGGTTTGCAAATCCAGCCCATCCATTATGTGTGTCCCACTTGGATGAGGGTTCAGACCAAGTTTCAGCAGCATTCAAAACTCAGGTGGGCCCCACCAAGTGCTTTTATATGATTTTGGCATGTCTTCACATGCTTTTAGATGGTATAGCCCACCTGAGTTCCATATACGGCTGATTTTTGGGATATCTCATAATTTAAAGGGGACCCATCAAATGCACGGTGTTGATGGTCGACACGCATCACAATGGGGCCCACACAACTCGATCTCATGGGAGCTTATAGTGAGGTCGAGCGCATAATACCTTTTCCCACATATATATATATAATATATATATATATATATATATATATATATATATATGCTCCCATGCAATTAGTTGGATAATTCAAATTGGTTCAACTAGCTCAGTCATTTAACGAGCAGTAATGTAAATAAATCTTCCCACGTAATTGATGAAAAGAAGTTGTTTGTTTGGGTGGACCCATTGTAGCATTACTGTGAAATCCACCCAATCATTAGGTGAGTCACTGCATGTTACAACCGGTACAAAAAGACCAGCCCTATCCCTGGTTCACGTGAACCACACAATTGGAACAAGGGTAGAAAGAAAGCTTACCCTCCAAACGCTTTCTCTTGGTGTGGCCCACTTGAATTATTTATGAAACTGATTTTTGGATATGATGCCTAACATTTGGTGTGGCAACTAATGGTTGGAGTAGATTTTACATTCTCATCAAGGTGGGCCTTGAAAAATTTAAGGTTGGTTGTTTCTTCCTACTGTTTCAATTGGTATGACCCACTTAAATCATTGATTAGCTTGACCTTTTTTGGCTCCGAGCCCAACATGGCATTACACATCTAATGATCGGAGTAGATCTATTAAACACATCACGGTGGGCCATTTCAAAAATTAAAAGGGGTGTACACCCGTCAAACCATTATTGTTTCCATAAAATAGTTAATTTCTCTATATAATAGTGAGAAGTGGATTAGGTGTTACCCGAGCAACAGAGGCCGCGAGTGTTTCTCAAACCATATGGTCCACCATGATATATATGTTGTATATCCAGGCCGTCCATCAGTTTTTACATGTCATTTTAGTAAAACAATGGATATTGAATGCCCCATTGAAACATTCCTAGGCCTACAATAATGTTTATTTTCCATCCAACATGTTCATGAGGTCATACAGACACTGATGTATAATTTTCATCCATGTCGTTCATGAGGTAATTCCTACAGGGATGAACTAAAATTATAACAAAAAAAAAAAAAAAAAAAAAAGCACGATCCAAAACTTTTGTTGCTGCATGATATTTCAACGGTGGAAGTTCAATCCTCACATTTTCTTGTCGTATGGCCCACTAGAGTTTTAAATCCATATCATTATAAGGTCAATGTCCTAATTATATGATCTAGCAAAATTGATGGGCGGGATAGATTTATAACAGACACCGCGGTGGGCCCCACCTAGCTTCGAATTGCAACCGGATGCTTTGGCTTCGTTTCCCATAATACAAGGGAGAGAGAGAGCATTAATAAAGGATTGAGGGATTGAATGAGGAGAGAGGAAAAAGGAGATTGAGGAAGCTTGTTTTAAAAGAAAATGGAATATTTAGATTAGTTACACTTATGATTTACGAAGATGATCTATCATATGTGTAACAAATCCAGTCAGTAAAACATTTAAGGTTCCTTATAAGCATATAAGCATGTGAAATATATAAAATATTATTTTTATGTAATTAATAATAAGATATTCTCCTACAACAAAATTGGGTGGTTAGAAATTCATTCTAACATTCCATATTCAACTTGCATGTGTAGCTAAAGTAATTAGAATCATTTACCAATTTTTGGCCTGGATTGGGTGTGACACTTATTCCTACTGTACCTGTATAAAACTTGATGTCGTGTGCTCTCTCAAGAGGAAGCATTACATAGGAATAAAAAAAGGTTTTTTATATTTAATGCACAACTAGTTGGACCAATTTGAATAGTCCAACTAGTTGTGTGTGAGCATCTCTCTCTCTCTCTCTCTCTCTCTCTCTCTCTCTCTCTCTCTCTCTATATATATATATATATATATATATATATATCATCCACGGGAGAAACGAAGCACAGGATTCAACTCTACTGCACATGGTGATAGTTAACCACCATTAAACCTAATTCGGGCCAAGTGAGGTTTTGGATTAGGCTGATATTTGTATATCTCTTCATCCTAGTGGGATTCACCTTATGAACAGGTTGGATGGCCCACTTAATAATTGGACCGAACCATTCATCACTGGCCGAGGCTCAGCCTAACCAATACAGGCCTAGATTTCAGCCTAGTTTAAGGTTCCAATGCCTCTGGACTTATCGTCACCAAGGTGTTCCGTATCCGTTACAATACGGCCGTATCGGCCGATACGTAACGGTAATGGCTGACACCGTTACGCGATACGGGGTCGAAACGGCCGTTAGGAAATTCTGTGACCGTAACAGCCGTTACGGGCCATAACAGCCGTTACGGGCCTTGAAATTTTTTATTTTTTATTTTTACCTTTTTTGCTTCTTTTCTTCTTCTTCTCGGACAGCTGCGGTTGCGGCTGCGGTTCTTTTTTTTTTCTTCTTCTTCTTCTTCTCTCTCTCTCTCTCTCTCTCTCTCTCTATCTCTCTCTGTTCTTTCCCTCTTTCCCTCTTTTTTCTTCTCTCTTCTTTCCCTCTTTTTTCTTTTCGGTTTCCCTCTCTCCTTCTTTTCTCTTTTTTTTTTTTTTTCGCAGGTGTACCACACAGCTTAGCTACTGTAATAGGTACATGTCACGCTAAGACGAGCGCTGACAGTCCTCGAGCTCCGAGTTGTACAAACAGCTCAAAGGAGATCAAAGTTACATGGGCTCCACAGCGATGTATTTATTATATCTACACCGTTCATCTATTTTTAAATATCATTTTAGAGCATTAGCCAAAAAATGAATCGTATCCAAAGATCGTCTGGACCACACCAAAAATAGCAACGAGATGATGATTTTCACCATTAAAAATTCATAAGCCCACCATAACGTTTATTTTTCTTCCAATCTGTTCAAAAGGTCAAAAAGACCTGAATGAAAAGGAAAAACAAATTTCATATTGATCCAAAAGTTCTATGATCCCAAAAAGGGTTTCAATGGTGGACGTTCAATCCCCCACTGCTTTTTGCAGTGTGGTTCACATGATAATTAGATCTGTATTATTTTTCGTGTCAAGCCTTAAGACGAGCTCGTCAAATGAATGGACGGTTTAGATATAACATATACCTCATGATCAAACCCACAGGACTTGCTTGCGTCAAATGAATGGACTGGTACGCGTTACGCAGCACATTGCACAATTTAATAAAATTGTATATGTGCCACGTGGGCCCCTCCATGCTGTATGTATTTTATCCATGTCGTCCATCCATTTTGCCACATCATTTCAGGTTATGATTCAAAAAATTAGTAAGATCCAAATCTCAGGTGGACCACAGCATAGGAAACAGTGGTTATAGAATGTTCCCCATTAAAAATTTATTAGGGTCCACTGTAATGTTTATTTTTCATCTAACCTGTTAATAGGGTCACACTAACGTGGATGAAGGGAAAACACACATGTCAGCTTGATCTAAAACTTTTGTAGGCTCAATAAATTTTTAATGATAGTCGTTTAATTATTATTGTTTCATATGGTGCGGTCCACCTGAGCTTTGGATTTGCCTCATTTTTGGGCTCATGCCCTAAAATTATTTGGCAAAATGGATGGACGGTGTGGATATAACACATTCATCACGAGTGAGGTCTAAAAAACTTTGACACTAGTGTGCTACACTTCACAATCTGAGTCCTACCTAATTCAGGCCCTTAAAAAATTGTACACGAGACATGTATTAACTTAAAATTTACCAAGTAAATTATGGACTGTAATTGCTAACTCAAAATGTCAAAATCAAATTGTTTGAATAGATTTATTAGTTAATTTGTGGACGCTTATTTTTTCAATAGGGCTTTTGGTTTTTTTTTTTTTTTCATGATTCACTATCCAATAAATGTCCACTAATTCACAAGTGGAATAATGCCGATAAATTGCATGAATTTGAGGCTGATTTGAGGCATGGATTGGTCCTCCAAGTCAGCCCCAAATTGGCAACGCGATCTACCTAAATTTAATTTCATTTTTTAAAAGAACTATTGGGAGAAATGATATTAAATTGTTAAGTATATAAATTAGATATTTAGAAAATTAAATATATTAATTTTGTAGTCAAATTCAAGTTATCTAGTTCATAAATTCATCAGACAGTCCGATACAACTTCTCACCAAAGAGTGGACCGTTACACCACTATAAACATGTTCCAATTTATAAATAAATGCATATTTGGAATGCTTAGAATATTTCAGATTTAATCCATATTTTTTCATATTTTTTTAGCAAAATAAATAAATTTGCGCCGTTACGCCCCTGTATCCGTATCGGTTTTGGAGGACACTGTTACACTAACCGATACCGATACAGGACACCTTGATCGCCACACCTAGCATCAATCAACTACTAATGTTCTTTTTATGACATAAACCCATGTTTAAAATTAAGATGATAAAAGAAACTAATGACATTATTGTTTATCTACAATACCATTGAAATGAAAATGATATTAGAATCTTATTTTCAGACAAAAAATGGCACAGGATGCATTTTCCATTTCCAAACTAACCAACAGATACCGGAAAAAATCAATGTCGCCCCAAAAAAGAAATCAATTTGGAACAGCTACTAGGAAACAAATGGACCACTCGACTATTGACTTTTCCACATTTCTACATTTACCCATGGAAAACTGCACAGCACACCAACCTCATTGTCTGTTTCTCAAATCTACAAAATGGTTCAACCAAAACAGAATCTTCCAAAAGGACACGTTTGTTTTCATTGGATGTCGATGAAATGAAAACCATATCCACAAAATCCTACTTTTCTGTTGTTTGCAAATGTAAAATGGGTGTGGAATGTCTTTCCATTTCCATCCTGCCCTTCAAAGAGTGCCATACTTGCATTTCGCTGAAAAGGCAGTAAATTAATTTCCACCTCGGCGATGGGTTTATGCTTTATAGGAAAATCCATCATTCCAAACATAAGAATCAAAACAGGAATTATGGAAAAAAGGGAAGATTCTAAATCCGATGCGCAAAACAAAAAATAGTTTTCCTCGAGAATTTCATTCAATTCGTCTACATATAGATTCCAATTTTCTATTTCGATATCCACATTTTGGATTCAACCAAAACAAACATGCCCAACCTCAGAATGAAAGCTGGGTAATTCACAACACCCAATTCACATAAAATGACAGGTTGTAGACATCTCTTAAGGTTTTCGGTTTCAATCAAAATGCAACCATAGCAGGGATCTTGACGACAGCTCCAACCAAAACAAAGAACGCGAAGCTGCTACATTTGTCCGCATGCCCTCTCCTTCAGACCGATATCGAATGGTATTGACCCATGGAGCAAAAACGGTCGAAGTGTTCATATACCCTCCATCAAGTAATATTCTTGATGATATCCGCAATTACTTTGTCCATGTCAAGTGCTCTCATCTTTTCAAAAGGCCGTGGCATTGCCTACAAAAAAAAAAAAAAAAAAAACCAAAAGGCTAAGAAAACTAATATTTGCAACTTTCCCATGTGTTCCAGAAACCAAAGGCAATGAACAATGTGCAAATGGTTGATGTCGTAGAATAAAAGGTTGCATTGACTACCTAATGAAATGAAACTATCATTGTTAGTAATTAATAATACCACTATTATGAATTGTTGTCGAGCGTATTGGTCCGTCACCTTTGCTTTAAAGGGTGTTTCTGAAGGGCATAAATGTCATCTTTACATGTTAAGGGGCATCTCCTGACGTCATGTCTCATACGGGTGTGTGGCAAAGCCTAGTTTCTCAAGGCTTTTCAAAGAGCTTTCTCTTGTCGTGTTCTCTACATAAGGGGAACGTGTGTAGAGGATGAGAGCATCTTCTAGGATTTTCTGGGTAAGAAATTTATGGTGCACTGAAAGAGTGAGAGTGAGAAGCCTTGTATTTCTAATTTCTATTGTTTTAGTAAAGAAGAATGCTCATGTTGCTGAAATCATAGGTGTGTAGAGAAAATTTTAACAAAGTGATGCTTTATGATTTCAGATCTGGTCAGTAATATTTTAGGAATAAAATTAATGGATAGAATCTGATTGTATTAAGATATATTTGAACCATTCATTTGATCCTAAGCACCAAAAGATAAATGTGCCTTGAATTTCAGATCGATCTGACCATCGGATGGGCCACACTAGTCAAATCTATAAATGTTTAAATAAGGAAAGTTTAGATTTCTATGCAACTGATTGGTATCACTAAGCGTAGAAAGTCGAGATGGGCCATCGATGTATATGTGGTTAGATCCACGCTATTCATCTAATGTGTAGAGGTAAAATATGTCAAGACCTCAAGAATCTAGATAATCCAATCATCCGGTAGGCCACCTCGATTAATCATTTGATATTCAATTTAAGGATCTTAAAAAGAAAATCTAAATTTTGATAATTAAATTTAATAAACATATAATTTTAATTATTTGATCATTTAAGATTTGACCACTTAGGTTGTATATCAAAGGGGAGCACTACCGTGTAATATAACTAGATGAATAATAACGTTGTTGATATAACTGATAGAATCTCTGAATTCAAACCAACCTAATTACCTTGTGGATTCTACACTACCAGACTCAGGTGAATAACCCAACGTGTCTCACGATTTAATGGGAATTAAAATAAATTATTTGTGATGGTTTAATTGATTGATGTACCGATTTGAGTATTTTATTGAAATATTGTATGATGCGGTAAATTATATGCTAATCTGTGCCAAATTGCATGAAATTATAATTGTAAATTAAATTTATTTATCAAGACAAGTATATATGACAGTTATGAAAATGATACATTCATACATCATCTATCATTCATTGCATTTGCATAATGCATTGTCGATCCTAGGAGCCCTCCCTGGAAGAAATGTCGATCCTAGGGGCTCTCCCTAAAAGAAATGTGAATCCTGGTAGAGCGTTACCAGATGCGGGCTATGCTCAAGCCTACGGAAAGGTGGAAGCCTACCCAAAGGTTGGATGCGGGTTGACGACCTCCAACCCAAGCAGATGTACGATCATCCCATCTGATGCATTCATACATCATTGCATCCATATCATTGTGCACACATGGTTACATTCAGTGCTTGTATTATTTTAATTGCTATGATTATGAACCATGCTGGGTTATTTCACTAAGCCTGGCCAGCTAACCTTTTCATTGATGGAAAAACCGTACAGATAAGAAATTAGCTGATGAGATGGTGTATGAACAAAAAGTTGTAGATGAACTGGTGCACGGCACACATGAGACGTGGTTGTATCTGTCATGAGAGGAATTGACCACATTTGGACCGTTCCTAATTAATTAATTAGAATTCCCTTTATTATAATGACCTGATTTATATATAATGAATGGTGGTATTAGTTATAGGATTTTTTAAATATTTGATTGATTTTATTTAATTAAATTATTTTAGGTCTGTAGCAAATAAGTTATATTGACTGATGAATGATGCCTAATTTATGCAAATTGAATATTTATGGATGTTGAGAATGGACAGATGTTGTTGCTTAAATCATTTGTATGAATGATTATGAATGGACCTAGTTAGAATGTAAAAATAAATATTATTTTTGCCTCTAAATAATCATATAATAGAATGAACTTAGTACACTTTGTGTACGAGTTACGACTCGAAACTCGGGTCTGAGGGTGCACACTCTGTACTCGAATTTTCGGGCGTGACATGAGGGTTAGCACAATCCGCTTATGTCTTGCAAATGAGGTTCTTTATAACATCATAAATGAGAATTCTTTGAGAAAGCTTTCGAAAGAAATGAAAGGCCTCTACATGACAAAATCCATGACCAACAGGTTGTACCTAAAGCAGCGGTTACATACCTTGAAGATGAAAGAAGGTATGTCTATCCATGATCACTTGAATCAATTCAATAAGATTATTTGTTAATTAATGAACATTGATATGAAAGTGACAAATAGGATAAGGCCTTAATTTTATTACGTTTGCTTTCTCCATCATATCATTATCTTGTTACGACTTCCATTTATAATAAGGAGTCTATAACGGCAATAGATGTTACATTTTCTCTTCTATCAGAAGAGCTTGTCAAAAAGTCAAGTGATGAGGAAGGACACATTAAAGGTTTGGTGGTTGAAGATAAATCAACAGAAAAATAATAAATAAATAAAAATCAAGGTAGTAGGTCCAGATCGAAATCTAAACCTAGAAAGAAAAATGTGAAGTGCTACTATTATAAGAAAATGACATACATAAAATAGTATAATAAACTCAAAGAGAGAAAATTTCAAATGCGGTGAGTATAACTGAAGCTTCTTTTGGTGAGAATGACGATGTTGTTCTATTAGGAGTGACAATAAATTTTATTTTTTTTGAAGGATAACTGCAGATTTAATTAAGAGAAGAAAAAGAAACAAGCAAAAGACTGAGAGGACAGAGTGCGCCTGCTGAGAGGGCAACCTCAGTAGCCTCCTAGAAAATCTAAATCTAAATCCTTAAGCATGGGAACATTGATCACCCATTCGATAATAAAACCTTTAGCCTTAATTGAGATAGACTTTGCGGAATTTGAAGAGTTGAGAAAACACCTCGCATTTCTTTCCCCCCAAACTGACCACCAGATGGCTAGGATGGACATCCTCCACAGGAACTTCCTTCTCTTTTACAATCTAACACCATGCCAAGCTGGGATTAAACTATCTACCGAGCCAGCCGTAGCCCAAGGAACACTGAAACATTGACAAAAGTCTACCCAAGTTTTGGATATGAAGGGACAGTGAATCGGCAAGTGATCAACCGATTCTTCATCTTTCATGCAGCATAGGCAGATGTTTACTAACTGCTGTTGAAGTGATAAAAGTCCCTTGATATACATTGATGCACCACACTCTAAAAGCTTGAGCTTTTGGAGTGAATGGTTGTTTGACATGGTATCAGAGCGGAAGGTCCTATGTTCGAATCTCGAGAGCAGCAAATATGCCTCGCTAATATATTATTCTCCCACAGGGGGTCAGGAAAATCAGGTCCGGCCCAGGGACCGAAAAATTAAGCCCGACCTATTTATGGTGTGAGTGTCCCTCCACCTTCGTCAATATGTTCCTGTGCGGAGTTCCCACCTCGCACGTGCGGTGGGGATTGTCAAACAACCATTCACTCCAAAAGCTCAAGCTTTCAGAGTGTGGTTTATCAATGTATATCAAGGGACTTTTATCACTTCAACGACTGCATCCTCCCCTTTTTTTTTTTCCAGATTATCAACTGTTAGGATTCTCTTCTTGCCCACTAGCCAACCAAAAGAAGCTATCTTAGGAGGAACCGCATACTTCCATACAAACTTGGTCACCTGATCTTTCTCTGAGACTGAATAAGTACCTGACTGGTAATATAACGACTTGACTGAAAAGCGGTTTGATTTGTCCCACTTCCAAATCAAAGAATCAGCTACCAGGTGGGAGAGAGAAATTTTGTAAATACATTCAAGAAGGTTCGCGTATTCAGCTATCTCACTGTCTTTGAGATTTCTCCTACAAACAATGTTCCAAACGAGCTTACCAGACGAAACCGAGAAGCAGTCAGCTACATACACTGATTTGTTAGGGACGAGCCTAAAAATATTAGGAAACCGAGTGCAAAAAGGAGCGTCACCTTCACAAACATCTGCCCAAAATCTGATATTTACACCATTACCCACCTCAAACCCTATACCTTTCAAAACGTCTTTCTTGGTGCAAAGAATGCTCCTCCAGATATGAGATACCCTATAAGTGGTCGAATCTTTTGTCCACCAACCTCCCACCGAAGCCCCATATTTACCTTTAATTATAATATTCCAGAGATTAGCCTTTTCAGTCCCCAATCTCCATATCCACTTCTCAAGAAGAGCCCAATTCATAAGCTTGAGATCTTTAATCCCCGCTCCACCTACGTTACAGGGCTTACACACAACTTTCCATTCCATAAGATGGAAATTCTTTCTTCTTTACCACTCCATAGAAAATTGCGCCTGAGCTTATCAATAGACTCCAGGACAGACGAGGGGCACCTGAAAATGGACATGAAGTAGAGAGGCAAATTTGAAAGGGCCACTTTGATTAGGGTCAGACGCCCCCCCAAAGAGAGATAACATCACTTCCACCTTGCCAGATACTGCTCGAACCTAGCAATAATATTGTCCCATAAAGATTTTGGAGGTTTGCCAATGTATAACGGGAGGCCCACAAAAGAGATAGGTAGCGAGGCTGAGACGCATTGGAGAGAGTTTGCAAATGCATCTATTTCCCCTTCATCCAAATTGACCCCTACCATCTTGGATTTAGCCAAGTTGACCCTCAGCCCTGAGATCGCTTCAAAGCATCTGATTATGGTTCGCAGGTTATATATATCTTCTCCTGAGCCGCTTCTGAAAAAATGAGAATATCGTCGGCGAATTGAATATGCGAGATGGGGCTAGATAGGCCTGGAATACTGATGCCGCGAATGAGGCCTACCTCCTGCCCTCTATGCAGCATCGTAGAAAAAGCCTCTCCCACCATTAAGAAAAGAAAAGGGGAAAGACGATCCCTCTGCCGAAGACCTCTCGAACTTTTGAAGAAGCCTTTCGGAGAACTGTTGAGAAGGACTGAAAAGTGGGCCGATCCAATGCATTCTCTCATCCAACTTCTCCACTGTGAACCGAATCCCAATCTTTGTAACATATACTGAAGGAATCCCCAGTCGACATGGTCATATGCCTTCTCAATGTCCAAGTTATAAATTAAACTCCTCAAAGCGGACCGATGAGCCGAGTGAAGGCACTCATTAGCGATTAGAACACAATCGATAATCTGCCTCCTCGGGATGAAAGCATTCTGAGAAGGAGAAATAACCTTTCCGATCACAGACTTTAACTGGGAAGCTAGGACTTTGGCTAGGATTTTATGGGGGGCCCCTATCAGGCTGATGGGTCTGAACTCTTTAAAGGAACTCGCACCCTTAACTTTGGGAATGAGAGCAATGAAAGTAGCACCCAAACCAGCGGAAAGTCTGCCTCTATCGAAGAATTCAGAAAAGAAAGCCATGATGTTCGAGCGGAAAATATCCCACAGATTGTAAAAAAAGGATACCGGGAAACCATCTGGGCTAGGAGACTTATCTTCGCTTAGCGCTTTTACTACTGCCCACACTTCTTCAACTGAGAAATGGCCTTCTATCGAGCGAGATTCTGCTTCGGATATACTGTCCATCTCTAGGAGGTCCAAACGCGGCCTTGCCCAATCTTCAGCTGCTAATAAAGATTTAAAATAGAGGATCGCCTGATCAACTATTTCATTTTTATCTTCTAGAATAACCCCATCGATCGACATACTTGTGATTTTGTTGCATCTGGCCCTCATGCTAGCAATACTGTGAAAATAACTAGTGTTTTTAACTCCCTCCCTGATCCATTTCTCCCTGGATTTCTGCTTCCAGGAGATCTCCTTCTCCAAAGCACTAGAAGAGATAGATTAGATTAGCTTAAATCTTCTGATCGACTCTGCAGCAGACATGGGAACTTTTTAAGCAGAAACAATGATCTGATGAAGGGCAGCGAGGTTGGATTCGAGATCGGAATCTCTTCTGATGAGCTCCGTCACGTTCCAAATCTTCAGCTTTCCTTTGAGAAGTCTAAGCTTGGCTAGAAAACTGTGGCCAGCAAAACCTTCTACCTGAAACTCGGACCACCAATCTGTTATCAACTTTTTGAATCCGTCAATCTTTAGCCATGAAGAATCAAAACGGAATGGTTTAGGACCCCAACTGTCATCTTCAGACAAAAGGAGAATCGAGCAGTGGTCTGAAGTAGTTCTCGGGAGGGCCGATTGATGGACCAAGGGGAAGATTTCCAACCATTCCGCAGATAGTAAGACTCTATCCAACCTAGATAGGATCGGGGAAGCTCTACCATTCGTCCACGTGAAGTTGGCCCCTGGCAACGGTAAATCTACAAGCTCTTGTTCCTCTATCCAATCTAAAAAGCCTTTCATAACCGCACTAACTTTCCTAACTCTCGAGTGATCATCAGCCGATTTGCAGATATTGAAATCTCCCACGATGCAAGTTGGACCTGAAAAGCCACGTTTAGAAGAGGTGATTTCCACCCAAAACTCTGCTCTGCTTGAGTCTACGGTTGGGCCATACACTGCGATAATCAGAAACTGCTTCCCCATTGAGTTGTCCTGTAACTTAACTGAAGCCGAGAATCTGCCTGACGCGGACCACTTTAGATCCCATTGGTTCGATCTCCAAGCCACCAAAATACCACCCGCGCTACCCTGCGAGTCAAGGGAGAACCACTTGGCGTCGAGAGCCTTCCAAAGGGAGGACATCAGACGATCGGAGAACCGAGGAGCCTGAAAACAAACTACGTCCGAGTTCTTTCTGGAGACTGACTCCTTGATGAGGCTCCTTTTCTACTTCGATCCCGCTCTGATATTCCAGGAGATTAGCTTCATTGGGTAAACAAACTGCCCTGGGTCTCATTCCTGATTGACGGATCAAAGCTACCAAACATTGAACCAGGGGAATTCTCCAGTCTGTGAAGCTCCCTGTTACTGACGGATCTGGACAAACGCTTGGAAGAGGATTTGGATGGAGAAAGAGGTCTTCCTCTGTTTTCGATACATTGCAACATAGCAATGTAGTCCTCCGGGCAATCCCCAAAAGACAGCCCTAGGAATCTCCCTACGTGACCTACTGCATCTCTTATCCATTTCTTACTGTGGATTGTATTGCTGAGTTCTGCTCTTACGGGATCTTCCTCTTAAACATCGTCAGTGGCTTTTGGGAGGGGTTGATCAGCTAGGCCTCGCATCTGCAGTGGAGCTGCGTTGATGACGTCTTCCTCTGTACCGTCTTGGAAGATCGTAATGGGGCCTACAAGGGTCCAATCCCGAGGAGCGGAAGACCGAGAAGAGGGAGAAGTATCTAGGAGTGATGGATAGTCCGCCGAGGAGGGCTTGTCCTCTAATTCTCCTCTTTCGGAATACCGATCAATCAGATTCAAATCAATGAATCTTGTTTCTGGAAAATGAAGGCAATTTGAGTCGTCCTGCTGAATGGGATAGGCATATGGAGGGATCCTTCGCGGTCTATTTGGAAGTTTGGGGATGAGGGGAGGGATGGAAATGGAGGTGTGAAGTTTGGTAGCGAGGATAAGGTCACGGTCCTTTTGGGCTTCAATATTGGTCCGATTTAAGTCGATTGACGTAATCGGGTCTGGGTTCGGGTACTGGTCCGGGTCGGGTAATGGTCTGGGTTAGGGAACTGGTCCGGGTTCGAGAACTGGTTTGGGTTCGGGTACTGGTCCGGGTTCGGATACAGCACTGAAATTAGATTCTCAGGCCCGGATGGAGGAATGAACATGCTGGAAGGGGCCACTTGGCGAGAAGGCAGAATGCCGCTGACATCCTCTGAGGAGAGAGGACGTTGCGTAAGGATCAGCTAATAGCTTTGACGACGTGGCACAATCTGCTCCATCTCTTTTGAGCTGCCCTCTGCTCAAGGGACCCAGCTTTCAAGACTTTGGCACGGGTCGAGAGAGGAGTCGACGCGTGTCCCTTGGTGTGACTGTTGCGCTAGAACGTCAAAAGGGCTCCGACTCCGTAGTCCACAGGAGTACCGAGGAAAAGATCCTTCATTCTCCCTGGTTACCGCAGGCGATCGATGAGCAGTCGGCACCGAGACTCTGGCTCTCCAAATGTCTCCCCACCGGGGGAAGAGTTCATCCTTCCCCTCTCTCTACACTGGGAGGAAAATGACCATATTGTCTGCTTGGATCTAGATGTGGGGGGGAAGAGGATCTCCCTTCTTTCTTCGAACTCGCACTCTGATAACCGCTACTTCCTCACCAATCTTCGTTTTCGGATCTAACTCAATAAGGGACCCTAGAAGGTTTGCAGAGAAGATGAAAAACTCGTCATACCAAAGCTCCATTAGTATTCCCCAAATAAGGACCCACACCTCCTCCATGCCGAAAATGGAGTATTCTTCCCAACTGAGGACCTTAGCCACAGGCCCGTCAAAATGGATAGATCCAGCCACAATCAGAAGGTCACGGTTAACCCTCGGGCCAACTCTCACCCAGAGATTGTTGAAACCAATCAGTTTGATGATGTATTTGGCTGGACTTAGACTGCAACATTCATTGATCCATTGACGAGCATCCGGTAATGTAGCCCCTTCTTTCATGATCATCACTACCAACTCCCTCAGCTCATCTCTTTGACGATTCAATCTATCCCGTTCAATGCTTAGCACATAGTTCCTTTTTTATCCTGCTGGTTCGTCCAGCTTTGGTCCTTGCGAGCTGCCCACGTCTGCATTTGACGACAGCGATTCAATATGATCCTTTATGGAGTCTGTCGGCCTATTGGAGTTGAGAAGAGCGTCTCTGAAGGAGACACCCTCGGATTGGGTCTTCTTCTTCGGCTTGTCCTTTGACTGAGGCGCCACAGGGGCTTTAGATCTGCTTGGATTTGCGGTTTTCTGGGGGCCAAGGGGGCCAAATCTCGCCCTCTGAACAAGTAAGGAGACCCCTGCGAATCTCACTCCATGTAGCATTTCAACTGCTCGGGCCATTTCTTCTTCGGAGCTCATTTTTACTAGAGCAAAACCTCTGTATTGCCCAGAACTCCTATCTCTTGGCATTATAACGTCCATCACTGCTCCTGCTCAACCGAAGATCCCGAAAATGTTAATGGGGAGCCATCCAGCTGGGTACCCTCTAACAAAGAGGGTAGGGAGATCAAGTTTCGAGCGAGAGAAGTGATTTGGGTTTCTCCTACCTTTGTCCCTCGCAATCTGTTTCCATTCCTCTTATCCCTGTAGAGAGGGAGTCTGAGTCGGTTCTGAGCTTTCGGCCACTTCCTTTCCGAATCTTTGGTGTCGTCTTTCACCAACGGTAATCTGATTTACTGCTTCCTTTGTTGCTCGAAAGTCGCTTGCTGGAATCGTCTCCAGCATTGTTGTCGTTGCCATCAGGTGACAATAATTTTTAAGACACGTGGATTCTTGATTGTAGTTGTTCCTCTCATACGTGTCCTAATAAAGATTGGTTCACCACTCACAAGCCATTTAATGAAAGATTGGTTCTTATGAAAAATAAGGTTACTACTTGTAAGACTATTGAAATTAGGACCGTCAGCATTAAGATGTTTGATGACGTTATTAAAACTCTAATAGGAGAATGACAAGTTCCAAATCTGAAGAAAAATCTAGTATTTTAAGGTATGCTTGACTCCAACAGCTATAAGATCACAACAGAATATGATGCCACGAGAGTTATAAAGGAGGCATTGATTGTGATTAAAGGAAATAAAGTGAGTAGCTTGTATGAGCTTATGGGAAGTACAGTTTTGTGTGAAGCAACAACGACCAATCCAAGTGATGCAGACTAAACGCTTTCGCGGTATACACATTTGGGTCAGATGAGAGAGCATAATTTAACAGAGTTGCATAAGAGGATTTTGCTCAAGAGTATAGTCTTGCAAGTTAGACTTTTGTGAGCAGTGTGTAGTGAGTTTCAAGGCTACGACTCATCCTATTACAGGTATTTTGGATTATGTACGCTCATATATTTGGAGCCATTTTAAAGCCCTTTCAAAGGAAGGATCAAATTATTTTATTTTCTTCATTGATGATTACTCCAAAAAAGTGTGCATCTACACTTTAGAACACAATTATGAGGTATTGATCACTTTTAAGCAATGGTTCTAGGAAAGTGAGCGCCCGAGGATGGATAATGGTTGAGAATTTAAGCCGGCTAAGTTCATAAATTTCTACAAAGATGAGGGTATTGCTCGTCACCTCATTGCACCAAATACCCCACAACAAAATGATCTTGCAGAACGAATGAACATGACACTCTAAGAGAGGGCATGCAGTATGTTGAGTAACATTGGTCTAATGAAGGACTTTTGGGCAAAAGCAGTGAATACAACATGTTTCCTTGTCAACAGGTCACCTAACACAACAATAGAATTGAAAACTCCAAAAGATGTATAATCTGGTTTCCTTCCCAGTTACTCTAATTTGCATATAATTGGATGTCCTACATATGTTCATGTAAAATGCTGGTAAGTTGAAACTGAGAGCAAAGATGTTTATCTTTTTCTGTTATGCGACAGGTGTTAAAAGTTACAGATTATTGTCTCCAGATCCTGAAACGCCTAAAGCTCATTATCAAAAAGGATATTCAATTTTATGAGTCTTCTATGTAAATGCGACTAGATTGGATGGGCAAGACAACATTCACGTGCAGTTTAGCATCAAAAATCAATTAAACAGTGATTCTTCAACAGATGATGTAAAAAAAACCCATAAATGAACCAGACATAGGCTAAATATGAGGACGAGCAGTTGCAGACATACAAGAATTGAAAATCCAAAAGGAATCGAAAGCCTAAAGTGATGCCAAATATGATTGCATATGCTTTGATGACAGAGCATGGAGATTCGCCTATATTTCCAAAAACATTAGATAATAAAGATTCTAGTAAGTATAAAGTTGTTATGGAGGAGATAAAATCTCTTTATAAAAATCAGACATGCAATCTGGTTGAGTTACCTGTGGGGAAAATATAGTTATCACTTATTACAAGTGCCTCTTCAAGAAAAAGAAAGGTTCCTCTAGTTTTAGGAATGTGGTGTAAAAGGCAAGATTGATGGCAAAGGGATATGCATAAGAGGAAGGTATTGACTTCGATGAGATCTTCTCACCCATTGTAAAATACTCTTCTATTTGGATCTTATGGCATTGTTGCATTATTTAATCTTGAGTTACAGCAATTTCCTATTAAAATAGTATTCTTACATGGCAAGTTAAAAAGAGCATATCTATATGCATCAACAAGAAAGATTTCAAGTGAAAGACAAGAAAGACCATGGGTGCAAATTAACAAAGCCTTTGACTCTTTGTACAGTTTGAAGAAATCCCCAAGGCAATGATACAAATGTTTTGACACATTTATGGGCAAACAGGGTTATACTAAAAGAAGGTATAATTGATGTTTTTTATTTTAAAAAGCTTCCATATGATTCTTTCATATACTCAGTGATATATGTTGACGACATGTTAAAAGTTGCAAAAGATATGTCTGAAAATAGTGTATTGACATCTCAACTCAACAACAAATTTGAGATGAAGGATTTGAGCGTCACAAAGAAAATCCTTGTATGGAAATACACAGATAAAGAAATGTAGGCAAGTTGTATTTGTCACAGAGTAAGTATATTGAGATGATTTTGACAAGGTTTGGCATAGATAACTCTCAGTCAGTTATTATACCTCTTGCTAGGGGTGCACACGGTTCGGTTTCGGTTTTGAAACTAGAACCAAATGGCCAAGGAGATAGACGAATTGGTCCTGCCAGCTGTCGATATGGGCCCTTCATGTGAAGGGGGCCACCTTTGGTTCTCATCCCTTTTGAAACCGGATCCGAACCGTGTGCACCCCTACCTCTTGCTGCTCATTTTAAGCTTTTGACAGCTCAGTCACCAAGTACAAATGATAAGAGAGACTACATGTCACAAGTTCTCTACTCTAGTACAGTTGGTTGCATGATGCATACTATGGTATGCACACAGCTAAAATTTTTACATGTGGTTAATGTTGTGAGCAAGTAAATGGTAAATCCAAGACAGGCATACTGGCAAGCTGTGAAATGGGTTCTACAATACTTGAAGAAGACTCAAGAAGCTTATGTTAGTGTTTGACAAAAATTGTGATTAAAAAGGTAGTGTCATTGGATATCTTAATGGCAATTTTGCGGGTGATTTAGACAAGAGAGAGTCTATTATAGGCCATGTATTCACTCTTGCAAGTGGTCCGATTAGTTGGAAAACGATGTTAGAATCGACGATTGCAATCTACCATTGAGGCAAAATATATGGCTGCTACAAAAGCTGTTAAAGAAGCTTTATGATTAAAAGGCATGTTCAATGAATTTAGTTTAGAACGGGAGAAGATTCGTGTCTATTGTGATAGTCAAAGTGCTTTGCATTTGACTAAAAATCAAGTTTAGCATGCAAGTTCAAATATATAGATGTTCAGTATCATTATATTTCAGAGATTATCTTTGAAGGTGCAGTGTCATTGCAAAAGATTCACACTAACGACAACATAGCGGATATGCTAATGAAATCTGTTACAACTTACAAGAAAGAAGTTTGTTTGGTGCAAGACTTCTCTTGCGCTTGGTATTTCCTAGCAATTTGTAGTGCTTGGGCAGCTATTACTCCAAGTGTTTTTTGTTTTTCACACTATTAGAGAAACTAATTTGCAAGTGGGAGAATGTTTTGCAGTGACGCTTCATGGACGTCATCTCTCTCTCTCTCTCTCTCTCTCTCTCTCTCTCTCTCTCTCTCTCTCATTGGGACACATGTCATAGGATGGGATGCCATGGGTGTCCTCTCCTTTTTGGGTGGCTGAATTTTTTTTGGCCCACAAGGTGGGCCACACACTATGATCAGAGATGGGAATAAGGGAAAAGACGAGAATGAAGGGAAATTCGGCCATAGGGAAGGGCCCTGCCACTATTAAGCTCTCCCAAGAAAATCCAACCACACATCATACACCAATATACATCTATACTATGAATCTCATACATGCATGACTAAAAATTAAAACGAATGGTTGGGATACCATCCCCACCATAAAATGAAGGTCTAGATGACCTTAGAATGATTTGGATCATGAGATACATCATGATGGGGTCCATGGAGAATGGTCCCATCATGGAACAATGCATGCATATAGGATGGGCCAAGGGCCACATCCAAGGGATCAAATGGGATCCCCACCATGGATTAGTGGGTTCTACATGTTTCATACATGAAGAAATGAAAGGATCAAGATAGAGAAGAAGGATCAGCAAGTTGTAGACACTCACCTTCAAATCAAGCTCTCAATCTCACACACAAGATAGATCTTAGACCAAGGAAGAAGGTTTAATAGCTAGGATGAATTTCTAAGGGTGGGATTGAGGGATTTTAAAGCTTTAAGGGGCTGGAGTAATGGAGGAAAATGGGATGTTTGGGAGAGAAAATTGATGGAATGAAGAAAATGAGAAGGAATGAGAGAGAGAGATAGTAATGATTTGTTTCTAAGAAAAGAAATGATTACCTTAGGGAGGAAAAACCAAAGTTGCTAGGGGTAAGGTAGGTTTGAGTTGTGTGTGAGGTCTTGGTAGTGTGAGTTATGGAGATTTAGGTAGTGCGTGTAGTGTATATTGGAACTTGTGCAAAAGAGTGTGGGCCACATGCACCACTCCAAGGTGGGTCACATGATCAAAATCAAGGGTCATAGAATGAAACATACATAACTTTTGATCTACATATCGGATGGACGCACAAGATGCGTCGTTGAAACCGCAATGACGATGCGAACAAGATGGCATAGGTCTCGGGCCAATCCGAGTCGGGTCAACGTGACCGAACTCAAGGATGACCGCAAACGCTACCCAAAGGTCGCGGGTCGCCGGGATTCAACCGGTAGGATCGCGAGACCATGAGAAATGAAATGCATACCTACACACACATGTACACGCAAGAACTCGGGTCGGGTCCTACAACCGGGATGTCATGAACGCAAGAAATTATACCAAGGCAGTACAATAATGCAAGAAGCCATACCAAGGCTATATAATGCAATGAGTACTGTAATGTTATGAGTATTGGGCGCCATGCCAAGGCGATGCATGAAGGGGCTTATACAACTAATGTTGATGTGATGCAAGTAATGTCAGTGCTCATACCCAAACCACATGTCAAGTACATTTTTATTTATAAGGAAATCACCGGGGTCCATTACACTGCTGAATGACTGCCGCTCTATAAACCCCGCACAATTAAACGAGCGTAAGAGACCTCACTACCCTGCCTGCGGACAGCCAATCACCAGCAAGGCCTGAAGGTAGCGAACCCATTTACGAGCTGGTCAGACTCAGCCTAGCAATGCCTCCTTACATCAGGAGAGTAAGGCCACACCCCTATCCAACTGACTACACGACAGTGGGAGTCGCGGCCTAACGATATAAGGCCCTCGTGTGCTCATATATTCCACTCAGTCACGACGCTGGAGCAAATTCTTGGTACCATAGAAGTTTGAAAATTTCACCCATGGGTATCTTATGAACCCGGTATGCTCTAAGTAATATTTTCGGTGTCCAAACATGGTCATCCACGATGATCTGTGGAGGTTACGGCCCTGATGAAGTAAGGGCGATAATGCCCATATGCAATGCCAGAAGACCTGACCCGAGTTCTTGCGTGTGCATGTGTATGTGTAGGTATGCATTTCATTTCTCATGGTCTCGCGGTCCTACCGGTTGAATCCCAGCTAACCGCGACCTTTGGGTAGCGTTTGCAGTCATCCTTGAGTCCGGTCACGTTGACCCGACTCAGATCAGCCCAAGACCTATGCCATCTTGTTCGCATCGTCATTGCGGTTCAAACGACGCGTCTTGTGCATCCATCCAATATGTAGATCAAAAGT
>JAJHSJ010000011.1:66279110-66534946 GCA_021015155.1 Magnolia officinalis
TGCTATATCAAAAATTCTAATACAACCATCTTTTCTTGCCAACATGCCACAAGTGTAGGATATCCAATTTGCGAAAAAAGGAGGGCCACACCAAGATGACCACTTGATATGAAAATCAAGCCGATCCACTTATCCAGCATAACACAACGTCAAAATAAACTGCCAGTATGACTCAATGTACTGCTGTGGCCCAGATTTTGCACCGATTGGATATTCTGCACATCAAGCATGTTCGCAAGAAAACAATGGTTGTATCATAACTATTGACACAACCATTGTACCTAATCATTTCTCGATATAATATATATTGTGGCGGGTGTTGAGAATACTGTTGAGCAGTATGCCTTGGATTCTGCCAATCTAAGAGTCGTTGCAGGGCTTTGTCAGTCGGACCGACATTCCGACCCACAGAGTGCGAGTCTTCTCAGAAGCATAATAGGGTTATGTCGGTCTGAGTCAGTTCGACCAACGGACTCCGATTTCGTTACGTGGTTTTGCGAAAATCAGGGTATTTAAGCCTAATTACGATTAGGGCTTGTCAATACGAGTGTTTTCTCTCTAAGGACAAAGGTTTTGCGAAGCGAGAGGGTTCTCTACACTTGTAAGGGCTTGAGAAGAGATTTTCTCAAGGGACTAGGGCTTTCCTAGGTGCACATCGCAAGGGGAGATCAGGTGATTTTGTAATCGAAGAAGGTGAGTGGTGTAAAATCTAAGGCTTTTGATGATTTTCTAAAGGGACTAGGGCTTTCCTAGGTGCGCATCGCAAGGGGATATCGGGTGATTTTGTAATTGAAGAAGGTGAGTGGTGTAAACTCTAAGGCTTTTGATTATAGTGGGAATCTTTGTCGCTTTGTGCCATGGTTTTTCCGGCAAGGGTTTTCCACATAAAATCGATGTGTTTTGTGTTTGCTTGCTTGATTGTTTAATTACTCTAGTTATTTTGATTGTTCTATCTTCATTGAGCGTGCTTCCGCAAAGCGTAGGATCGACGGTGGTGATAAATCCGAATTTCTAATACCTAGGGTTGATTTGGGTTTTTTGTGGGCTCGGAATTACATCATAGTGGTGTGAGAGAAGAGCCGATTAACTCCAACAAATACCAACTCACTTTTTCTATTGTGTCTTATGTTTATTATCTTGTGAGTTCCGTCACACATCATATACTTGTAGGACGTAAAGCGGCTCGAATCTTCTAGTCCCAAGTGGGGAGTGTGCAAGTAATGGAGCACCTTGTAACACCTATTTGAGAGGATTTTATATGTGAATGATGACTCGGCGGCTTGACGGTTGTTGAGTTGGACTACAACCAACTATTCCATGGGAAGATTTAAATGTATGTTGGAAGCTTGATTGAAAGACATGCTGCAACAGAAGATCTTGAATCAACCATGTTACGTTTGAGATGGAGTGGTGAGAATACAAATTCAACCTATTATTATGTTGTCTTATGTTAATTGTCTTGTGACTTTACTCACATACATATACTTGACATATACTTGTAGGAAAGTGGGTTGTAACTCCCATCCATGTAAAGGGAATCAAATCATTTGGTCAAGTGTGGAGAGTGAGTAAGCAATATAGCATATTGTGCATATGGGAGCTCTAATCCAGCGAGAGTGTCCCAACCATTCTCTTAGTATAAATCGATTGTGTTTGGGGTGGCAATGGGCCAGGCGCCCTGTAAAGCCAAGGCCTGATTCCCTAAGCTTGACAAGAGAGAGGCCTGGTGCTGTAGACTTGATAACTCCTTAGCACTTTTGCCTGCACAGCACTCACACAAAACCACGACGCTAATCAAGTAAGCCCAACAACCACTTCCACCAAGTACTAAACACCAAAAACTTGCTAAGAAGCAAGGAAACTCAAGAGAACGTAAAAAGAGAAGAATGTGAAGACTTGTATTGCAATTACAACTTGAGTGTGTACCAAATGTGAGGGACTCCCACTATATGTATATCTAGGAACTCTTTAGACTCTTCGCTAATAACTTAGGTTGTGCCATGTGGTATTTCATATAACAACTGAAAACACTCTAGAAAACTTTTACACTTCCACATTTCTCCTAGCTACCAAAACTTACCAGAGACATCTAAGCCTTTTAGAGATCACTACACCACAAAATTCTCTAATCTTCACTACAAGAGTCTGGATCATTTTAGATGTCTCTATACACTGTGTGCAAGCCTCTCAAGTACAAAATGAGCCAAAAAATGGCCAAGTCCCTATATTAGCCCTCATGCCAATGACAATGGGCTTGAAATCTTAGCACAGTTTCCAAGCCAAATGATGAATCGCCTAATCCAATCAAGTAAAAACCACCATCATACATAAAGAGCAAATTATTTAAAGACACTTGTTCTTGGTTTTCATGCAATGTACATATGTAGTTTAAAGTCATTTATTTGATTCGGGGTCATGTTTCAATGATCCAAATCATTTATATAATGGAGCTCATCAATGGTGAAGGATACCCCAAAAATGCTTAAATTAGATTATTTTAAACCTTCGATTTTTATTTTTTTTGAATTTTCTGTGTTCCCTTTATTTAGTTTGTTGAATTTTGTATAATTAATAACTCTCTCACCTTCACCTCTTTCTTGCTTTTTTCTTTTTTTATTTTTAATTCTTTTTTTAGTGCAAAAGATGAAATTGTTTACAAGAAAATTCTCAAAAAAACAAAGAAAAAAAAAATAGAAAAAATTAAGGAATGAAGGCTAAAAAAGAGAAGAGGGACAAGTTAAATTTACACGTCGTTGGAAAATGTTCTAGCAACAAAAATATTTAGTGTGCAGCTGCTCCACTCATCAGGTGGGCCATGCTTATACATTCAATATCGATCATGCAAAATGCTTTTATACTCTACCAAGGTGTGATGGATGATACGCAGGCAGTTACAAATTATTGAGAGATTGCAAACATGAGAAACAATTAATTCAAGCTAAACCGTTTAAATTATAAGTATTAGTTTCGATGTGCCATATGCCAAAAATTACTCTTATTTGGTTTTCTAACAATTAGATTTCTGGACACTTATTGAACGGTCAAAGGTGAAAAATATCCAACGGTCTTATTTCAGAAAACAAGGTCCACTTTCAAATCAAAGGTTATGATTGTTAAACCAATCTGATTTTAAGAATGTAACTGACATGACTGTTTGAGTTAATACTTTTCACTTGTACAGTTTATAAGTGCCTGAGTATCAAGCATCATACACAACCAGAGTATCAAATAACTCCCCATAGATCATTTCTTTTTTAACTAATCGTCCATGTCTATCTTGATAAAGATGGCCCACCTGATCACTACAGCTGCCTGATTTTTAGGGCAAACGTGTGGTCAGCGTAGGACCGACGCGATTAACGCCCTGGAATCACAAAAGTCATGGAACACGGCATTGTAAAATCAGCCGTAGCTTTCCTGTGGACCCCACCTTTCCCGTTTTGTAACAGCCGTTATAACGACAACCATCTTTTATACATGGGCAGCAAATTAAGAGAACTGTACGATATACGACCCCCGCCCGAGTATTTGTAAAGCAGTCCTCAGGACTTCTGTCCGTACAATCGGGGCCTAGGATTAGGTGTGTCCAAGCCACTGATATGATGGGCCCTATATTCCAACGGACGCGGATTGGGCTCGGCACAGGAACGGGCTATGACGGGGCCCAAGTGATGTATGGGTTTATCCACACCGTCCATCCATTTTGCCTTATCATTTTAGTCTGTAAGCCCAAAAACGAGGCAGAGACAAGGCTCAACTGGACCACACCACAGGAAGCAGCAGTGATAATGATGTCAACCGTTGAAACACTCCTAGGGCCCGCCGTGATGTTTATTAGCCATCCAACCAGTTCATAAGGTCACATAAACGTGGATCAAGGCAAACCACAAATATCAGCTTGATCCAAAACTCCTACGGCTCCCAATAAGTTTTTAACGGTGAGTGTTTAATCCCCAATGTGTGGTCCACCTGAGCCTTAGATCTGCCTCATTTTTTGGCTTATACACTAAAATGATATGGAAAATTGGATGGACGGTGTGGATAAACCCATACATCACGGTGGGCCCTTTACAGCTAAGCACGTTCCGAGCTCCGAACAGCCGGGGGTAGTACCAAATCAGGGTCCGACCTAATCCATCGTTTGCTCAGCCTTTTGTGTAACATTTTCGGCCGCGATATTTTCTTTTAACCGTCTATTTACAAGTTACAGATCGGAGGGCTAGGATACTTCGACAGGGACGACTTTCAGAGCATGGCCCATCCACGGCAAGGCCCAACGAATCAACGGCGCCGATAAGAAAAATGTGGGAAGTGGGCCCCACTCATCATGACACCTAATCAGTACAACCCTCGAAAATAAAAAGCAGCTCATCTAAAAAAAGATTTTCAAGAAAACAGAAAATCCTGATAAAAAAAATAAAAAATAGAAAATGAATTAAAAATCCGAAGGGAAGAGAACGAACCAGGCTTCGACTATGATGGTCTTGGACCCTACAGCATCGGCCACGTCAGCAGCAGCAGGAGGTTTCGATGATTCTTTTGGCCCGTCCTCGGCTTTGGAGGGCTTGGATTTTTTACTCGGGCGCTTATGCACGGGCGCTGCTGCTGCTGGTGCTGGTACTCGGGCGGAGGAGCTTCGCGTCCTCCTCGGAGAGGCCGGAGCTGCTGCCGTCTCCTTTGGAGTTTCAGCTTCCTTTCTTTTCCTCGGAGCCATGAAAACGAGAGAAATGGAAGGAGAGAGGGAGAGAGGGAGAGGGAGAGGGATGCTGCTGCTTCGTCTTCTGGGATAAGATGAAAGGGATATTATACGAGGGGAAGTGGATTAGGTGCGGCCTTTCCCGTGGGGCCCACCTTGATGTATGAATTCTATATCCACGCCGTTCATCTGTTTTTCAATATCATTTTACAGGATGAGCCAAAAAATTAAGAGGATACAATACTCAGGTGGACCACACCATAGGAAACACTGGTGATTGATCATTAATGGACCACGAAAGTTTTATATTAATATGATATTTGTTTTTCCTCCTTCGTCCACGTTTGCGTGACCTTATCAAATGGTTGGATGTTAAATAAATAGTACTGTGGGCCCTATAAATTTTTTAATGGTAGTGATTTCAATTACCACTTTTTCCTATGGAATGGTCCACCTGAGATTTGGATCTTCTTCGTTTTTGGGCTCATATCTTGGAATAACCTGGAAAAATGGATGGACGGTGTGGATATAGAATACATACATCAAAGTGGGCCCCACAGTAAGGACCGCACCGTATTGGATAAGTCCAGGTCCGCATATAATCCTCTCCCATGCGAAGGGAGTCGTAGCCTGACTCGCCCAGGTATAACGAGGGCCTGACTCTTGGTTTCCAAATGACACGTGGCCTGGAGAGATTCCCGGAAAACTGGCTACGGGTTAAGGGCTGAGTTGAGAGCGGGAAAAAAACAAAAAAAAAAAACACACTTTCCTCATTCGGGCATTTCACTTTCTTTGTATTGGAAATTAAAATAATCCTAAAAAAGTTAAAATAAGAATATTATACTTATATATCATATCAAAAAAGCTATATATAAATATAAAATTTTACTTTGTTATTTTTTTTTAAATTGAAATTCACACTATTAATGAAAACTAATATTGGATAATCATTAATTTTTTTAATAATTTTTCACTATTCAAACAAGCATTTATATGTTGTTGATGTTAAACTATGTAAATTTATTCATTGGATGCACCACGTATGTTGTGTGGATATGAATTTTTTATATCCAACTGACACATAATCCTTTAACCAAAAACTCTGGGTAATACACATTTTATTCACCGATTTCATCCATTCAAGTTAGGACGTAAGTCCAAAAGTAAGATAAATCTACTAAAATGAAATTTTACATGCCATTCTATTTTTTGTTTTTCTTAAATTGATTCCCACTTAAACGAAGGTAAAACATGTAAGAACGCTATAATGTGGGTTTTATTGATCAACGGTCTGGATTTCATGAGGGTTAGGTAATATGATTGGGTGCACCACTAAACCCTACTAAGTTGTGATACATTCAGAATTTGTATAAGGGGTGGTCTGTGTCTTAATAGATTTGGGATTACCAATTGGTACAGAGACTTTCAGGGAGACGAGTTTTGATGGTTTTGCACAGTAAAATTCTTTGACAATTTCATAATCAAATCTAAAAGGTAGTATCAAAGCCCTAGTGTATTTGGAATAGATGATCCAATGTTAAAAAGTGGAGCCACATTTGGGGCCGCCCACGACCAGTCGAGGTTGCGCGGATTTCGTGTCGCAAGTCCTTTCGCAACTGGGATGCGAAAGGAGTTTTGTGGATTTCGTGTCGCAAGTCCTTTCGCAACTAGAATGCGGAAAGGGAAGTTGCCAAAACTATAAATTGGGGTCCCTAGGGCTATTCCAGGTTAAGGTGAATTTTAGGAAATTATTATGAGATGTGGGCAAGGGATTTTCTCTGTACTTCCAAGAGAGAGGTTAGTATATTGCCTTGTAATCTTCGTTTCTCTTCGTAGTGGAATTTTGCATCCGTGGTTTTTTACCCTAGTTTGGGGTTTTTCCACGTATATCTTGTCTTATGGTTTGTTTTTGATTGCTTTGATCTATTTCTAGTTTATATTTCTTCCTGTCTATCGTTTGTGGGTGAGGCCTTAGATTGGATCTAGGCTCACTGCGTTGTTGCCGTACTGCGCAACATCCAATACAATAAATTTAGTAGTTAAGGATTCGATTTCAAAATTAGACATTAAGGATTTGATTCCCAAACTGCATTGGAATTTCAATTCCTAAATCCAGCAATTAAAATCTTCATTTCCTAACTTAACAATGGATTTCAGATTTCAATTTCCAAAACAGGCATTGGCATATCTATCCCCAAATCAGGAAAAACAACCATTGAGATATTACAAACTTGTGGGCAACAATTAATGGATGGGTCTCATATATCTTTCACTAAATGTACGGCTTCTTTCATTCATAAATTTATTTTGTATTTTCAAATTCAAAATGAAAATTAAATTTTAAATTTAAAAGAGAAATATATACAATAAAAATTGTATTAAAAATTGTATGATAAGTTTTATCTCATCCAAATTCACTAATGAAACCCCTTTCAAATACAATCAAAATTGTGGTATTTAAATTGTTGATTGTAATTTGAAGTCATTCTAACCATATAATCGGAGGCGTAGGTAAACCTTTCAACTCTAATAGTAGTTAGGCAAACCCTGGGCTAACTCATTGTTCATCCACAACTTTTATGAGTTTCAAGATCATGTAAACTATGGGATTTTGTAGGCTTATACTATTCAGGCTCGTCTTTCACCAAGAAAGTTCCATTGGGAGATGGCCAATTCCATTGTATTTTATTTTTTAATTTATATTTTGAGTTCTTATCTTAACATAAGTTGGTGTAATGCATGAATGAAGTGATAGTCACACAAATATCATGTCTAACCTGCATAGCTTCTAACTGCACAAGCTCTAAAGGTTCATAAGGTTGTAGAAAAGTTATGTCCATGTTTTCTCATGTCCTAAAATCAAGCCAATCCAAAACTCTAATGAGCTACACCATAAGAAATAATTGGAATAGGGAATCCCACCATTAAGATATTTAAAATTGCATACCATGTCCACCTAATGTGTGGATTAAAGTGAATTTATAAGCTTTTTAAATAATTCTACACCATTCCCTATAACAGTGTGGCCGACCCAACTCTTGATTTGGCTTACATTTTTTGGATTTTGTGTGAAAAAAGGTGGCTCGTGTATCGAGTTGAGTGAATTTGTTGCATTTTCCCAAATGGAGCACTGCTTTGGTGCAGATCCACTTCTAATGGATTGAAGAACTCTTTGTATTTTCTCCTTACTTATTTTTTAAGTTTTCATAAGAAAAGAGTATTGAAGGAATCTTATAGCATTTGAAGAATGTTCTTCTCTTGTCAAAGCCAATATCAAACCTGTCTAAAATGGTCACCACACCATGCAACTCAAATGCTGGAGAATACATATAGATCCAACTATCAGGTATATCACCATGAACTATAGATCTTTGGTTGGTTGTTTATCTTATTTTAGGTGGGACCCGTTGTATTGTTTTAATGTCATCTAATGGGAATTTAATGGAAATTTAAAGAGATATCTATAGAAAATTATTAGGTGGGCCACACTATAGAAAACAAACGAACAGATGCCAAAGAACCATTAGATTAATCAGCTGGTCCATGTGATAGCTGGATTGGAATGATTTTTGGATGTTCCTCTTTATGGTTGGGACACCTTTCATGAACTGTCAGCACGCATACACGGCGGTAGGCCCCACCCTAATGTTTGTTATTCTAATTGCACTCTTTTCCACCGTTGAAAGCAATGAACGGGTTTGTACTTTTTGAGAGCCGGTTGGTTTTTCATCAAGTCTTTCAAGCCACGTGGTGCTTGAAGATGGAAAGTCAGCTACCCACGTGCCTACGCAGGCATGAGAGGGTACGCGATTTGGGGAGCGATGCAGCCAAGCCAGGTGGGTAATGATAGGGGGGCGTTTGGCGCATGGGTTTTAAATGGGATTTGATGGAAGTTGGTTTTAAGATTACATGGATCATTGCAAGGTGCGTTCGGCAATCAAACAAGGTATGGATTGTGAAGCCCTTCTTGAACCAACGATGGGAACCAAGATCCTATTTTTTAAGTTTTGTGTAGCTAGTGGTCAATGCCATGTTAACCCACCATAATATATGTGTTTTTTCTATGTCGTTCATCCATTTTGAAATATAATATTTTAGGCTTCATCTCAAAAATGAGGTAGATATACATCTAAGGTGGGCCACACTATGGGAAAACAATAGTAATTGAATTACACCATTAAAAACCTCCTAAGGCCAACTGTGCGATCCACTTGAGATTTAGATCAAACTCATTTTTGGGCTCATACCATAAAATGACATGGAAGAATGGGTGGATGGCATAGATGAAACACATACATCATGATGGGGCCCATAGAGCACCGACCGGTAGTAGCAAGATAAGTAGCCAATCCATTTCCCAAACATGGAGTGGGATGGCCTCATTCCATGGGATTAAGAGACAATCCCTGGCATAGTGTAATCATTACATTTTGGTAATTATATTCCACTTAAACTCATCTAATCCCATGCTCCAAACACCCCTTTAGCTCTTACAATATATGTGTTTTATTTATGCCATCTATTCTTTTCTTTTCTTTTCTTTTCTTTTTCTTTTCTTTTTTCAAATCATTAGTCCAGATGGTTTTGTACGGGATGGACGCCCGATAGACCCTGGTAAATATATTGTAAAATATATACAATATATTACAATATAATTCTACTTAAACTCTACAAACACCCCTTTAGCTCATCTAATATTGTATATATTACAATATTACAATATATTACAATATATTCCACTTTATATTGTAAAATATATAATATATTGTAAAATATATTGTAAAATATCTAATATTGTAATATAATATATTGTAAAATATATATTGGATAATATATATAATATTGTATATTATAAAATACAATATATTACAATATAATATATTACAATATTGTATATATTACAATACAATATATTACAATATAATATATTGTAATATTACACTAAACTCATCTAATCCATGCTCATAATATATTGTAATATATTGTAATATTTAATATATACAATATTGTGCTCATAAAATATATTACAATATAATTATGCTCATAATATATATTACAATATTAAAATATATTACAATATATTATACTTAAGTTTTGAAGCATAATGTAAGTTTTGAAATAGTTTTGAAATAGTGGGGTTATCTAATAACTATGTATTTTAAAATAGTGGGGTTATCTAATAACTATGTATTTTAAAATAGTTTTGAAATAGTTCGTATTTTAGCTCAGTATAATTTTAAAATACATTGATGTAGAGCGGGTCGCGGACAATTACATGGCAAAGATGGATCAGAAAAGGCCCGGTCGGCGACAGAAGTGATCTGGACCATCAGACCTTAAATCAGGCGTATCTCGCAATCCGGGATGAGTTAGCCAACGAAAAATATATGATTTTGGGGTAGAACGAGCTACTTTAGCTAACCAACCCCGCTATGCCGGGTTGCGACGCTCGGAATTGCGAGAAACCCCTGATTTCACGGTCGTTTCCCTGTTTCAATTTCGTTTTTACTATAAATAGTAAGTTTTAGTTTGCTTATAACTCTTCATCCGTCGGGCTTTAGGAGTTGCGCCCAACGTGAAAAGAGCTTAGAATAATTAGGAGAACGGGTTGGTGAAGCCAAATAGGACACTTACTATTTTTGGCCGAAAACCTTGCGCACTAGTAGACATCACGACCGTCTATAAATAGTAAGTTTACTATTTATAGTAAGTCGCGAATTCTAGGAGTCCTAGTTGTAGTTTGATTCTGATTTCTTTTCCATTGCTTAGTACCCTTATTTAAAGGGTTGTGAACTCGTTTTTATGAATTAATTAAGCTATTTCGAATTTATTTAGAATTTATTTCTATTTTCTACTCTCTTTTCTCGTGGATTCGAGAAGTCTCTGTGAGGAGTCCAGAGAAGTTCCGTGGATTCGGAATAGTTATCCTCTTGAGGAAGACGGTGCTCGACCTCACGTCCTCCCCTGCGTCATACATCAAGGTGGGCCCCATGGTAACCCCACAATAATTTTGGAATAGTTTTGAAATAGTTCGTATTTTAAAATAGTGGGGTTATCTAATAACTATGTATTTTAAAATAGTTTTGAAATAGTGGGCCACAAAAGTTTTAAAATAGTTCGTATTTTAAAATAGTGGGGTTATCTAATAACTATGTATTTTAAAATAGTGGGGTTATCTCCTTTTTCAATCATTTCGATCATTTTAGGGCATTATTCCAAAATTATAGTGGGGTTACCATAGGGCCCACCTTGATGTATGTATTATGCATCCACATTGGCTATCTCCTTTTTCGATCATTTTAGGGCATTATTCCAAAATTAAAATAGATCGAACCATCTGATAGATCGTATTATAAGAAACTATGTTGATTAACCTTTAATGGGCCACAAAAGTTTTAAATCAAGTTGATATTTGTTTTTTCCCTTCATCCAAGCATATATAACATTATCAACAAATTGAGTGGTAAATAAACACTATGTACACATTAAGGTGTGCCTTAAGAAGTTTTTAATGGTAGGATGATTAATCACCACTGTTTCTTATGACATGGTTTACTTGATAATTAGATTTGCTTCACTTTTATGATAATGCCCTAAAATGATCTAAAAAATAAATGGATGACATGGATATATAATACATACATCAAGGTGGGCCCCACGGTAAGGCCTCACCGTCTTGAGTGAGGTACTTAATCCACTCTCGCCTAGAGCTGGGCAAAGCTGACCCAATCCGCTGGATCCGACCAAGTCCGACTCGATTCGAGCCAAACCGACGGCCTAGATCGGTCAGGTTCGAATACGATCAGGCAGATCCGATCGTTAATTCGATCAGGGTCGGGTCAAAGTTAAATCGGACTGCACTGAACCAAAATTCGATCCGTTTATAACCGATCCGATTCGGACCGGACCGAATTTATAATTATTATTTTACCCTTAACTATATACACACACACACACACACACACACACACACACATACATAACTCTTTTTTTTTTTAAACCCTTTACCCTACCCTCCTTCTCTACCCGAACGCTCGCCGCGCCGAACCCTAAATCCCCAAACCCTCTCTACCCTCCCGAACGCAGGCAGCCCGGCACGCTTGTCAGCCAGGCGATCACTCCAGTCTCCAGGCTCTACTTAGCTCTCCATTCATTAGGTAGGAGACCCACTTGCGCCTCCTCTCTCTATATATTCATTGCTTATTTGTATACTGTCTTCATTATTCATTTCTCGGCTCACCTACTTTATTGTCTGTTGCTTTCTTGTTTATTGTTGTCTTGTTGAATTTGCAAAAAAAATCAGTTTATTCTCTTTTAATAAATTCGTTTGCAGTAAGTTCCTTATAGTTTTCATGGCTCTTCATTGGTCTTCTTACATGCTATTTTTGAATATTTTCAGTTTTCTGATTGGGTTATCCCTTTTAAGTTATAGGTTCTCAAATCTAATGATCTTAGGGTCTATTTTGTCTTGTTGAATCTGAACCTTAATTGGATTTCAATCAAAGTACAATTTGTCAACATCTTATGTGCACCCACTGAATTCCAGTAGAATTCTATACTTATTTGAATCCGTTTGCATCTGCCTATCATCATCCCTTCTCTTCAGATATCTTTTTCACTTCCATATTCATTAGTAGTGGTTCTTCAGGTGGCCCTTTTATTTTGTTAGTATCACTATCACCAACATCGTCATCTAAGCCTTATCCCAACTAATTGGAGTCGGCTACATGATTTTTCTCTCCTTTTGTTTTGCTAGTAAGTATCATACCAAAAATTCCTCCCCACCATCATGTACTTGGAAGGAATTCATTTAACTTGGCATGCATTCTACAATTGTGATGGAAAAAAAAAATGGACCGATCCGAATTTGGCATAATCTGATCCAACTCAGTTTTCCTGACCGAGTTGGACTCAGATCGTTTCATGCTAGTATGGGTTAGGATCGGATCAAGTCAGACGACCCAGACTCGGTCCTAAATTAAACATTGTTCGGGTTAGGCCATGCAAAACTCAGACCGAGTTGAGTTGGACCCAATCCAATTGGGTCCGATGCCCAGCTTTACTCTTGCCTTATGGTTGTTAATGGGCCGGGCTCTCGGAATTTTAAATAGGGTGGCCTGGTAGCCCGTCGAAAAAGTTCAAAATCCAGGTCAAGACCCGCCCAGCCCGGCCCGTTGATAGCCCTGTCTTGTTCCGTTACCTGAGTGGATCCAGTGCATCTCGAGCGATGAAAGATATCGTGCCTCCATGTCGTTTCTGCAGGCATGAACTGAGATGAATAGATCTCAACCGTTCATTTTATTTTCAAAATAGTTAGTTGTCTATGTAGAAAAATAGTTTTTTTTTTTTTTTTAAGAATATTAAACCTTTGATCTGTAGCAAAAAACAGACGTTGTAGATGAAACTCTGGCAATTGACTAAATTCATTGACAAAGATGGTTAGGATAGTTTACAGAGAGAAATTTTCTAATAATGACCAATCAATGGTAGATCATGCACGATGAATGCATTGGATTATCGTAGAAGTATGCCACGTCAGCCGATCAACTCCCATTTCCCACCCATCTTAAGCCAGATTTCAGCCTCTTCATTGCCCACGTTTTTTCCCTTCACCATAGGCATACGAGACGTGTGAAGAGAAATGGGAAATGGGCGGAACGGAAGTAGTTTCTAGAAGCGGATTGGCTGGTGTACCTCACATCAACTATATATCTACTGTATTGACATCAACAAGTTCTTCTGTGGGTCTGATCATGAGGTATATGTTATATCCTAACCGTCCATCTATATGGAGAGATCATATTAAGGCTTGAAAAAAAAATAAGATAGATATAATTATCAAGTGGACCACACTGCAAAAAGTGGTGGGGGATTGAATGTCTACCATTGAAACCCTTTTTGGGGTCACAGAAGTTTTGGTTCAATATGAAATTTGTTCCTCTTCATTCAGGTCTTTGTGACCTTATGAACAATTGGATGGAAAATAAACGTTATGTGGGCCTACGAATTTTTTAACAGCGAAAATCATTATCTCCGCTGCTATTTGTGGTGTGGTCCAGATGATCTTTGAATATGATTCATTTTTCGGATAATGCTCTAAAATGATCTCTAAAAATATATGAACGGTGTAGATATAATAAATACATCACAATGGGGCCATGTAACTTTGATCTCCTTTGAACCGTTTGTACAAATCGGAGCTCGAGGAGCGTCAGTGCTCGTCTTCGCACGACACGTACCTACAACAGCTATATAGCTGATGTGTGGTACACTAGCCAATCCGCTTCCGTAGTTTCCATGTTATGAAGATATGGCAAACATGTATCAGATTGAAACCGTCCATTGTGCGATTCAGATATTGATCGGACATGCTACAAAAATCAGAAAATTTTAAACGATCCTATCACTTTATTTGCCGACACAAAAATAAACACTAACTCCCACTTGGATACCACCAAATAAGTTGCTTTGTCTAATTAAGTGACTTATTTAGGATAAGTAAGTTTGATTTATGATTAGTTATAAGTAACTTTTTTACTTAAAAGCACTTAATTATTTTAGTTAATATTTTTAGCTTTTCTACTTTTCATTAGTTTCCCAAGAGAGTCATTAGGAGAGACCAAGGAGATAAGTTTATAAGTTACTCGTTGCATAAATAATTTATTTTAATCAACTTACGACCCAAACGCCCCCTAAAAGACAAAAATAGCAATGAAGAAATGATTGTTTATTACGTCTCTATTATATCATGATTAAATAGAAATTTATATATAAATCAATGGAAGAATGGTCACACAAAATGTTCATTTTAGATTATCATATTCATGTGCCAATGCGCACTGTACAACATCTGGAGGCACCAAAATATCGTGCCATGAGAAGCAGGTGATCCACTACTATAGAGACATGAAATATAATATCTTTCTTGGCAAAAGACACACGTGGTAGGGTAAAGTATAATCAGGACCGTTGATATTGTGTAAGCTACCATGTGGCCAAATTTTATTGAAGTCCCTTGATATATATTAATACATCGTTCTCTAATAGCTCAAGCTTTTAGGAAAATTTATTATTTGACATGATATCAAAGTAGAAAGTCTTATATTTAAATATTAAGAGTAGGAAATACTCCCCTCCAATATGCCTCTCTAATATATTCAAAGGAAAACCTAAATATCAACTCCCAATCAGCCCCCATGAAAAAAACGGTAGTGGAAGCACGGTGGGCCCCACATAACTTTGTAAGGTGTAAGACCCGTATCGTAGTCCGTACTGTTTCGTCGAACCCCGCGACCTATATCCGACGTTTGCGCGAGATCCTAAATCGAGTCCTGCATATCAGAGTCGGCTCGACCCGAGACTTGTACCAGTGCAACCGTGCCGTCGCCGCGGCTCCGATGACGCATCTCACGCGCCAAGGCGATACCCAGGCCAGGAGATGTGGGCCCGCGTTCAGTTCGAAGAAAACGCCGCACGTTACAAATATCGAGGGAATCTCTACGACACATCACATCGGTCACATCAATCAAGTACACATGACTCCCATCACTCACACCCATACCCAAGTACAACCACCTCTCTCCAAAGTCAACTTTTCCCTTACATCAAGTACACCCACCACCTTTCACCCATCACCTCTCTCTTTCTCTCTCCCTCTCTCTCTCTCTCTCATTCTCCATGCAAGAATCGTCCAAGCCTCCATGAGAGGCCTTGTGTGGCCCACTTCCTAACTCCCATCTTCATCATCCATGATCCATCTTGACCGTTGAACCTCAACCATTGGAGCTTTAAAATGTGTCCATGGAAGAAGAAATCCAAGAAGATTAAAGGCGGGTGCTTCTCTCTCTCTCTTTTTCTCATTTTTATATGATGATGTAGCCGTGTGGCCCACCTGGATGGACCCCACCAAGAGGCGTGTATTTTATCCTAGCCATCTAAAGGTGGAGCCCACTTTATGTATATGTTGTATCCACACCGTCCATGCATATGGTGGCCCACCTAGACAGCACGTATGAAGGTGGGGCCCACCTTAACATGTGTTGTATCTAAAGTCGTCCTGACACTGGACGTCATAGTGAAATGGGATTGACAGTGGGTGTATAGCAAGCTAACAAAAAAAAAATGATAATAATATAATATTACCTTTAAGGTTTTTGGTGGACCGCTTATGTAGGCACCACCTTGATGTATATATCTAATCTACACCGTCCATCCCATTTTTCACTTCATTTTAGGCGTTGGACCGAGAAATGAATTCAATCTGAATCTCTAGTAGGTCACACCACTGAAAATAGCGAATTTACTGTCAAAACTATTACGGATCGCTGTGATGTTTGTATGCCTCAAACTTATTGAATATTGGTCTATTTGGGCCCGTCACGAGCCTGGGAACTCAACCGGCGGACTAGATCGTCCGGATGTGGACCCCACCTATGGAAAAAAAAAAAAAACAACAGCTGGGATGACGCTGCTGCTGCCAGCGTCCCGCTGCTTAAAATGGCAGGGACGATGGCCCCCACCACAGGCTCCACCATGATGATTGTTGAACATCAACACCGCCCATTTGATGGGCCCCCTTGAATCATTGGGATATCCTAAAAACCATCCGTACATGGGGCTTAGGCTGTCCACACCACCAAAAGTAGCAGTGGATTGAACGTATACCATTGAAGCCCTTTTTGAGCCTCAGAAGATCGGGATCGATATGAAAATTGTTTTTTTTTTTCCTCTTTAATCAGGTCTTTGTGACCTTATGAGCAGATTGGGTGGAAAATAAACGTGATGGTGGGCCCCACGTGGGACCCAACTGCAAGAGGATTCGCTGGTGTACGCAAACACTAGCCATATAGCTATCGTACTGAGTTAGCAGGACGTGTGGGTTTTGCTCCACACCGTCCAGTTGTGGACCCCACTTCCCACACGTGTGAGCCACCTTGCATCCGGGCGGTATGCATTTTATATCCTGTCCGTCCGTGAGACGGTGTGACCCACCTTGCATCCGGGCGGTACATTTGCTAGGGGCAGTGGACCCATTTGACGCATGTATTTCCATCCAGCCGTCCCTTGGCCATGACAGTGGACCCACTTTTATGTATGGGTTTTATCAAAACCGTCCACGTGGACCCATCAACGTTGTATGTGTTTTATATGTACACCACACATCTGTGTGGACCCATCTGACAAATGCACTTCATCCACGTCGAGATGCGTGGACAGTGGGTCCCACATCGATGTATGCGTTGTATCTGCACCGTTAGATGGTGCTGACGCACCTGAGGTATGTGTTATATCCCAACCGTCCATCTAAGGACGTGGTACCCACCAGATGAGTGTGCTTCGTATCCTGCCGTCGGCCTCTGGCGCATACGTTCTATCCAGTGGTCCATCTGGACGCTGGAGTTTAATGATTTAATTATTAATAATATTATAATATAATACATATATCTGGTGATGGTGGGTCCCACGAGCATGACCAACCTCATGCATGTATTCTGTATATGGGCCGTCTATCTGTTGGACGGCCACGGCCATGATGTCAGCAAGTTCCGTGGTACCCACCAGATGTATGGGTATTATCCAGACTGTCCAAAATTTTGGTCAGGTGTGACCCACCGTTGATGTATGGGTCTCATCCACACCGTCAGCTGGATTGGGACGGTGGGACCCACCTTGAATGCGTGTGTTTCAGCAGCCCACATTGATATGTGTTTTATCTGTGCTGTCCAATCACGTGGGCCTCTATGAAATGTGTGCTTCATCCTTACCGTCCACATCACAGGATGGTGGGACCCATGTAAAGTATGTTTTGATCCACACCGTCCATTTGTGTGGGCCTGACCATGATGTACGTATATTATACACGCTATCCAACTGTTGGACAAGTGTTGTCAGTGCTGTCCAATGTTTGGACAATGCTGATTTACATGGACCATGTGAGCCATGTGCCTCTTAGAATGATAGTGTACAGTGATACACATGTTACACCTGCAACTATTGAAATGATTTTAGATATAATCCAAGCTCCCACATGAGGCCCATTGGTGCGGCCATTAATACATCCCTCTTGATGTGTATGGGCCCATTTGTGCGGCCCATATGATGTGGCTCATTTGATGCATGTTGACCCAGATGGAGAGGCCCATTGTGATGTATATTGGGCCTATGAGTAATGCCCGATGTGATGTATACAAGGCCCATATAATGGGGCCCACCTACTTGAATCTGAGCCCCATCGGCAAGGCCGTTGTGATGTATTCATGGCCTATGGGCAAGGCCCATGGTGATATGTATTAGGCCCATTAGTGCGGCCCATTGATAAAACCCACTTGATGTGTATGAGGCCCATTAGTGTGGCCCATTGATGCAACCCACTTGATGTGTACGAGGCTCATTAGTGCGGCCCATTGATGCAACCCACTTAATGTGTACTTGGCCCATTAGATGTATATGAGACCCATGTATAGGGCTCGTATACTGTATATTTGAGGTTTATGTGCAGGGCCCACCTGTTATGTATATAAGACCCATCAATGCGGTCCACTTGAGGTATATTAAGGTCCATGGGTTGTAGCCCATTATGATGTATCTGAGGACCATGGGTCGTGGCCCATGGTGATGTATATTAGGCCTGTGTATTCGGCTCATTGTGATGAGTATTAAACCCTTGTATGAGGCCGCGAGCCCACTGTATGTTCGACCCTATGTGGGCCACTCCTTGGGAGCAATGATGGTTAAATGTCCCCATTGATGTGTGAGGATGGTTAAATGTCCACATTGTGACCTTTCCTTAGGCCCTTTGTTAGGCCGATTCCGATTGACGTGATCGATTTTCCAACCCTGATTATCGATCGATCCCGATTGTCCTGACCGATTACTGACTCCGATTGACGTAATCGATTTGCCGACTCTGATTATCGATCGATCCCAATTGTTGTGACTGATTTACTGATTCTAATTCATCATGGCCGATTGTCGATTATCGATCGAGGCCGATTACCGATCCTGATTTGTCGTGGCCGATTGTTGATTATCGATCAAGGCCGATTACCGATTTTGATTCGTCGTGGCCGATTATCGATTATCGATCGAGGCCGATTACCGATTCTGATTTGTCGTGGCCGATTATCGATCGAGGCTAATTACTGATTTTGATTTGTCGTGGCTGATAGCCGATTATCGATCAAGGCCGACTACCGATTCTTATTTGTTGTGGCCGATTGTCGATTATCGATCGAGGTCGATTACCGATTCTGATTTGTCGTGGCCGATTGCCGATTCTGATTGTCGGGGCCCAATGTGATGTGTATGCGACCCGCATTTGAGGCCCAACGTGATGTGTATTCAGCCCATGCGAAAGGTCCATTGTGACGTATTCGTGGCCTAGGGGCAAGGCCCATTGTGATATGTATTAGGCCCATGATGCATGCCCCGTGTGATGTATTCGAGACCCATGTGTAGGGCCCACATGTCATGTATTCGAGGCCCATGAGCAGGGCCCACCTGTTGTGTATATGTGGCCCTTGAGTAAGGCCCATTGTGTTGTATATCGGGCCTTTGTGTGAGGCCGTGGGCCCATTATGTGTTTGGCTCTGTGTGGGCCATTCCTTAAGAACAATGTTGGTTAAATGTCCACATTGTCAAGGCTGATTGTTGATGCCGGTTATTGATACCGATCATGAGTAGGTGACAGCATAGCATCATGATACATGCCCATACGCATCATCTGCATGTTTGAGATGTGGTTGATTATTGCATATGTCATTGAGCATGTTGTTATGAGACTCCATGATAGGCGGAGGTTATCTCACATGAGCGCAAGATATGCACAGGATTGATGCATAACTTGATTGTATGACTCATACATCTGGCATTATGTGTTGTGATACTGTTCGCCCTAGTGACATCAGGGCCATGACCTCCACAGGCATGTCGTGGATGGCCAGATGGGACACTGAAAATGTTTGGTTCTAGCATACGGGTGCCATAGATGTCCCTGGGTGAAAATCCCTAAACCTCCGGGCCAGGAGACGCCCCAACGTCGAGATCGAGTGGATGTATATGAGTGCATGAGAGCCGTATACCAGTAGGCCGCGTCTCCCACTATGTCGTGGTCGGTTGGGAGGGGGTGTGACCTTACCCGCCTGAGTGAGGAGGCAATATCTAGGTTGAGTTTGACCAGCTTAAGGAATGGGTCCGCTATCGACGAGTCGGGCCCGATATTGGCAGGCGGATAGTGAGGTCTCTTCCACTTACCCAGTTGTGCGCTTGGATAGGGGCGGCAAGCTGGCGTGTAGTGTAATAGACCCCGGTGATGATCTCAGAGATGAACTGTACTGATATGTGGACTTTTTGAGCAGGAGTTGCATATTCATTCATTCATTCATCCACTATCCACTCGGGCTGGTGGTGCGCAACTATTTGTTACGTGTACCTTCGCATGGGTAGGATTTCGGTTGGGCGCGCGACTAACCTGAGATCAAGAGTTTACCACATTGAGTCTGACTATCCAAATTTAGGTATGGGACTGGTTTGGATAGAAGTCTCTTGTGATGAACCCCATAGCCTTCGATACTACGTACTATCATCATAACTTCACACTCCAGCATGGTCATTCCATTCGCACCGCATATTACATTACATCCACGACATATAGTATTTTGGATTACTGTGTTTCTGCATTTATATGGTCTAGATACGATTGACACTGTTTGTGGTCTCATCAGGAATTACATATTACATCGCATCCTCGGCATTTAATATTTGGCTCTTTATGACTCCTCATTTGCATAGCTACTTTATATTGCGTATTCTGATATTGATTGATTCATGGACTTGTTCGTATTTCCGCTTACTCTGTTATCGTATAATTTATGATCTTGCCAGTATTTCTGCTTACTCTGGTAATTCATGATCTTGTTAATAATTCTACTTATTTTGATATTGTACGATTTATGGATTACCAGTAGTTTCGGTACTATATGATGATGGCATTGTATTGAATACTTGACACTTACCTTGTGCACACACTTACACCACCCTCTAAGCTTTTTATAAGCTTATGCACGATAAATGCGTGCAGGTGATGTTAGCTTGCAGCAGTATTGAGCTTGGAGCATGTGGTGGTCTTCTGGAGCTTGATTTTCGATTTTTGTATTTCCCTTCAGTATTGTAATCAAATGATTATATTAGTAGATATGTAATGATGATGTTGTCTTTGTGATTTGGGTATACTTGTGGTTATGCTTATTACGAGTTGAATGTGCACACAAAAAAAGTCCTCATTGTAGGATCCCAGGATCGGAATCTGGCGTATGGACGCTAGGAGCCGAGAATGGGGTACTACGGAGGCTGTCGACACCAGATTCGGCGATCGGGATTCCTGTGAATCCGATTACCGGGTTTGGGGCGTGACATAAGGGCTCCTTGCAACACTTACAAGGGATATGCGTGCCATCACTACAGGCCCAAATAGTTGAGTTGGGGCCTAGATGATGATGATTTCTTGGTGGGAATCAACTTTTTACATGACTCATATGCATGTGTTAGCATGTGACCATGTATGGGTGAACATTTGTCCTTGAAAAGGTGGCTATTCAATATTATGCTTGCATGTGATCGAGGATATGTGGATGCTTAAAAGTGGTACATTTTGCATGTGCTAACTCAAATTAATTGATTAAACTATGAAACACAGTGTTGCAAAGAACAATTAAAAAAAAAAAAAAAGATTAATTGAACGATCATAACTTTTGATTCTTGAACAGTTATCAGTTGAATTTTGGACGCTAATATTTTTTATTTTGATCTTTAGATATTTTCATGTGATTGAAAGGAAACTTTTACAAAATAGTTATAAGACTAATCATGCTAAGATAGAATGTTGGGTAATTGAGGAAGAACGTGTTTATAAGGCGAGTGTAGTTGAAAAGAGGATATTAAATGAATGAGCGGCAAGATGAGAAATAATATAATAGAAAATGAATGCATTTGAGGGAAAATAGGAGCACCCGCAATAAATAATAAGATTAGGGAAGATTAGATGGTTTCTTCTTGTGCAACTGAGACCAAGAACTATACTCAAGCTTGTTTGGTTCGTGGGAATAAATAGTATGAAATTGCGTTAAATGGAATTAACATAATTATTGCATACGGATTGCATGTTTGAAAATAATATGGTATTTTGAGACTCTAATCCTACATTTGGAATCAAATTCTTATTACAGGAGAAACATTATATTAAGTGAAACTTGAGTTTGGTGGACCATGAAATTGTAATCAACGGACCAAATTCACAACTAGTGTCAAATACTTGTACACATGCAACTCGAATGTCACTTGCAAAGGGCGCATATGGATGGATGACATGGTAAAACACACGCATCAATGTGGGGCCCATATATGTAGTGGATTTTGAAATCCACCATAAATCTTAAACTATCTAGTGTTACTATTGGATAACATGATACTTGGACTATTTCAATCCTTATTGTTATTTCCAAACGCCAAATGGAATTTGTATGGGATCAAATGTAATTCATTACCACCTAATCCCAAGTTTCAAATGGGTCCCAAGAGTAAGGTCCTGTGAAGGATTTGAAAAAGTAAGGGAAAAAGTTCCAAAAAAATATAAATATAAATAGAGATAATAATAATTAAAAAAAGGACTTGGTGGCATATAGTATAACTAAAGATATAGTCCTTTGATAGAATGTAAGGGTGAAACATGATTCATGTAGCGAAGTCCATAATTCATGCAGTAAAGATCAATTAATTGTGATTAGGCTTAGATGATGATGAGGGTATTTTTCATTTTAACTATCCAATAAATATATGCCAACTGTCTATTGATGGTTAAATTATCAAATAAGCATAGTTTTTTTTAAAAAAAATATAAATGTAACTTGGTCCTACTAATTTGAATTGCTTAAACCACATGCTTACTTTTTAAGCAATTCCCAAAAATGCATGTGTACCATGCATCACTCTGTTAGACAATCGAAGGTTTTTCCCCCTAAAAAATAGTTTATTTTTAATGCTATTCCTTTTTTGTGCTTATGCTAGCATGATGTGTACTTGAACAGTGGTGTGTCTCTTCTATCAACTTTTGGAGGTAATTTTAAATTCAAATTTAAATCCAAAGTCATCTCATCATTCCAACTTAATTCTTGGCTTCATTTGCACAAGTAGGCAATTTTAAATGAAAATGTACCACTTTTGTATCAAAATTTCCACACATCTATTTTTCACCAACATATCACATGTGTAAAATATTTTATATGCAAAAAAGGTGGACCACACCATGATGATCGCCTAATATTAAAAGCAGACCATCAAGTCATTATCTCCCTGTAACCCACCTTTTGCATTCTTGAATATTTTCCATGTATGTGATGGTGGTAGGAAAAAAAATGGTAGTTTGGGTAGGTGATATATCAATTGAGTCCATCTATCTGCTGCTAGGCTCCATAATCAATGGCCTATATTTTAAAATTATACTAATTAGAAAATCATATCCATCTAATTAGCAATTCTTGAAGTGACTTTTAAGGAAATCTTAATTGTTAAATATTTTTAAATGATAAATTATGGATATGATTTTCTAATAGTTTAAAATTTTAAAACACCATCAATGCTAGGACTCATTGGATGAAAATGGACTCAATTAATATATCACCCTACCATGTTTACTGCAGAGAGATGGCTCTGTTATATTTCAGTTTATTCGGCTCTACCGCGTCTTTCCTCTTAAGAATAAGGGCTTTGATTTTGCAATCTTATGATGAATTATACCTGGCCACTTGCAATTACTTAAAATTTATGTACATGTTGTACAAGCAATGTAAATTAAAATCATCTATTTGTATACTAGTTTATATGTATCATGACCCAAAATATTATGCTAATTTAATTATCTATTTATTAGATTACAAAAATATGTTGGACGATTAATATTGAAAAATATCCAATGGTACTATTTCCACAAACAAGCGTACAAAAATTAAAGGCTAGGATTGTTCAACTTACTTGAGTATTGGATTATAACTTCTTTTTTTTTTTTTTTTTTTTTTGGGTTAGCTTGTTAGTACACACCCATGTCAGTACACACACTCTATGTTAGCCACCCCCACTAGGGATCGATACCAAGACCTCAAGTGTTGAAACGAGGTATCTTCACTCAGTCCGTCGGATTATAACTTAATAATAGCGGTTTTCACAATTTAGTTGAGTTAATACACCCACGTGTACCATTTCTAAGTGCTTATGTCTTAGACCTAAAATGCATCCAACAAAGGACCTACTTAATCTTGGGGGACATGAATAACACATGAATATGTGGTTGATTTTAAGGTTTAAACCGGCCATCAAGTACTTAAAAGGCTGATTAACACATATAAGGTTTTCAATTGGTTAACCAAAGTTTTCCAATTGTTAACTTTCATCTTTAATTTTTGATTTGTTTTAAATCATGTTTGATATCTAATGGTTGAGATATGATACAATCCATACCCCGGGTAGCATGAAAATTGTCAGGCAGTGCTGACCACTGATAGTGGAGGGATTTCGATGGTTGGGGCATACAACATCCTTTTATAGTGGAGTACATAAATGTTCCATAGGATGGTAGAGTATTATATGGGATGTATCCTTATATAATCCAAACGCTTCCTATTCAAGATATTGAGAGGGAAAGAGAGAGAGAGAGAGAGCTTGGATGTCTAATCTTTCCCTTTAGGGATGTCTCAGTTGGAGCAAAAGAAGGGAAAAAAAATGTAAGAAGGTGGGAAAGGGAGTTGGCTAGCGTAGAGCTTCCATCATCCACATGTCCACACCTTGTTGGGGTCCATCTCTCAGAAGGCTCAAGGGTCAGATCATGACCCATCATGATGTTATGAGATCTGTGCCAACCATTACATGTGCAATATTAAAATATGGCCATGGCAAAAAAAAAAAAAAAAACCAAGCTGGCAAGCGATTCAGATGAGCCACACCAAGGGAAACAGTTAGGAGACACATCCATTCTTGATATTTACAGGACCCGCTGTGATGATTATATAAAATTCACTCCATTCATTAGATATCATACTAATGCTTAGGCTTGGGGTCCAAATATCAGGCCCATCTATTAGTCAGGTAGGCCACATGAAAGGAAATATTTTAGAGGATAAGTAGTTCATGTACATTGTTTCCAATAGTACGGTCAACTTGAAACACAAATGGTAAGTAGTTCATGTACATTGTTTCTAATTGTATATATGGTCCACTTAAAACACAGACAAAGCTGATTTTTGGGCCTTGGGCCTAAAATAGGGTCACACAACGGATGGTGAAGGTGGATTTCACACAAACAAAATGATGTGGGTCACCTGAGCCAGCAACCCTTTTCATAAAGTGAAATGACTTTTTCCTCATCTGATTCCCTCCTCTGGTGTGAAAGGTGGAACTGAAAATTTGAAATTTGAAATATTATATAAACTCCATTAACAAAATCTAGCTGCCAAGCTTTTGGATCTCTTAGTCCGAGTCCAATCTGACTAATTGGAAATGAGCTTTAGATTTAAGCCTGAGCCTGGCTCGACCTTTTCTTTCTTTTTAAAAATTTTTACACACACTCATACCCCACACACACTCGTGCACTCAGACCACGTTTGCTTTTTTATACTACAACAAATACTTGAACCCATGAGTTTGTATTGAAACTCTTGTGAGTCTACCATTGAGGCATGAGTAAGGACCTAGCTTGGCTCAACTTAAAAACAGAGTTTAAATTTAAGCCCGAATCCAGCTGAGATGGGCCAAGCCCAAAAGCCCAACGGGCCAACTCGACCCATTGACACCGTTAAAGGTGTAAGAGTGAAGGTGGGAAAAAGCACACAAAAGTATATCCAAGGAGCACGATACAAAAGATATATATATATATATATATATATATATATATATATATATATATATATAATATATATATATATATGGGAAATGGTTCTATGCGGTCGACTTCCCATGAGGTCGACCTGTGTGGTAGGACCCTACCGTGACGTGTGTATATATGGGAAATGGTTCTATGCGGTCGACTTCCCATGAGGTCGACCTGTGTGGTAGGACCCTACCGTGACGTGTGTCGAGTATCTACCCTATCAGCCAAATGCACCATTCCATGGTGGGCCTCGGGCTTTAAAATCAAGTGAATCCATGACTTGTGTGGGCTACACCACATATAAAAGTTAAGAAGGGTTACCCTCCCATTAAAACATTCATAATCATTTGTTGGGCCCACCGAGATGTGGTTCACAAATCCAGCTCATCCATTATGTGTGTCCGGTGTCCCATTAGATGAGTGGTTAGACCAAGTTTCAGATGCATTCGAATTTTAGGTGGGCCCCACCAAGTGTTTTTATATGTTTTAGGCATGCCTTCACATGATTTTAGATGGTATGGCCCACCTGAGTTCCGGTTGATTTTTGGAATATCCCATAATTTAAAGGGGACCCATCAAATGCACGATGTTGATGTTCGACATGCATCACGATGGGCCCACATAGCTTAACCTCATTGGAAATTCCCATCAGTCGATCGCATAAAGCCATTTCCATATATATATATATATATATATATATATATATATAGGTCGGGTCAAATCGATCCATCTGGCTCAGCCCATTGATGTTTAGGTCAGGTTTTGTAGGGTTCAACACAACCCTAGCCCATTTACTTAAATGAGAGACCTGCTAGCAATTTGGCTCGGGTTGAACCCATTATAGCTAGGGCTGTACATGAACTGAGTTAGCTTGGTTAGCTCGCTCGACTTGACTCAAAAAAGCTCAATTCGACTCACTTCGAAACTGAGTTTGAACTGAGTTGAGCCGATTTTTTGAGCTCGAAAAAATTTCAAACCGAGTTCGAGCTTGCCTCAGCTCAACTCAACACGGATCGAACCCAACTCGAATTGAACTTGGATCGAACCAGTTCGGTGACTTGGTTACTTTGATTTTGATATTGCTCACCAAGTGTTTGATGAAATGACTCAACGAAGTGTCAGCTGGTGGTAAGGAATGTATGTTTCATCAAACAAATACTTTTTTTTTCTTGATTTTAATTTTGCCTACAAAGTGTTTGACGAAATACTTGTAAAACCGCCGCTGGTGTTTTACATGCAGTGAGAATTTGAAAGTGCAGTCCATGTATTTGTGAAAATGCTGCAAAGGCGAACTCGGTTCGAATTGGCCCGAGCTGCTGACCGAACTGAGCCAAGTTGGCTAGTCAAGCTCGAGGACCAAGCCGAGCCAAGTTCTAGATAAGGTCAGCTAGTGGCCGAGCTGAGTCGAGCTGTGCCAAGCTCGACTCAGTTCGACTCGTGTACACCTCTAGTCACAACAGTGGGTTGGTCCAGTTGGCCCATGGGCTGACCTGAACCAAATGCCACCCTATTTGGACCGATCTGGTATGGTCCGACCGGCCCATTTCCACCTTAGGTGCATGGAGTTGTATCTCAATTACGGTGCAGATGCACCTCTCCTGGTGTACTTGTAACGTGTACCACAAATCAAAATTGCCCAAATAGTGGGACCCACTTTTAATGGACCATACACTGAAATCTACACCAAAGGATTGGTGGACAAGGGCCGGCCCTTAAGACCTGAGCCCAACCTAAGATTGGCGGGCTAGACTCAGCCCGACTTAAAAATTGATAAAAATCCAGATTTCTCACTTAAATGTTCGTAATCTATCTGTAGATCAAGTGGGCCACACACGTGCAAAATAGACATGCTTAGTGAAACGAAACCAACGGTCAGCATTCAATTGCACAGTGTTACCCTACCGATGATTGGAATGGCATATTTTTAAGATACGACCCATATACGTATGAAGCCAGGTGTGACTCAGCTAAAATGCCTTGAACCCAGGCCCACCTGAAATTTGATAGGGCCATGCATAAGAGGCCAAGCTAAGTAGGTCCAAGCCCAGTCCAAACCAAGGTCTGGCTCATCTGACCAGATGGGCCATCCAGCCCATCATCACCGTTAATTGAGTCAATGATTTGGACGGCTTTGATTACCGCACAGCTACTCCAACAAACGACCAAGCAAAAGAGCTAAAGTCGCCCATCAATAATCCAACCTTACGTAAATGAACTCTATAAAACAAAAAGGCCAGGAATCATGTAGAAAACACGATAGGCCATATCTGTTCCTATCCCAACCGTTCCCTGTAGTGTGGCCCATCTGACTTTTGGATCATCCTAATATTTAATCTACAGATAGAACCTGACTAGTCTCAGATGATGGACGGATTGGATTTCATTAAAATATCCAAGTGGACCCCACACAACGTGTTGTAAGTAAATACTTGACCAGACTCCCAAAGGAAAAAAAAGAAAAGAAAAGGAGAAGGAGATTCTTATGAATGTGGTAATTGCACATGTAACAGCCGTCCAAAACAGTCCAGATGCATGACGTGGACTTCTCACCAAAGGAAAGTGTATCAAAACAATTCACGTAGAAAAAAGCTATATACCATATGAATCGGATCATGCACCCAATGCTACGTACAACTTCCTCAAAACACGCTTATACACCAGACTTTCTATATATACGCGTTTGATACTCCTCTCTCACCAGCTTACACAACCAAATAACTATCAACCAACTGCCAAAATGGGAATGAAGGAATGCAATGATATCATCTCCAGAAGCCCAAAAAGACCAATTGAGAAAAGCCCAGAAGAGAAAAAGAGCAATTGCACCACGGAATGCAATGATATCATCTCCAAAAGCCCAAAAGGCCCAATTGAGAAAAGCCCAGAAGAGAAAAACAGCAATTGCACCATTTCTCTACTTGAAGGAGAAGAGATCTTCTTCAACAGGCTTCTCTCAAGGGACCCTTGCATGGGCTTTTCTTCTCGGGTTTATTGCCGGGCTGCGACCGGAAGGGTTCCGTTCGAGTGGGAAACACAGCCTGGAAAGCCCAAGATCGTGCTGGAAAGCGTGCCGCTCCCGCCGATCAGTCCCCCACCAGGGCTGCCGGGTTCGTGCCGGCGTCGTCGACAGTCCAGGAGCTCAAAGAGATGGAGAGTCTTGTTTTGGAAGAATAGGGAGAAGGGAAGTCAACTGATTCAAAGTAAGAGTCAACGCCAGGGTGTTGAGATGGTGGAGAGTTTCGGGTTTTGGAGCTGTGAAGGGGATGATGACTCAGCATCGTTGCCTAGGAATTCACACTCTAGTTCTTCCGGTGGATCGATGAATTCTCCAGCGATGGTGAGCCGGATGACAGTGAAGAGTTGCGGTGAGATGAGAGGAATGAACGGTCTGGATTGGGCTTGGAGCTGCACTCCTTGGAGATTTTAGGGAGTTATTCTGAAGTGCATGGGCAGGAGAGGTTGATGGATGGTGAGGGTGTGAATTTTATTTTTATTATTTTCTCATCAAGATGAAAGGGTTGTATGTATTTGTAGTGGTATGTATGTACATCGAGGTTACATGTATCATAGTATTTGAAGGTACTAGAGAATGTTTCTGTGCACGTATGTATATTTTCATCCTTCCAATGGCCGCGTAGGGGTGTCAATGGGTCGGGTTAGGGCAGGCCAAGCTCTGTCCAAGCTCAGCTCGCATTGTTTAACATAGGCCTAAGTCAGCCCAGGTCCGTCCAGTCGGATTTGGGCAGGCCAAGCTCTGTCCAAGCTCAGCTCGCAATGTTCAACATAGACCCAAGTTCAACATAGGCCCATAATAGGCTAAAATAGTCCAGCCCAGCCTGAGCCTAAGTGTTTCGAATTCATTGGCTTATTTATAGCGCTCAATTGCTTAGGGCCCAATTTGGCCGGGTGGATTGAAAGGGATTGAATGGTATTAGGGTGGATGGCATGGATTTCTACGTAATGATGGTGTTGTCAGTGGATTGAAAGGGATTGAATGGTATTAGGGTGGATGGCATGGATTTCTACGTAATGATGGTGTTGTCAGTGGATTGTCTTGAGATGCATGGGATTGCTATATCCCCGGATTGCTATATCCAATCTGTTTGGCACGCCTGGCCAATCCCGGGATTAAACCTTCCCATCCCTTCCAATCCCTTGAACCAAACATGTCTAAGGCAAATTTGAATGGATTAAGGTGGATTGGATGGGATTTAAAGGTAATGATGGTGTTGTCAATGGATTGTCTTAAGACCCATGGGATTGGGATCAGATCACCGACTCTGTTTGGCACGCGCGGCCAATCCCGGGATTTAACTTCCAATCCCTTCCAATACCATCCAATCCCTTCCAATCCCTTCCAATCGGGCCCTTAATAAATTTGTAACTTAGGCATCCCCATGTCTCATTAAACATGCTTTGAAAATATTTCCACGCCCGCACTCATCATTAAAGGATTGGCTAGGTGTTACCTTGAAATTTTTAACGACATCTCAAATATAATGATACTTTATCTCAACGTGTTTGCATTTTAGCCATTAGCTCTACTTTGTGTCAATTTAAATGAAATATGGTTATAAAAAATAAATGTATTAGTTGTCAATTCAATTAATATTAGAAAGAATTACTTTTTCATTTCGCACCAAAGCCAAGGCTTGCATGAAAGGTCCTGCTCACATAATCAAGAGTTGAAGCGGGATTCTAGTTGTGTATTTTTAAAAACATACGGTCTATGACAACCTTTCTTTATGTAAATAAACTTTTGTTTTAACCATTAAACATATTTTAATTGCACTTAATGATAATATGATTGTATAAACTTGAGGATCCACCGCTTAATCTACACGGGCATTAGATCTTTGGTATATAGGTCATGGCAGTGGAATGATCGAATTAACCGCTTAATCTACACGGGCATTAGATCTTTGGTATATAGGTCATGGCAGTGGAATGATCGAATTAAATATATGTGCATTAAATGAGGTAGATCACAAAATTCCACTGTAATGGTTCAAATGAAAGACTCTAGGATGGTAACATATAACAATTAGTATAAGCCTTGAATGTTCTTCAAGAAGTTAGAGGTAGGGGTGTACACAAACTAGGCTAGCCTGGTTAGCTCGCTCGACCCGGCCTGAAAAAGCCTGACTCGGCCTGACCCGGAACTGAGTTCGGGTCAGGACGGATCAATTTTCTAGGCCCGAAAGTGAGTTCAAGCCGAGTTCGGATACCTCCCAGTTCGGCCCGACTCAGTCCGAAATCTGACTCGCCCCGGCCCGGCCCGACCCGTGTATGATTGTATTTAATTTGTATAAAATGTTTTATTTTATGCTTTATCGAATGTATATAAATATCCTGACTAGTTAGATTTTTTGTGGAGTCTATAGTTCAACTATCTAAACCGTTGATCGAGGGCCTTGTTATGGGACGTGGATTACCTGCCAAAGCCCTTCCCATGAACTTGTTGTAAGGTTCGAAACTGGCCCGAACTCGTGCTGGGTCCGGTTCGGGCTGGAGATGTTGGCCTGGTGACCAGGCCCGATTGGGTTCGGGCCTTGTGTCGCTGCTGAACGGGCCTGGACGGGTTGAGGCCAGTTCAACTCGGCCCGACCCGTGTACACCCCTAGTTAGAGGGGTTTCGACTAAACTATAATGGGAAAGAGAAATGCGCCTAGTCTGAGTCACAACACATTAGTTAATGAAATCCTGACTGAGTTGGACTCGATCTCGTGGAAGACATGCTAGGGCCCATAGAACTCAAAATATTGTAGAGAAATCTATCCAACGGTAATCATGGACAAGTTGATCAATCAACCGTCCATCTAATGGAAGTATCATGGATGGCTTGTGCTTTAAAAACCACACCAATTAAACAAAATGGTCCATCAACCTTATTCTTGTAATATTAAATGATAGCCGTCATTTTGAGGGACACTGAAAAAATGACTACCATCATCCAATATATTTGTATCTAGTATTATTTCCCATCCTAGGTAGAAAAAGCTAAATAGACAGTCCCTATTGATAAATTATCCTACCAATGGGGTTTATAAATGAATCCAATTGATCTAAGTATTGTGGCGGTGAGAGGATGTTGTTAGATGTCTTCAATTTGTACATGGAACAGGGGTTCGATCGATCGACCATCCTGGTCGATCAATTGAGAGCATTATAAATTATACAGATTGGTCTCCAGAAAGTTTTGAATAGTATCGATGGATTGAACTGTCAAGTCGATTGATTGACAGAATTCGAAAATACTTGTAATCTCTTTAGACCTTTTTGAGCAAGTTCGAGTGATCGAACATGTAGTGCTCGATCGACCGAGGATCGCTCGATCGATGTTGATCAATCGATGGTTAGAACAATGGCGCACGCACTTTTGCATTATTGCGCAAATAGTTTCTTATTTCGGGTATTGTGCTATATATATGGTTTTCTTATTATAAGTGCATTTATTTATTGTACTTTTTGTTTTTATAGTAATCATTATCGGTTTGTGCTGTCGGTTTTTACGCGAGGATTTTTCAATGTAAAAATCATGTGTACATGTGCATAGTTTGTGTGTGCTTATTATCACGTGATATGAATTTGGGGTTTGCTTTTGTAATCCTCCAACAAGTGTTATTAGAGATAATATTAGAATTCGAGTTTAAATTTAAGACATGACGATTAAATAATCAAATGAAATGTATGCGTTGTTGTCCCATTAGTTAACAATAATGTCGAATCACATAAATCATTATACTTCTGGTCTCTTGTTTTGGTTTGATCCGTTTGACATTTATTTCACTTTTTTTTTTTTTTGTATTTTGATCTTGCTGGCATTGATCTAAGCACAATCTTATTTTCTGGCAACACTACCTAAGTCAAGTTGTGATTTCCCCGTTTTGGTCACATGATCAAGTCAAACTTTCATTTTACACGTTTATTAGGTATACAGTAGTAGACTGAGTGAAAGATACGTCGTTTCAACGCGGAGGTCTTGGTATTGATCCCCAATTAGGGTGGCTCACAGAGAAATGTGAACTGAGAGTAGGGTGTACTAACAAGCTAACTCTACTAGGCCCCGATCAAGAGAGGATACAAATTCTTCCTAGCCAATAATCCGGTGCAAGTACCCCTAGAAAAAAGGTCAGGGGGTGGTCACATAGGCCCCGATCATCAGGCTGTGTGGGGTCCACCTTAATGTGTGAGTGACATCCAAACCGTCCATTAGATACACTTTCAATGTTAGGTCTAGATCGGCTAATCCATTCTGATCAATAACTCAGGTGGGCCAGATCAAAGGGGAAAACAGGGGACATTGGGTAGGGGGATGCCCACCATAGAAATATAGGGTCCACCGTGTCGCGTATATATCATCCAACCCAGTCATCACGGCCACCCTGTTGAGATGAAGGGACACACCAGTACTCAAGACATTCTAAAATTTTGGATGGGCCATAACAAATGAATATATAGATTTTAGGCAAGATTGTACACTGTTCCCTTTGGTGTGTCCCACCTGAATTTTTTGATAGGGATGATTCATGGAATATACTCTCCCAATGAAGTAACAAACCAGATGCACGGTTTGGATTCCACGTACACATCATGGGTGGGCCCCACACAGCTCGACGCATTTTATCACTTCCCCAAAGCCCTAATAAAATATGACCGTTGATCGGTTTCCCAAATATCTTCTCCAACGGATCCAACGTTCTGATGCATTTTAAGGCTTGAAATTTGAAGACCGTCCTCGGTCGTGGACCGTGCATGGCCACACCCAAACACGACGAATTGACATCTCAGATGAAGACCATACTCTAACGTGGACCGTACATTTTTGTCATCTACCACAGTTGAGGAACTGCTTTTCAAAAGTGTCACATGATCAATGGCTGACAGCTGATACGATTGCAAACGGTTAAAAAATCGAAAGCGGATTGGCTGGTGTACCACACAGCAGCAATATAGCTGGTGTAGATACGTGTCGTGCGAAGACGAGCGCCGACGCTCCTCGAGCTCCGAGTTGTACGAACGGTTCAAATGGGATCAAAGTTACATGGCCCCAAAATGATGTATTTATTATATCCACACCGTTCATCCATTTTTTTAGATCATTCTAGAGTAATAGACAAAAAATGAATCATATCCAAAATTCAAATGGGCCACACCAAAAATAAAAGTGGGATAATGATTGTCACCGTTAAAAATTTTATAGGTTCGCCCTGACGTTTATTTGTCATCCAATCCGTTCATAAGGTCACAAATAACTAGATGAAGAGGAAAAACAAATTTCATATTGATCCGAAACTTCTGCAGCCCCTCGAAGGGTTTCAATGGTAGAAGTTCAATCCCCTACTGCTTTTGTGATCCACTGGATATTTAGATATGCCTTAATTTTGGTCTCAAGCCTTAAAGACGAGCTCGCAAAATTGATGGACGGTTTGGATATAACACATACCTCATGATGTGATCCACAGAACTTGCTGATGTCAATAGACCAGCTATATAGCCATTGTATTGTAGACCAGCGAATCCGCCTCCTGAAAAATCAATCAAAGGACCATCCTCGCCGTAAGAACAGTGTCCCACTAATTTACGGTACAAATTGAAATGATTAATGGTCAAAATTCAGGACACGAACTAAGTGTACGGATATTACAATCATTTAAATCTTTTTCTTTGAATATGGTGCGTCACATCTATTGAAAGGATCTTTCAATGCCATGGCCCAGTTTCCTATTAATACTCGGGACGCGGATTCACCGGGCATAAGTATGTGAGGCCCACCGTGATCGATGTGTTTTATCCAGACCGTCCATTCATTTTTTCAGCTTATTATAGAACATGAGTCCAAAAATAAAGTAGATCCAAAGCTTATGCCGTTCATCTGTTTTTCCGCTTATTTATAAGGATGAGCTAAAAAATGAGGTAGATATAAAGCTCAAATGGGCCACACCATAAGAAACGTGGAGTTTTCAACCGTGGATATTCAATCACTACTGTTTCCTATGGTGTGGTACGGTGGGGATAAACACATGCATTATGATGGACCGACATAGCGCCGTCCAGAAGCGAGTCAGCAACTGGCAGAGGCAATCCGCTTCCTTTGGCACCTATATGTAGATGTGGGGTCCATAACTTGTTTTATCCAAGCCATTAGGAACCAAGAACAAAAGATCTCCCAAAGTGGGTATATCCTAACCATCGAATCTTTTGCGTTTTCTTTTTTGAGCGTGGGCCGTTGGTTCTTGGGTGTGCTCCTTACCTACGGTGGTACGCGACGGATGTGGGACTCTCGTTGATAACATCCTATCCATTCATCAAATGTACGCCCCAAAAATCAGACAGTTTTGAAACTTAAGTGGGTCATGTGAGAATAAGGGTGGGTGTCCCCTTGCACCTTGTTCCATTTCTATGGCCCACTGGAGTTTTGGATATAGTTGATTTCAGGTCATGGGGATGATTCGAGGGACCTATCCAATAGACGGTTTGGATGTGATCCATAATCCATGTGGGCTCCTTGTTGATCAAAGAGAGGAATTCCATTACCCGACCATCTACAGTGAAGATATTTCTTTTTACGTCAACCGTTCATAACGAGGTGTTCAGTTTGCCTTGCATCATCACCGGGGAGTGTACACGAGTCGGGCTGGCCTTAAATGGACTCAGCTCAACCACTAGCTAACCCCTGCTCAAACTCGACTTGGTTCAATCCTCAGGCTTGACTGGATATCTTGGCTCAGTACAATCAGCAGCTCGGACAATTAGAGCCGAATTCAAGCCAAATCAAGCCTATGCAACATTTTCACAAATAACATTTTTCATTTTTTAATGTATGTAAAACTGCAATAACTGTTCACAAGTATTTTATAACACCTGATAGGTAACATCAGCATCAACTTAAAATGATATTTGTTTTGCATATATACCTTCTTTATCACTAGGCGATACCTTTTGGAGTCATTTCATCAAACACTTGATGAGTAACATCAATATCAAAATAATTAAGTCACTGAGCTATTCTGATCTAACTTTGACTAAAGTTGGGGTTTGACCTGAGTCGAGTTAAGCATGAGCTTGGTTTGAAAATTTTCCAAGCTAAAAAAATCAACTCTATTCAGTTTGGAATCAAGTTGCACCGAGCTTTTTTAAGCCTAGTTGAGTAAGCTAACCGAGCTAGCACGGTTTGTGTTCACCCCTAATCATCATCCACGGATTGCCAGCCAAATCCTTTTTCATGAACTTCCTAGCCCAAGAATCTATGTAAGGCCCGTCATAATGTTTATGAGAAGTCAAATCCATTATTCACGTTTTGCACGAGGAAATAAGTATACCGCCTGGAAACGAGGTAGATCCAAAACTCAAGGGGATCACGTGATAGGAAAAAGTAACTAAGGAAATGCCTACTGTTGAGGCCCGTGGTCCAGACCATTGGTCCATTATGACCGACCGTCTACGGACCATGACCAAATAGTGCGAGGATCTGGGCCATATCCAGGTTGAATTTGAACCGTTAATTGTATATGTAATTTGAACAGTTCACTTGCTGAACTCTTATCAAAAGAGGCGATTGCCCCTTCATGGTCCATCAAGTGTGGGCCCAACAAACCAATGGTCCAGATAACTGAACCAAGCGCCGCAGTTGTCAGAAATGGACAGACGAGCAGAATGTGCAAAGACTCGAGTGACACACGCCCCAAAACAGCATAACCTCCCTCGGTCTTCTTTTTCCACACACGTGTCCGGTGTCTTTTGACCAGATTCCAGTAATCAATAACCCCAAAGCCGCACGTGCAAGGCCAGACACTGCCTTCGTGCCTGACCGCAAGTCACGTGCTCCAACTCGCGGCCTTCTCTAACCCTTTCCCAATGCGTGAGAGGGTGCAGTTCCATGCGCGAGAAGGTACGTGCAGATGCTTTAAATGCTGAGATGGGAAGGTAACACGTGCGAGTACGTTAATACTTAAACGTGTCCCATGCACATGCACACGTGCGCCACGAGCATGCACAGTAGATTAATGAGAGTAGGATTTCGGATCCTTCGCAATCTCACCGCACGCCCCACCGTGCATTTAACATTGCATTGAGGATGGTCCAATTATCAGATGGGCCACACTCGAACGTGGAAAGAACAATCCTTTCTGGACCGTCTATTTTCTCTACACGTGCGGTACTAAATGTCGTGATTATTGGCCTATGACGGAGACAGGACGAGCTTAATACGACAAGGCTTGGATCCGGCACGCTTTGGCACGTGCGGTGGGAGTACGGTGGAAGTCACCTTTTCCACGCCTTTGAAGCAGTGGACAAACACTGGGAGGCCGCTTGAGAAATCAACGGTAGGAATTCAATCCCCTCTGCTTCGTGAAGTGTGGTCCACTTGAGCTTTCAATCTGCCTCCTTTTCAGGCTCATGCCCTAAAATGAACGGTCAAAATCAATGCACGGCGTGGATAAAACATATACATTATGGTGGGCCCCACAGATCCCCTGACATGATCGTTCATACATAGCTAGGTCCTGATCGGATAGTACTTAAATGAACTAGTGGGCCACACCTGTACCTTATTACAATACGTCGGTCAAATCTAAGCTGTCCATTTTTTTAATACGTGTAACGGACAGTGGAGCATTCATAAATGAACTATTCGAATCTCGTACAAGCACGTGATACTAACACGTGTGCCTGCGAGTAGGATTAGGATCCTAGTCCTTCGAGTAGCGCTAGATCCTGTCGATCCAAGTGGGAATAGGAAGAGGGCTCGTGAAGAAATCTCTGTAGCACCTATGAAATGACATACACGAGGTTCGTTTCGCCCACACGCACCCTCCCCACACACGCGCGCACACACACGTAGCACGACCACCAACGTGGAAACTTGGTTCCACATCCGAATAACACTTGTGGGACCATACTTAAAACCAAATCCGGTCCACTCATCTCATCCACGACACCCATACTCAGTCAATGAACGGTCCAAATTCAACTTAAACACGTGACCCATCTAATAACCAAGTCAACCTAGTTTTCGAACCTGGTCATAAATCCAAATAGGGTCCCACCTCATGTACGGTTTAGATGCCACATCAAGACCAGATTGGCACGTGTGAATGGAGTAGAGATGTGTGTGGGGCAAGCAAGGACTGTATGGTTTGGAATAAAATAAGGGAGAACGAACGTGGGGAATGATTCGTGGGTGGGCCATGATGTGAAATATTATAAGATGGGTTTGACCGTGGACTTTTTAAGGTAATGGGGGCAAACACCGCCGATTTCTCCCACCTTTTGTTTACACTCTCACCAAAAAGATATACATATATTAATGGTGTAGTTACTCTTTTCTTACTGTAAAAGCTTCACAGTGGCCGGGTTTTCCGGCCTTTTGAATACACTTTCTTCTCGGTGTATAAGCGCTGACATGTGAGGCTCAAGCCGATCTTTAAGCCAGCGGCACGTGAGTCATCTGGTGTGTCCGAATGATCACATCCGTTGGATGCGTGAGTTCCTGTACGTTCGAGTAGTGTGGGACCCGATGTGATATATCTGTGTCATCCAACCCGTCCATCAGATGAGTCCTCCCATGTTAGGCCAAGAGCACTACAAGCAGCCGGAAGCGATCAGCGTACTGAGTAACTCAGTAGGCTTTATTCAGCGTACGGAGTAAACTCTGTGAGTCCATCTTGATGTATGTGTCTTATCCATGCCGTCCATCCGTTTTAGAAGCTCATTTTAGAGCATGAGATCAAAATTGAAGAAAATACGAGTTTCAATTAGACCACATGACAGGAAACAGTGTTAATTGAACACCTACAGCTGGAAACTTCTCAAGGGGCCACAGAAGTTTTGGATTAATCTGATATTTGTGTTTTCACTTTCTCAATGTCTGTGTGATCTCATCATGAATAGTTTGGATGATAAATAAATATCATGGTGGGCCCTAGAAGTTAAAATGGTGGACGTCATTATCCCTGCCGTTTCCTGTGGTGTGGTTCACTTGAGATTTGGATATGATTCAATTTTTGTCTGGTGCCTAAAAGGATTTGGAAAAATGGATGGACGGCATGGATAAGACACTTACATCCTTCGTGGGGCCCACCACACGACAGGGACAACGGGGAGCAACAGAGCGGTGACACCGACCGTAGAAAAGTTGTGTGGGACACAGCAAATGAAGTGCGTATATGCTGTCCAATCCAGTCAGACGTTCCCGACCACGACGAAGAGACACCCTGAGAACCAGGACATTTCATTAACTCAGGTAAAACTGGGTGAATATACGCTGTTCCTGCGGTGTGGCCAATCTAGGATTTCAAATTATCTTGTTTTCTTGGATGTACGGTGAAAATGTGGGTGAGAACCTGATGGATGGTTTGGATTCCACACAAACATTACTTTGGGCCCCACAGATGCTTGAATGTACGGGATTTTACATACTTACATATTGTTCAACTACGTACAGGCGTACGGCTGAGGTTTCACCCGTGTATGCTGCAGCATCCTGACCGCTTAAATGGTTAGTCGTGACTGTCGACTTATTAGTTGCGTACACACGTGACACTTTGGCTGTTTGCTTTCAGTGCCACGTAAACTTCTGTGACAGCTCACCTACCGTAAACATGGAAAGTGCTGGCGACTCAGGCTGTCAAAATGATGGGCCCACTCAAATGGACGATCAGATCGAAAGAGAAGGTGGCCCGTATTCAGTGGACTGGATGAGATGGTTAAGATCGTTGGACCGTGTAGTTTAGCTCATTCACTAAATAAAAGTGGGCCCCACTATATGGACGGTCGAGATTTATCTGACTGTGCAACGTTTTGCTGCCATGAGTCGCCACAGACACTGGACTCTACGGTCGACAATGGAATGCCATGTTGTAGCCTTCTAATAAAAGAGTAGTTGCATGCTTCTTGTACATGCCACATGCCATTCGTGTTTATTTCTATGGTATACGTCATCCATGCAAAACCGAAGTCGTGTCATCTTGTCCGTCGTCCACATGGCACCTCGAATGAATTACACGTGGCACTTTTATATTGCATATTCCTCTGCAATCGTTTGCTAGCGTAGCTATATGTTAGTGTCTTGGGGACGCGGATTTCCTGCGAAAGCCTTTCGCAGGAAGTTCCTGCGCTGGGAACTTAGTTGGGGCTCACCGTGATGGTTGTCAGGAATCTACTCCGTCCATCCGATTTGTGAGCTAATTTTAAAATATTAGACCAAACTTGAACAGGATCCAAGACTTAAGTGGGTCGTATTAAAGGAAAAAGGTAGTTAGGGAAATCCTACCGTTGAAACTTCCGTAGGTTCGACAGTAATGTTTACATGTCATTCATACCGTTAATAACGTCATTCCTACTGGGATGAAGTGAAAACAAAAATATTACCATGATTCAAAACTTCTGTGGCCCCAAGAATATTTCAAGTGTGGATGTTTAATTATCATGTTTTCCGCCCACTTGAGCATTATATATGGTTCATTTTTGGCTTAATGTCATAAAATGAACTCACAAAACGGATGGACGGTGAGGATTTCTCACAAACATCCCAGTGGACCCCACTTGCGTTCTCAGCGCAGGAACTTCCTGCGAAAGGCTTTCGCAGGAAATCCGCGTCCGTGTCTTGGTAGCTTGTCTAGCGCCAACCAGCCCACGTGGAGAAACATGTGCATGACATCCACCCAGCAGGTGGGACCGTATATAATCGACTACTCCAACACCCAGTGGAGCCCACCATATGTTAAAAAGAAAAAAATCAGCCTGATCAAGGATTTTTCTGATGGGCACACTAATATAAAATTGTAGCCAAAATCACTAAGTTAAAAATCCGAATCCTTTGCTTGCCACAAGTTGAAAAAAACTTATTTGTTATTCTTGTATAATTTACAGAATAATGATTTTTTCAGTAAAAAATGAAATTCGAAAAATGCAAAACTAATCTGAAATATGAACAGGCTGAAGCACGTCTGAAACGCTGTCCTTAAAGCGTTATTTGCCCCACTCAAGTGAATTGAGTAAGCTGATAGGTTACAGGCAAATCGCTTCTAAGATACGACGAGCCTGGTATGGGTCTGCGTTCAGCAAAGACGAAGGCCCACCTATTGGAACTCTATTACACTCAGTCTGACAGAAATACAATAATAGAAAAAATTTCAGAAGAAAGAAAAAGAAGAAATTGTGGTTTAGACCACTGCACTGGTCAAGTCTTCAGCTACTGGTTCAGTTGAACCGTTCTAGACCACACCGTTGGTCTGTTCTTCATGCAAAGGTTCAACCATTGCTATCTTGCTGGAATCACTGTAGTATAGTGAGAGGAGTAGTTTGCTATCTCAATTCGTATGGTAGTGCTGGATTGGGTTGTGAGATAGTTTGGAAACCCATCCAGGCCCTCCTTTTATAGGCTATGGTGGCTGGGAGTTATGGCGAGAGAAAAAAAAAATGGGAGTTAGTTGGAGAGAGTATGTTTGATGTTGGCTTTATGAATGGGATTCTGTGGATGGACTTGAGAACGGGGTTGAGAAAAATAAAAGGTTAAGAAGGGTTTGGAAGGTGGTTTGAAGGTAAGGAAGAGGAGATGAGGAGTTTGTTGTAGGAGAGCAATGAATTTTGAAGAGATGGGTTTGGGTATGGGAGAGTGAAGATGATGGAGTGGGAATAGTGGGAAAGGGGATCTATATCTTGTAAGGTTTCTTGTACTTTTGGTAACTGAATTAATTTTTAAAAATTTTTATAATATTTTATCATTAAGTTTAAAGACATCTCACAAAATTTCATCTCATTTGGAGTTGTAAATAAATTATAAATTCTAAGAGCAACAGCTGTCTGAAATCAAAAAAGTTTGGACAGTTGTTAGAACAGATTAATTTTAGCTATATTATAATTTTTATTTTATTTTTTAATTATTTTTATATAAAACTAGACTCATTCATCTTTAATCTGGTTTTTGAATCACCTAATTTGGAGTTGTAATGAAGGAGATATGATTTTTGAAGTTGACCTAAAATGCAGAAAAATTCTGGCGGGGCAACAACTAGTCGGCGGGGTGGGCGGCGGGGCGAGCACGCGGCGCGGTGAGCAACGCGGGCCTCGGGGGGGGGGCATGGCGGGGGCTCGCTGGAGTGCGGCTCGCTGGAGTGTCGGCGGGGCGGCACGCCGCTGGCGGGGTGAGCGGCGGGGTGACCCCGTGGGCGGCGGGGTGAAAACGCGGGTCGGCGGGGTGACCCCCCCGATTTTTGACCCGAAGTTCCGTCGGCATTCCCGGGCATCGAAAAAGCTCCCCGGGAAGTGCCATATATGATTTTGGGGTAGAACGAGCTGATCTACGCAATGGGCCTATCCATTTCATGAGATTCCTCCCGGTTAGAGGTAAAAATCTGATTTTTCTACATTTTTACTATTTTCATTGAAATTTTGTTCTCCCTTAAGTCCTTACCCCCTAATGGGTCGAAACTATCAAATTTGGTTTGGTGTTAGCTCATTTGGTCTAGAATGATGTTTCCGACGGTCAAATCTTTCGATTTTCGACTCGCTTCTACTAATGTACTGGGGAAGTTCAAGAATAGGGTGATGTCAGGTGAATATTTAAGGAGATATGTTGGAAAGAGGGATTTTGACTTAGGCTTATCTGGGTAAGGGCATTTAGTTATACTAAATGGGTTGCAATGCTACTCTCAACTCAAGATTTGGGAATGGCATGGGTGGAATGGGTATGGGCGGAATTTAAAACTTATTTCATAGGCTTTGTAAAATGTGTGGGAAGGTGGGATATGGGACTTCCAAGGCCCATGAAAATGGATTTCCAAGTGTAATTTAAAAGGAAATCTCGCGATTTACCTTTAATTGCATGCATCCCAACCTGGTATTGGAAAACATGGGATACAAACAATCTAGGGACAATAACTTACACATGTATTTACTGCTACTCTTACAATTCCATTCACCCTAATCCCACCTAACGTGGTTGGCCAAACGACCCTTAGGGATTAGGTGGACTGGACTAGCTAAATTTTCTAATTAGTCAAATCGAATCTTGTCGTCATATTCCCAAATCCCTTGTCCGAAAATGGGCCGAGGCATCATGAGACTCTCGGATCCTCCTCTCTAGCGTTACTATTCCCTCTCTCGCTACCCATTCCTGATTACTTGCAAGTCCTACTTTTCGTCTACAATTTTTGGTTCAGGGTCTGAGATGGTTCCTAACATTCTAAGTCCCTGTTACGTTTTCTAATACGTATCCTCTCAAGTCAGCGGACGCGTTAGTGATTTCATGACCCACGGCCCAAGGGATTCCAAACTATTGCTCTGATACCAACTGTAACGCCCCGAAAAATCGGGGTCGGCAAGAAACTCGACTCCCGAGTTCCCGAGTGTCACTTATCATGCATTTATGTTTTTTTTTTATGATTAATCAAATTTAACTGCGCAATTTGGAATTACCTGAGGCACGAAGCACAATCACACCAGTCTACTAAAATGAAGGATATCTTACATATATACAGGTCCAAAAAATAATAAAGGGTTGCCCAACAGAACAACAGAAGAAGGCTAGGTCCAAAAAGAATAAGACTGAGCCCGTGGCTCAGCAAATCCAAATCCAGCCTGATCAAGCCGATGGAGAGCTACCCATCAGCTGCAAGTAGGAGAGTCTGTCCTCCTCGACCAAGCTCGCCTCGCCAGGCTCCTCATGCCCTGAGTCACCTGCATCTATGAATGGGTCTGGTTGTGTTTTTTAAAACACCGTCCCAGAGGGAGTGAGTGATCAACTCAGTGTGAACTATTGGTCTCAAGTTACAACAGGCATCAATTGTAATATGAACTTAATGAAAAGCAGACAATCATTAACACCTAATAACTCTTATTTAAAATGCATGCATGCGGGATGATATGATGCATGCCCTCGCCACAACACACTCCCTCAAGCGACTCCATCTAACGATCGCATATGACAACACTCCCTCAGAGCGACCTCGACTTCCGAGTCGCCACCCTAACTAATGCGTGCAATGCGATCGTGTTAGCCGAGTTATTAGTTAAGTCCATTCATCCAGCAGGTTGGGGATTCTGATTCACCCTACGTATCAATGCCCTAAACTGGTTGCGAGACCAAGACCCCATCAACGCGTGAGGCCGAGACCTCGCGGTCCGTGATCCCGTCGGGTTCCTCATCCCCGACACCAAGCACATGAGGAGTGCCGAAAGGAAGGGATCGCTCGTGGTCACTACGGGGAGGCGCGGTACCCCAGCGTAGGCCGACAGCTCGGACATAGTGTCCCATTCCACCATGCCCGGCTCACGAGGCTGTGGACTAGTTGCAAGTGGATTTTTGGTGGGTTACAACGGTTGTAGGGTGGTTCAGGTTCCATACATATGTGAGCAAACAGGGTTAACATATATGGTTGGTCAGATAGTAGACTAGACCGCACGGGCCAGGCGAGCGTGAGACGAGTGACCTCGGGCACAAGAGACCCATGTAGTCAAACTACAGCCACCCGAACACACTCGCCCAAACCCATGGCCATAGCCCTAGCATAGTCCTACCGATGGGACTACCGTCTCTCATCAAGTTCCTGACCAACCCAAGGGCGTGAGGGGATTCGTAATATGACAATTCTACAGATTATCAACTAGCATAGTGATCACTTGTTCTCATGCATCTCATATACCGTTCAGATTCTCATAACAAGCAAGACTAACCATAACATGAAATAAGTGCATGTGAGTTATGTGTGTGTGTGAGGAAGTTAAACACTTCCTCCAATTCCATAAACCATGTGCACACGGATAATAAATCATACACGCATTGAATCACCACATATGAGAAAAAAATGATAGAGCATTCATGAACAACTATCACCCATACATAATATCATGTGAGAGGCAAGATTAACACAAATATGAAAGCTAAGCATGCAATCCATACACATTCCAACAATATACAACTCCTAGGTTTCTCTAGATTATTCAATCATAGCATCCAAGCAATCAAAATCATTAAACCCATACTAAAATTGGTGCAAGGCTACCTAAGCACAATAGTCCGCACCTTGGATTCGATGGAGGCTTGGAAACGACCTAGGAAATGTGGATTTCGGGGTAGATCGGTCGGAATCCCTAAAGGTGACCACTTGCATGTTAGAATCCCAAGTAAATCTCCCTCATCACAAGGGTTTCAAAGAAAATAGGGAATGGAGCTTACCTAGTTGCTCAACGGATGAAATGGCGGTTGTGGGGTGAGGTTTCTTCTTGGAGAAGGTGTAGAAGGTTGTGGGTTTGATCCTCTTGGGCCCCACCTTGATTGAGAGTCCACCATGCCTTCTTCCTCTCTCTCTTTCTCTCCTTTCTCCTCTTTCTCTTCTCCCTTTTCTCTCTTCTAGGGCAAAATTCGTATGGGGAGGGGGTGCCCAAATGAGGCCCTTTTTATAATTCCATATTTGGTGAAAAAAGCCCCAAGCTTCCATAATTTCCTAAAATAGACTTATGGGACTCCCTATTGGTGTTGGGGTGGCCTAACACCCCTCTAACCACCAAATTTGGTGTGTAGGTGCCCTATGGCTTGACTAGGGTCCATGCAAAAATTTAGGGCGAACGGATGAACGGATATATGATCTGAGCAAGCGTTTTCGACCTTTAAGTGGCCCTGTGGGGCCCATTTCGGTGATTGGAATAGTTCTGGGGGTCTTCTGGCCATCAAACTTATAGGTAAGTGATCCATGGCCCGATGAAGGGCCGTGCAAAATTTGGGAGCGATCGGATATAGGGTTTGATCGCACGGGTCCGCTTTGCGATCAACGGTCATCGTGCCACGATCGGGCCCCAGATTTGGTGAACGGGCGTTGAAAAATATATCAAACCATCACCGTAAATTCGGAAGAAATCCGACCGCTGGAATGTTTCACATTTCAATTTCCTTGATTAGTGCCAGATTTCAATTCTGGCATTGGTGGGGTGCATGGGGCCCATGCCAGATCCCACTTCTGGGCGTCTGCCGGAGTTGCGGTCCGCAATGGCCTTCAAGCCCAGTGAGACCAACGGCCACACCAAGTTTTAGAATTTTCCGACCATCCTCGGTCGTTGTGCGGCCTGCACGAGCGGTCCTTTATGAGTAAACAGCCATCTGGCTTGGTGGCCTACACTAAGCCCTATTATGGCCAGTCAGGTCTATTAAATTGGGCTAATCTTGGATTAATTAACTCGTGTATAAGCTAACATTGAGTGCTAATGGTCAGTACGTGATAGTATAAGTTAATAAAAAAAAAAACAAGGATTTTCGGAAATCCGAAACAGTGAAAATCCGGGATGTTACAAGCCCTCTATATATTCTGGAGGATTCTCATTCAGTCCTCTATTCTCTCCTTCACCTGGCCATTTGCCTTAGCCACTTAATCGCACCGCGACTCACACACATCTCAATCCGGTTCGCTCAAGGTTGCGAAAGAGCGACCCTCAGCGACACAATAGTGCGCCACTAGCGCCTCTACAGCCACACTGCCTCACATGCCCACGCCCTCTCACCGAGCCCGTGACCGAGACCGAGACCGAGCCGGTGCCGGTGCCCGTGCCCGTGCCCGTGCCCGAGCCCAAGCGTGAGCGCCCACGGGAGTGTTCCAATGCTACGCACTGGAACACGCAAGGTCCATAGTCCACGGACTAGGTAGGTAAATATATATTATAATACTCCACTATTATCATTTAAACCACAGATTTTTCTCTTCCCTTTCCCATGTGGGACTATTCCCGAAAAACCCACAAAACGGTGTTTTTCAATCAAAATAATATATATATATTATTTTTATTATTAAAATATATTTAAAATCAATATTTTTATTTAACAGTTAAGGGGGTCTTTGATTTTCTAATTGTAGTGGTAATTCAAAGAAAATAGATTATTTACCTTCGAATTTTCACACCATTCATCCCTTTAGTTAATTAATTTTAAGGCATGAGCCCAAAAATGAGACAGATCTAAAAACCTATTTGTGGCAAGCAGAGGATCTAGGAATTCCTATGTTAATTCAATCTAACCCAATTGATATTTGGATAGATTGATGTTTGTATCTTCCCTTTTTTCCATTAACCTTCACCTAGGTTTGATGAATGATAACCAAAACCAACTTCCTATCCTCGTTGTTCTTATTATTGTGGCTCACTTGAGTTATAAACGTAGCTTATTTTTATCTTAATGAGGGGCATCAAGGTCGGATCGTTGGATGGGTCTTGCTACGACCAATGTATCGATGACAAGACTCTATTATGCCAATCATGATGCATGTTTTTCATTCATACTATCAAGTCATGGTGGCACCGATAGATGGACTGTGCGATGGATGGACCTTGCGATCACCGACCTATCCAGTGACAAGACCCTTATAATTAAGGCCATAAGGCGGACTGTGAAGTATGTGTTTCATTCATTTTATACATCTATTTTGCCAACTCATACTTAGCCTTGAGTGCATAATTGAAGCTTACTCAAAGTTTAAGTGGACCACATTAAGCTAATATTTGAGTTTTCTCTTCGCTCAAGTTTGTATGGCTTGTGAACAAGTTAGATGACAAATAGACATTACTATAGATGTTATTATGGGTACGAAAATGTATGTTGAAAACAATTGATAAAATTTAAAAAACAAATAATAATAATAATAAAGAAAAAACGACTTACTTAAAACTAAATCTATTTTCCTTGGACTATATCTCAAGTGATGCATTGTAAAGAGATGGTCCAACTCAAATATCCATTCTTCCTTGGTGACTCAAGCTTTGCACAAACCACATCTCATATTATATATATATATTATATATATATATATATATATATATATATATATATATATATATATATAGAATATAGTGTGTGTGTGTGTGTGTGTGTGTGTGCATGCGCGCGAATGTTCAGTTACGCACCAGTTTGCACGCAACTCATGCGAATTTTTTTGAGAACTCATCATACGTGATGTGATTCCAAAATCTGAATGGTCCACGTGAAGCAACACCTCGTGATACCTCCCGAGCCCAAAATTTACTTTGATCTAAAACTTTGGTGGGCCATTAAAAATGAAAACAGTTTCCTCCCTTGATTTGCATTTCTCTTTGCTATGGCCCACCAAAATTTTAGATAAGGGTGAAAATTTGTCCCTTGGGGTTTCATGGGATTCTGCATTACATGGACTATTCGGATTAGATGCCCACGACACGTGTGTAAGGGTGCACACGTGCGTAGGTGCACAAGTGAGCATGCCTCTCTCTCTCTGTATATATATATATATATATATATAGGGTTTAGGTACTATGCGCTTGAGCTCACGATAAGGGTCCGTGAGGTCGAGCTGTGTGTGCCCCACCGTGATGCGTGTCGACCATCAACACCGTGCATTTGATGGGTCCCCTTTAAATTATGGGATATCCCAAAAATCAGCCACATACGGAACTCAGGTGGGCCATACCATCTAAAATCATGTGAAGGCATGCCAAAAACATATAAAAGCACTTGGTGGGGCCCACATGAGTTTTGAATGCTGCTGAAACTTGGTTTGAACCCTCATCCAAGTGGGACACACATAATGGATGGGCTAGATTTGCAAACCACATCTCAGTGGGCCCAAAAAATGTCCCATGAATGTTTTAATGGTGCACAACCCATCTCCACTTCTATATGTGGTGTGGCCCACACAGGTCACGGATTGTATTGATTTTTGAGACCTAGGCCCATGATGGAATGGTGCATCTGACTGATGGGGTAGATGTTCGAAACGCATCACGGTGGGGCCCACACAGCTCGACCTCATGGGACGTTAAAATTAGCTCGAGCGCATTGTACCTTTTCCCATATATATATATATATATATTATATATATATATATTATATATTATATATATATATATATATATATAAAGATTTTCTTTAATTATTTTTGATATGAGATATGTGAGTCACACAAAAAGATTAGAACTTTTCCCTAAAATAATAAAAAAATATGAAAAAAATTTATCTTTGAAATATTTTATTTTAAAAACTTTTTTAGAAATATAACATTATCCCCCTTAATTGAGCTAGCAAAACATATGGACTATCTGAATAAAATATATAAATCATGATAGAGGGTTGACGCAGGGGAGGCCGTGAGGTCGAGCACCATCTTCCTTTAGGGGGATAACTGTTCCGAATCAACGGAACTTCTCTGGACTCCTCACAGAGACTTCTTGAATCCACGACAAAGAAAGCAAGCTAAATAGAAAATAAATTCTATAAAATTCGAAATTGATTGACGATCCAAATAAACGAGTACACAACCCTTTAAATAGGGATACCAAGTAGTGGGAGAGAAATCAGAAGCAAACTATACCTAAAACTTTTAAAATTCGCAACTTATTATAAATAGTAAACTTACTATTTATAGACGATCGTGATGTCTACTAGTGCGCAAGGTTTTCGGCCAAAAATAGTAAGTGTCCTATTTGGCTTCACCAAACCGTTCTCCTAATTATTCTAAGCACTTCTCACGTTGTGCGCAACTCCTAAAGCCCAATAGATGAAGAGTTATAATCAAACTAAAACTTACTACTTATAGTAAAAACAGAATTAAAATAGGGAAACGAACGTCGATCTAGCGGTATTTCACAAATCCGACTTGCGCAACACGGCATAGCGGGGTTAGGTGGCTAAAGTAGCTCGTTTTACCCCGAAATCATATATTTTATGCCTGATAATTCATTTCGGATTACGAGATACACCTGATTTAAGGTCTGACAAAATACACTTGATTTAAGGTCTGACGGTCCAGAGCACTTTTGTCGTCGACCAGGCCTTTTCTGATTCATCTTGGCTATGAAATTGTCTGCGATCTGCTCTACATCAAGGGCTCACAAAGTCTTGCTACCACAGTGGTGAGTGATGACTAGGTCACTAGGTAATCCTCATGGACAATGGATTATTTGGATTTAACATATTAAACTAGTGGCCCCTACAAAGCCAAGGGTAATTTATGGACGATGTAAAACAATTGTTGCAGCAAATCCTTTTAAGTGGCTGAATTAAACAGATGAAAAACTTTTAAGTAGGCCAAGAGAAAACCAACCATCAATCCTTGATGACCATGTCCCGTCTAGTGAAAAAAATAAAACAATTCTAAAATTAAGTAGAACTTTTTTTCTATTCAGTTACTTTATACACACACTCATCACACATATGTTGAGGGTCAAATATTACATATTACACCTCAGTTATTGCTTGGTTTTACGTACATGATAATGCTTAACGTCCTATTTTAATCGTGTTTTTTGTTTCAAGGTGAATTTAGGAGCTTGGACTTAAAAGAGTGCTAAAAGCCTAGATTTAACGCTCAGAAATCACCAAGGCAAGGGACGGACCCTAGGGGACCGAGATCGAAGAATTTACATGCCAGAGATCCGAGAAAATCAAGCGATTGAAGTTCAAGTGGCTTGAAAGTCGTCTTGAATGCAAGATCACAAGGTTCTTGCCATCCATTCGGCTCGAAACTTTATATTTGGCATGAGGACCCTAAATTAACCATACACGTCAAAATTCAGCCCTTAGATCCCTCTGAAAGTGACCCAATGGACATATCAACCCACATATCAGCAATTTGGTGCCCACCTGATCTCTGGATATGCTTCAATTTTGGTCTTAACCCCTTAAAAGGGATGAAAAAAATGGATGGACGGAGCGGATTTCTCACACGCATCATAGTGGACCCCACATACAATGTGGATGTGCACAGTGCGTTGCCTTCCCGCACCACACCGGTCGGGTAGCCCTGTCAAAGCCGGGCTTACCCGACCTTTCTTACGTAAGCAAACAGTGTACAACGTTGTCCGACGCTATATCATGTAATGGGCCACCACTGTCCATCATTTGGCTAATCCGAACCGTCCATTCGCCTCGGAGGGTGGCTACGACCCCATCCATGCTCTCCTTTTGGACCCATGCACGTGTACACACGAAGATCGATAGAAAACCCAAGATGAACGATGAGTTGATTTGATACAGTGGATCGCACCAAAACTCGACCAAAACTACTCATTCCTGATTAGTTTTTCTCTAGAAATCCAATGAATGGGGTGGATTTTGCTGAAAACATCACTGTGGGGCCCACCTTACACATCAGCGACCTCCGTGAAAACCGGACGCAGTGGGCCCTTCTGTGATGAAGGGCACGATTGGATCCATGATCTGGATCGTCCACACGCTCTATCAGGTGGTCTTGAACCCAACCACAGAATCAGAACCAAGTTCAGGGACATCAGTCGTCCCAATACTCGTTCTAAACGTAGCTATTTATGCGTTCCTCGCTGGAAAAAACAGAGGTTGGTTCTTCTAGCCGACTTGTTGCTGTTATAAAAGGAAAGGAGAGAGAGAAGGGGAGGGGATTCATCATCCATCAGATCCAAAGACGTGTGGATCTAAGAGGGCAGCCGTGGAGGCATTTGTGAACGTGGGAAGAAAGAGACGAGGGAGAGAGCGGAAGTGCAGCCGGTTTTTCAGGAGTTCCTTCTTCCTTTCCCTCTTTTTCTTTATTTATTTCTTTCCTTTAAAGAGTCTTTAGCGTGATCATGGTGATGATCGGCTAAACCTCTTAGCTAGGCCTAAGAGGTGAAGCTTGTAGTGTGATCGGGTGTTCCTATGGTTTTCGATTCATGTCTACGTTGAACTAACTTTGATTCTAATTTAATTTTAAGGAATGCTTTCAGTTTTTAATGGTTTTTTGTGACTTAAATTACAATGGATCTGCGATAGCTTTGAGCATGTTTTTTGCATTAGTATAATTATGAAATTAGGAACCCTGTTGTTCACCATCGTTTCCTGGACATGGTTGGATGATGGAACCCTTCCTAATGTACTTTATAATTGTAACGCCCTGGAAAATCGGGGGTCGTGCAAAGACTCGACTCCCGAGTTCCCGAGTGTCACTTATCATGCATTTTTTTTTTATGATTAATCAAATTTAACTGCGCAATTTGGAATTACCTGAAGCATGAACACAATCGCACCAGTCTACTGAAATGAAGGAAATCTGACAAATATACAGGTCCAAAAATAATAAAGGGTCGCCCAAGGCGTTGCCCAACAGGATAATGAAAAAAAGACTATATCCAAAAGACAAAAGCGGAGCCCGCGGCTCAGCAAATCCAAATTCAGCCCGATCAAGCCGATGGAGAGCCGCCCATCAGCTGAAAGTAGGAGAACCCATCCTCCTCATCCAAGCTCGCCTCACCAGGCTCCTCATGCCCTAGTCACCTGCATCTATGAATGGGTCTGGTTGGTGTTTTAAAACACCGTCCCAGAGTGGGAGTGAGTGATCAACTCAGTGTGAACTATTGGTCTCAAGTTACAACAGGCATCAATTGTAATATGAACTTAATAAAAAACAGACAATCATTAACACCTATTAACTCTTATTTAAAATGCATGCATGCGGGATGATATGATGCATGCCCTCGCCACAACACTCCCTCAAGCGACTCTATCTAACGATCGCAAATGACAACACTCCCTCAGAGCGACCTCGACTTCCGAGTCGCCACCCTAACTAATGCGTGCAATGCGATCGTGTTAGCCGAGTTATTAGTTAAGTCCATTCATCCAGCAGGTTGGGGATTCTGATTCACCCTACGTATCAATGCCCTAAGCAGGTTGCGAGGCCCAAGCCCCATCAACGCGTGAGGCCGAGTCCCCGCGATCCGTGATCCCGTCGGGGTCCTCATTCCCGACTCCAAGCACATGAGGAGTGCCGATAGGAAGGGATCGCTCGCGGTCACTACGGGGAGGCGCGGTACCCCAGCGTAGGCCGACAGCTCGGACACAGTGTCCCATTCCACCATGCCCGGCTCACGAGACTGTGGACCCATTTCAAGTGGATTTTCGATGGGCTATAACGGTTGCAGGGTGGTTCAGGTTCCATACATATGTGGGCACACAGGGTTAACAAACAAGGTTGATCAGATTGCAGGCTAGATCGCACGAGCCAGGTGAGCGTGAGACGAGCGACCTCGGGCACGAGAGACTCATGTAGTCGAACTACAGCCACCCGAACGCACTCACCCAAACTCACGGGTTTAGCCTCGAGGCGGTCCTACCCTTGGAGCCGCCTTTGCTCTCCTCATGTTTCCTGACCAACCCAATGTAAAGAGGGTCATCCTTAACAAGCCGACTATACAGACTGTCACTAACATGTCATCATCATACTCCATGCATCTCAATCATACGAATTAGATGATCTTAGCAAGCAATCAAACAATATAGTGCATGTGAGGTGTGTGGGTGTGTGTGAGGAAGTTACGCACTTCCTCCATCTCAAGTCATCATATGCATAAGAGTAATGGAAGGATACAAACATGGATTCATAACATGTGAAAGAATGACACGACATAAGCATATTAGCATCCATTCACGAAAATCATGTGCATCAACAAATAACATTATGAAGAACATCATGTGCATCCATACAATTTCAAGAACCTACAATTCCTAGGATTTCTCTAGGCTTTCAAATGTACCAATCAAGCATCCAAAATCATTAAGCTAGTATTGTAATTGGTGCTAGGCCACCTAAGAACAATAGTCCGCACCTTGGATTCGATGGAGGCTTGGAAACGACCTAGGAGATGTGGATTTCGGGGTAGATCGGTCGGAATCCCTAAAGGCGACCACTTGCTTGTTAGAATCCCAAGTAAATCTCCCTCATCACAAGGGTTTCAAAGAAAATAGGGAATGGAGCTTACCTAGTTGCTCAACGGATGAAATGGCGGTGGGTGGGGTGAGGTTTCTTCTTGGAAAAGAGGTGGGAAGATGCAAGATTAGCTTCCTTGGGCCCCACCTCGATCTAGGGTCCACACTCCTCCTTCTTCACTCTCTCTTCCTCCTCCTTTCTCCTCTTTCTCTTCTCCCTTCTCTCTCTTTTTCTTTCCCCCTTTTTTCTTAGGGCAAAATCGTATGGGGAGAGGGGTGCCCAAATGAAACCCTTATATAGTGCCAGTTTTTGTACAATTGGCCCCAAGTGTTGGGTCTTTACTATACTAACCCTATGGGAGGGTTTTTCTAGCCTATGGGGTGTACTAGTCGATATACACCGTAGGATAGTTAGTCCTAATGATGATCTACGTATGGACACAATCGGCCCGCCATTCCGACGCGCCGATCGACCAATATGATTAGAAGTCTGTTCAACGGTCACCGATGGTCGATCGGGGCCGCGGCTATACGGATGTGAGAGGAGAAGTATCCTTAATCCACGGGTAAAGTTTGGTAATAAACCGACGGTCCGAAATCCTCAACTTGGCATAAGAGTGGACGACTCAAATCACTTAAGTTTCCACAATTTCCTAAACTAGCCTTCTAGGGCTCCCTATTGAAGTTGGGATGGTCCTAACGCCCCCTAAGCCACCAAATTCGGTGGGTAAGTGTCTTATGGCCCAATTAGGGCCCATGTAAAAATTTAGGGCGAACGGATGAACGGATATATGATCTGAGCAAGCGTTTCTGACCTTTAAGTGGCCCTTTGGGGGCCATTTTTATTGATGGGGCATTTCTAGTGGCCCTCTGGCCATGAAATTTATAGGGTAAGTGATTCATGGCCCGATGAAGGGTCATGCAAAATTTGGGAGCGATCGGATATGGGGTTTGATCGCACGGGTCTGATTTACGATCAACGGTCATCGTACTACGATCGGGGCCCAGATTTGGTGGGCAGGCGTTGAAAAATACATTAAACCTTCACCGTAAATTTGGAAGAAATCCGACGGCTGGAAGGCCCGGAGTCTCAGTTTCTTTTGTCAGTGCCAGATTTTAATTCTGGCATTGGTGGGGTGCATTGGGCCTATGCCAGATCCCACTTCTGGGCGTCTGCAGGGGCTGCGGTCCGCGATGGCCTTCAAGCCCAGTGAGACCAACGGCCACACCAAGTTTTAGAATTTTCTGACCATCCTCGGTCGTTGTACGACCTGCATGAGCGGTCTTTTATGTGCAAACAGCCATCTGGCTTAGCGGCCTGCACCAGGCCTTATCACGGCCTGTCTGGTCCATTAAATTGGGCTAATCTTGGATTAATTAACTCATGTATAAGCTAACATTGAGTGCTAATGGTCAGTACGTAATAGTATAAGTTAATTAAAAAATATATATCAAGAATTTTTGGAAATCCAAAACAGTGAAAATCCGGGATGTTACAATAATCACCTTAGATTGGATGTGGATTGACTAAAGTCTGTTGTTTGCTTTATTTCATGGGCATTGTTTTGTGATGGAATCAATTTTAATTCTCATACCTATCTTTTATTGAAAATTATATCAAAGGAAGTTCAAATTTATATTTTTAATGATGTATCTTCCAACTAGACGAGGATGAGACTCTAAATCCAGTTGTGTTTATGAATCAAGCATAGATCTCCCTGATCTCTACAAGTGGATCCTTGGAATCCCTAGTTTCCCACCTTTGATTTTATAAATTTTAGTTAATTAAATTCATAATTATTTCCTTAATTTCTCCTGATTAGATTACATCTTCGCCTAGCTCTAGTTCGAGTTACTTTCAGATTACGTATAAGGTTCAGTCCCTATGGATTTGACCCCGGTCTTACCGAGATTATTACTACATCGCGACCCTATACTTGGGTTGTGAACAACATACACACCTAAAACACTTGCGATCTCAGTGTTGAAACAGACTTCCAGTGAGCCAGGAAATGGACTTAATAGTAGTGAATTTAAAAGTTTTAGACATGATTTAACTAGGGCTATACACGAACCTAGATAGCTCGATTAGCTTGCTTGACTCGGTTCGAAATTGAGTTCAAGCCGAGTCGAGCTAATTTTTTTTGAGTTTGAAAAAATTTTGACCCGAGTTCGAGCTTGCCCAAGCTTGACTCAGCTTGGATCAAACCTCAACTCGAATCGAACTCGGATCAAACTGGTTTGATGACCTGGTTACTTTGATATTGATTTTACTCACCAAGTGTTTGACTAAAATGACTCAATGAAGTGACGGCTAGTGATAAGGAAGGTATGTATATGAAACAAATACTTTTATTTTTTTTAACTGATGTTGCCTACAAAGTGTTTGATGAAATACCTGTAAACAGCTATTACTGTTTTACATACAATAAAAAATTTAAAATGCACTCCATGTATTTGTAAAAATGTTGCACAGGCTTGTTCTTGGCTCGAACTCAACTTAAACTGGCTCGAGCTACCTACTGGACCGATCCGATTTGACAAGTCAAGCTTGATGACGGAGCTGACCCCAGTTTGAGCTGGGATTAGAAAGTGGCCAAGCCGATTCTAGCTGTTACAAGCTCAACTCAGTTGGACTTTTTTTTTTTTTTTTTTACACACGCGCACACACCCCCACACACTCACGCAGTGGGATTTCACCACCGTGAGTACTCGAACCCATGACCCGTTGTTGAAACTCGAGGGAGTCTACCACCCGGGTAAGAGTAATGACTCGGTTAGACTTGTGTACACCTCTAGATTTGACATCTATCCCTGTTGGTGTGGCCCACTTGATTTGGACACCGACTGATGATCGGTGTAATACTGTTTACATCATGTACACGTTGGGGTCCATTTTTAAGTTTCGAGACAATTGGTCTATTGGGCCCTACTCCAATGGAGCACGACTAAGAAATCTCCTAACTGTCAGTCCCATCAGATGACACAGGCCAAAACAAACCCGTTGGAGGGGATCAACCAATTCGGGAATTTCCTGCGAAGTGCCTGTCCGCTGCAGGCAGGTTAAGATCAACGGTCCAGATCACTGAATTATGTGTCCCACCGATGCAAATTTAAAAGCCCGAGTACAATGTTCCAATCCTGGCCTCGAGCTCCTTCCTACCTGAAGTACAAACTCTCTCTTCCGTCTTTGACGGGCGCAGCACGTATTTACTTTTTGGTCAGGCTCCGGCTTTCCGGAGCTAAAATGAGCCGTGTGCGCTGAAAACCGGGAGCTGCGCGAGCCGCGGTCTCCCGCCATTGCCCCCCTTTCTCTCTGCTCTTCCCCACCTGCACTCCCAGTCGTAGACAGAACACATGCCACGTGTCACACTTTGTCCGTACGAAGGATCGGCCTTGAAATGATTTGGGCCCGTGAAGCGGGTCCACGTGTCCCCTCTTTGGCTTCTTGCTTCCCTCACCCCAAACACTCATACTCTCCCCCTCTCTGGGGAGACGATACAGTACATCTTGCAGAACCTGATACAGTACATCTCTCTCCAATCCACATGTAGACTGGAGGCTATATTTAAATCAGGTCCGTCCATCTATTAGTATTTTCCTTGGATGGCCAACTTACTAAATAATACTATAATATTATTTCATATATCAGTTTTGTTAACCCTATTTCAATAAGTACTGTCCGTTGAATTCAAGGATACTGATAAGAAGGAAATCATGGATTAGATAATTCTTTATACGTGTATATTTTCGTTCATCGTGAGGCCCACTAACTGGAGGGTCCTGATTGATAGGTATACCTTTCATGATAATGTAGGGCGGTGAATGTACCATACTCCCATCTCTTTCCATCTTTATCTCTCTCAGTCAAAACCGCCAACTCGGCCCGTAAAAAGCTTCCACTTGCTTCCCTACGCCAACCTCGGTTCAATTTAAAAACGGAAAAAGTCAGGCAACTCTCAGGAGTACCTAAAAAGGTGTTCCACGAAATCTTCACCGTCCATGATAGGGCCTCTGGCATCCGAACTTTCCGTCCATTCAGCCACTCTATGGTGGGCCCACATATTAGGGCCTTCAAAGTTCCCCAATGTGGACAGATAAATGCCTAGGCACCAAACAGAAATCATAACCGTTAATCGCGATCATCAAATCAGAGGGTTAATGTAGGCTGATAAGATTTTGCAAGGTCCGCTCCCGGAATCTGTGCAACTCCCGTTTCAAACACCCAAGCTCTATTGGATCCACCATTCTGCATGCTGTATATGTGAAATCCACTCGGTCCATCAGGTGGGAACCATTATTTGAACCGTTCATACAGAAGATGATCACAGTTTAAAATCTCATTTTGACATACGAATGGGAAAAATCGCCCATAACAGCTAAGATCATACGGTGTGGCCCACCTAAGTTTTGGAGCAGCTGATTTTACGACCTTCTGTTATTCCCGGTGAGTAACACCCGTTTAACGGGTTTGATGAAAGATACACACCCTGACGGATCCAAACAAAACCTAAGGTTGGAATAGTATCCATTTTGTTCCATGTGGTGTGGCCCATATGAGCTGTGGATGTAGATGATGTATGGCCTTAGGACCTAGCATCGAGGATAGAACCTGATAGAAGGAATGGATTTTATATCTACCCCATGGTGGACCCCACAGACTTGGTTATTTTACGAGCTACCTAAATCAGTTGCTACAGAGCATTCCGGCCATGAGATTTGTACATATCACATCAGCGATGAGGATTGTCCGATCGATACGATATTACACCATCTTTCAAACAGAACGGTAAATCCCCCTATTCGTGGTGGGGGGCCACACATACATATCCCACGGACTACGATTTTACGTAGCCTGGCGGAATACCAAAGCTGCTGGTAAAAAAAAAAAGACGTAAATGATACTCAGGCGCCCTACGACTAAATACACCGGCACTGAGAACGTGTTTAATTTAAATTAAAACAACTAGATTGTGGATCCCACCGTAATAAAATCCCATCCCCAAATATCAATTCCTTTCAACCATCCAAATCTGTGATTCGTGGGCACTTTCTTGTAGAACTCCAACCACTGAATATTTTCATTTCGACCGTCAAATAAATATCCACCGATCCAAATATTACAATAATCAAATAAGCCCTAATTTTGGTTCACAAGACATCTAAAACTTAAAATCATAATATATACAGTTTTATTTTACTTAACGACATCTCAGGTATGTAATTTCAACGTAAATTCAAAATGCCTGTGTATCAACCATCACACTCCGTCAGAGTATCAAATCATTTCTCTTAAAAAAATTCCCTTCCCTCCAAACATCGATCCTCGTGCAAACCTCTTTACTTCTCTATATCTGCCCATCCTTCTCATCCCTCAGTTCCCATCATACCCTAAAATTTCCAATTTTCACCATCGATATTCCCAAACTACCCTTCTCTTTTCCCAAAATGCACTCTTCTCAGAACTGGCTCGCCTTCTCTCTTTCCAACCAACCCTCTTCCAATCTCTGCCTTCTCGAAGCCTTCAACACTAATCAAGGTCAGCTTAATCGTCGATTAATAGCTTGATCTCTGTCATTTACTCGCGATTAACGGCCGCCCGTGTATATGTTTTTTTTTTTCAGGTAGGGTCGAGGATGACGTCCTCAGCAGCAGCAGCGCTGGACTGTCGATGATGTGTGCTGGACCGAAGCTCGAGGACTTTTTGGGCGGCGGGAGCGCGTCGTCGATCGGGCGGTTCTCGGGTGCTGAACCCGCGACGGAGTCCGACGCGGCGATGTACGATTCCGAACTGAAGTCGATCGCTGCTGGGTTCCTGAGGGGGTTTGGAGCGGAGCAGGCGGAGGCGGAGAAGACGGTTCTGCCCTCGGAGACGAAGAAGGCGGTGGACACGTTCGGGCAGAGGACGTCGATTTATAGGGGTGTTACCAGGTATTTATTGAGAAAGGCGGAGGGTAGAAATGGAATAGATTTTTATCGTGGGAGGAAAATGAGTGGCATTTCTGTAATTTTTCAGGCACCGGTGGACGGGGAGATACGAGGCTCATCTGTGGGACAACAGCTGCCGGCGAGAAGGGCAGAGCCGGAAAGGACGGCAAGGTGAGGGGCATTCTTGTAATTCTCCGTGTGGGTGCACGTTAGCCGCTTGTAATAGGGTTTCCTTAACATGCGCAGGATGCGTTTTCTGATGTTTTTTTTTTTCTCGTTGTTCTCGTGGCATGCACTTGGATGATTGCTGACATGAAACGAAAAATCACATCATTTTCTTCAGTATATTTGGGTGAGTGTTTGGATGTCCTTTTGCAATCAATTGCATTTTCATTTGAATGTTTTTTTTCGTACTTATTTATTTAAAAAATCATTTTTAAAAATTTTCAGGTGGATATGATAAGGAAGAGAAAGCGGCGAGAGCGTACGATCTCGCGGCTCTCAAATACTGGGGTGCGACCACCACCACCAATTTTCCGGTTAGTGTCGTCAGATGCCGGCCAGCTTTTATCTGACACCATAAAGATACAAATAAAAGGAAGAAAAAAAATAAAATTAATATGGTGTAATTCTCTTTGAAGGTTTCTAACTACGAGAAAGAGCTGGAAGATATGAAGAACATGACTCGGCAGGAGTTTGTTGCATCTCTCAGAAGGTATATATATGATTTTTAATTTTTTAATTTTCATTTTGGGATTTTTAAATGCATTGGATGTAGCTGTTTTGAATTGGGTTATGATTATTTTCTTGGATTTTTGCTTTGGTAGGAAGAGTAGCGGATTTTCTAGAGGCGCCTCTATATATAGAGGAGTTACACGGTATGAAAATCTTGGTTTTTCTGTTGTGATATGATACTATGTTGATTGTGAATCGTGTTTTTAAGTGCACTGAAACTGGTTTTGATGTCGGATTTTAGACACCACCAGCACGGTCGATGGCAGGCGCGGATCGGGCGTGTCGCCGGCAACAAAGATCTCTACTTAGGAACCTTCAGTAAGTGTGATTTGGTGTTTGTTTAAGAGAAGATAGTTGTTGTGACAGTGACATGGTGTTTGAATTTTGAATCAATCTCTACACATTGTATAGATTTGATGGGCCCCACATGTAGAGTTGGTCTGCTGATTGCAACCATCCATGGTATTGGAAGTACAACTCCACATATTATCTGACCATCTCCCCATATGGGCCACATGGGGCTACATTGCCAAGTGATTATGAACAATCCAAATTCATTAATTCATTATTTCCATGTATCCAAACACCCCCTTAGCTACTACCCGGCGAGTTCGATCGTCCGGATTTGTCGTAAATTAGATCTCCACCGTCCGATTAGTGATCTGATCTCTGATCTCGACAACGGCCCACTATCAACTCAAGGCAAAATAAAAAGTTCATCTAGTGATGATTATGAGTGAAAAAAAATACTGCATTGTACTGTATAGTTATGGTCCACATTCAATGTATAGGCTATCCATGATCACCGTCCATTTCCATATAATAACACTCAATGTAGCTGATATGTTGCTGTATACTGTATATCATCATTTGGGGTTTGATAAATCCATTATCACTGTCCATTCCTGATTTAGTAATCCATTCATTCTGTTTACCATCATTTGGGGTATGATTGGTATGATTGATCGATGATGATCGCTGTCCATTCCTCATATAGTACACTATGTAGCTGATCATTGATCTATCAATGGCTGTTCTTATTATTTCCTTTTTCCTTTTTGCTTGTATGATTTTGCTAATGAGATGTTGTTTTGGTTTGAATAGGCACTCAAGAAGAAGCAGCAGAAGCATACGACATCGCAGCGATCAAATTCAGGGGCCTCAATGCAGTGACCAACTTCGATATGAGCCGCTACGATGTGAAGAGCATCGTCAACAGCAACCTACCGATCGGTGGAATAACCCCGAAAGCGAAAGCATCGGAATCCTCATCGTCGGATACCAAGAGTGTCGAATCCAAGCTGATTTTTGATGATTCCTTCGCGGCCCACTCATCGGGCCTCAGCTTCGCTGTGCCCATCAAACCTGACCCACAAGATTACTGGTCCCTGCTAGCATTGCATAATCAAACCCAAAACAGTTCAAAGAACAACAACAACAACAACAACAACAACAACCACCTCTTCCAATCATCAGGCAATTCATCTGCCTTCCACAGCCTCTCAAACTTCAATCTGGATTTCTCCACATCCACAGCCGTTGATCACAGCAATGGGGTTCTGAATGGTGGCATGATCCAACAACAGACCCCATCCACTATCCCTTTTGCCACTCCCATTAGTGTAACAAGCAGTTATGATAGTTCCAGTTATGGTAGCTGGGCCACACCTTCTATCCATCCATACCAAGCTGCAAAGCCCAATCTAGCCGTTTATCAGACACCCATTTTCGGAATGGAATGACCCAACAAGAGGGAATGAATGATAGAGTAAGAGAGTGCACGTTTGTTAACGTGCGCACCCTCAGCGTACTCACATGAGAGCAGCCGATAGGAACCTGACTTGTCTACAGGAGCTGGACTGACATGCTAACAGAAAAAGACTTAAGTTATGGTCATGTTCTTTTACTGTCACTGACATGATTTATTAGCTTTTTAGAAAAAAAAAAAGAAAAAAAAGAAAAAAAAAATCATCTTGTATGTTTTTGCTATCAATATATGAAGAAGATCCTCTATCAGATTCCATATACATGCATATGTCTGCATTATATGCCAATGTAGCATGATTTGTGTACAAATACATGCATGTGTCATGTTTCTTTTTAATGAATTATTATTTGGTACTCTGACATAGGGTCATGGTTGATAGTCATGCTTTTAAAATTATTATTTGTCTCAAGTCTATTAATGTTGGACCATAAGTTATGGCCCACCTAGTGATATAACTTCCTAACCAAGCTATTAAATGCATGCTATATGAGATCTAGCCATTCTAGCAGATATCAGTCCGACATAAAGATTGTCTCGTTCAAAAATCAACTCAAAGAGGGCAGGATCATAAAAAACAATGTCTAATCATTAATAAATAACAAAATATAAATATGGCTTACATGATAAGTGGATGCAGATAGATTTCTACACAATATAATCCTGGTGGCACCAGTTGATGGATTGAAGTCACATGCACGTGAAAAGTTTGAAGTTATCCTTTGGGTGGACCATTGTAAAGAAGATCAGAAAGTAATTAATGGCTGAGATCTCTTGAAGATCAAGGCTGTGGAGGACAGCTCTCAGCTGAAAAGAGAAGAAAAAATTGCAACCTGTCATGTGCATGCGACATTCAACCCGTACTAATTGGTCTCTCATCCTCACCATTATTAGGTGGGCCATAATATATAAAATAATGTATAGCTGTTGATAAATAACAAAATATCATCTTACTGAAATCAACCTTATAAATAATAAAATATCTTGTACTGAAATCAGCCTTATGCATTTATCAGGTGGGCCACAGGTGGTTGATAAATAATAAAATATCTTGTACTGAAATCAGCCTCATGCACTTATCAAAATAATGTATAGCAGTTGATAAATAACGAAATACAAGTGTGGTCCACGTGATAGAGTGGATTGATATTATTTTTGCATTGGGTGTGGGTCCACCTAACTAATGGATTGCATGACAGGTAGGAAATTATCTGCTGGTTGGACTAACAACTTTGAAACCAGGTCTCATTGGCTTATGACTAATCTGAAGTGGCCCACTTTATATGCCACGTGGGCTTTAATCCTGCATTGCTCAGGAAGCCTTCTCTCAACCTTACTAGAGCTCTAAAGTGCAAATGACCACTAGATGAACGGATCTGATTTCCCACGTGTAAGTTAGTTTCTAACGTAGCAAAATCTCTATCACCGTCCAAAGTGGTGTACATGGCACCAACTTGCAATAGTCTGCATTTGACGTCCACCAATCACCAACAATGATCATTGGCCCATCGAAGGTAGGACCCACCATATGAAATTACTGATCTTGTACATTTGGGCCACGTGTACGGTGATCAAGTGGCTGATAGGTAACTTAGACGTATGCGTTTACCACTATACATAAGATGAGGATAGCAGAATAAGAGAAATGTTCACATACAACGTTGCATGCGGACTTTCACATACATCACCTTCTTTCCAGCCACGTCACTTGTGAAGAACATCCCAGCCGTTAAAATGGCCAGGCCACACCCTAATGATCATATGGTGTGAAAATCAGGATGTTCCACCCGTCAGGAGAGTGATCTAATCAACGTACGGTTGTGGCTCACAGAATGATTGGATTGGGATGATTTTCACTCTAGGTCATGTTTAAGGTGCGGCCCACCTTATGTAAGGATAGGATTTTTACGAAAGAGACACATTGGCTGGAAAGAGAACGTTGTATCGTGATATTCACATGCAATGGTTGCATGCAAATGAAGGAAAATGTAAGAAATGGAGCTTTTGTTGTTATGTGGCAGATATTACAATAATAAAGTTAAAACATCCACAAACAAACAACATTTTGCTGTATTTCTGAACTTTTGGGTATCTTTCCCTAAGATTCAATTCCAATCTGGTCTTTTCTTGTCTGAAGCCCTGTTTGGATTTAAAACCTTTGTAAATGCAGTCGCGCGTGTGCACTTCATGGGCTACTAATTGCCCAACCATACTGATTTCTCACTCGTGTGAAAGATCCAAGCCAGTCATCTTGTGGGCCCAACTCTATATATAGCAGGTCTTTCAATACACTGTACAAAACCATCCTTCCTATTTGCTAGCCCTGACTCATCAGGCTTATATTGTTATCAGATGGGCCTAACCCAAGAGATGATTTTTCAAATTGATACATCTAAGTTGTGGGTCTGGCATGATGAAGGGCTTGGATCACATGACGAGAAAAGCACGTGCAAGTGGGTTTGAACCACACATTTCAGATTTGGATTTTGACAATGGATGCTGGATATGTAATGTAGCTTTCGGCGCATAGAAGAAGTGGCCCACCAGCTATGTGTAAGTGAATATATGTGAAGGTGGATGAAGCTTGACTGGAATTGTCCTATGATAATATATATGTGAATCTGTCCCCAGCTTTCCTTACTTGAATAAAGCTTCTTTTAGATGCAACATATCATAAATGACAGTAAATCACAGCCTCCCACCACCCACATGCTCTTTCCTGCAAAGCCAATCCTTCTTTAATAATTCCTGGTCAAACCTTTGACTGCCTGTCCTCTCCATCTCCTCCCGGGAGTGGATTAGGTGTTACCCGAGATACACCTTAGTGGGTGTTACCCTTACCGTATGGGACCCACCTTGTTGAATTTTTTGCATATCCATACCGTCCATCCGTTTTTTTAGATAATTTTAGGACTTTATTCAAAAAATTAATTAGATGTAAGTTTCTGGTGGACCATACCACTGGAAAAAATGATGAATGACTATTAAAAACAATTTGTAGGATACAAAAGTTTTAGATCAATCTGATCTCTGTATTTTCTCTTCATTCAGGTATTTTTTATCTTAGAAACGGGTTGATGGAAAATAAAAGTTACGGATATGATTAATGTGGGCCTTGGGAAGTTTTTAATAGTGGACGTTTAATCACAACTATTTCTTCAGGTGTGGTCCACCTGTGATTTGGATCTATTTAATTTTCTGGATCATGACTTAAAATAAGCTGAAAAAACGGATGGACAGTATAGATATGAAACATATCATCAAGGTGGCCCCACGGTAAGGGTAAAACCCACCAACGTGTTCCCCAGGTAACACCTAATCCTCTCCTTCTTGTATATATTAATAGGAGAATAATCACAGGCGGTCCAATTGAGCAAAGTGGCTGGACTCGTATTCCGTAGTGATCTCTTCAGTACCGAGCTGGGTAATGGTCGAAGCTCTGTGGACCCCACCTTGATGGATGGATGTGTTTTATCCACGTTGTAGCAGGAAACAATGGGGATTGATTAATGCCTACCGTTGAAAACTTTTTGTGGGACACACAGCTTTTGGATCAAGTTGATTTTTATGTCTTCCCTTCATTCCGGTTTATGTAACTTTATGAAATGGTTGGATGGGAAATAAACATAGTGGTGGGCCCCAGGAAGGTGACACCCACCACTGCTTCCTATGGTGTGGTCCACTTGATCTTTCGATCTGTCTCATTTTTTGGCTCATATCCTCAAATGAGATTGCAAGATGAATGAACGGTGTGGATAAAATACATACATCATGGTGGGACCCACAGAGCTTTTCCAGTACTGAGCTCAGTACTGAAAGGGTCACCACCGAATCTGAGTCCAAAAGTGGCCCACTCCAATGTGGTCCAGATATTCAATCTTTAAATCAGTCGCACCCCTCTTAGGCCCAAAGCCCAAAAAACCAATCTTACTCATGATTTAGGTGGACCACACCACAAGGCCACTGTATGTATGCTGTGGAACCTGATGATTCAGTTGTTCCCCATTAGGCCCAAAGCACAAAAACCAGCCTTATCCATGACTTAAGTAGGCCACACCAAAGAAAGGGTTGAAAGTGGACACCTATCTTACGTTGCTGTGGGGTTACTGTGATGTGATTCAAACATCTAAGCCGTTCATTTTGGACTCGACCTGATGACCAATGGGCTGATCAAATTTCAGGCCATTCCATGATTCAAGTGGGGTCCAGATGTTACAGGTTTTGGGTATGATTTGGCACTGTTACGAATGGTGTGGCCCATTGAGTTCATTTTTAGGGCAGTCCATTTTTGAAGAAGACTTGATGCATTTTTATCAAATGCCGCTTACAAATCATGGCGAGCCCACACAAACCCATCTAAACACACTCATATAATAGGGAATTATTTAAGTAACTATTTACTAAACAAAGAATTTTACAGTTGGGTACTTTTCTGAAAGAGGTTTTTAATAAACAACCCTTAATTTAAGTAATTATCATTGGGGTACCTTCTATGGCATTTCTTTAAGGAATTTAAGGTGGGGCTCTACCAGCAAAGCGGGCGATGGCTTGGGTGGGCCTCACTTTTATGTTTATGTGAAATCTACCTCGATAACCAGTCATTTAATTCAACGTTAAGCTAGAGGACTGAAAATCAACCTTATCTATAATTCAAGTAAACCACACAATTTGAAACAATATACAAGGCAACCCTCACCCTCTAAACTATTTCCTTTCATGTAGCCCACATGAAGCATGGATGGGCCTGATTTTTAGGCCCCATGCCTAAATTTTTGTGTGTCATCTAATGGTTGGAGTGAATCTCATATAATCATAGCCGTAGGCCCTATAAAAATTAAGGGCAGACATCTCTCTCATAATTGTTTCTTTTGGTGTGGCCTGAATCATAGGTCCACTTGATTTTTTCCACTTTGCATAACGTGAGAATAGGCATCTAATAGTTGCAGTGGATCTCATATTTACTGCAACATGGACCTTTTAGAAACCAAGGGTAGACCTCCCCTTGATTTTATCAGGGCTCATCTTGAAATCCACTTCAACCATTAGATGTGTGATTCCATGTTAGACCTAAATTCAAGAAATTAGGTTGACCTATGATTCAAGCGGGCCATACCAAAGGAAAGAGTTGGAAGAGAGACGTCTAGTCTTGATCTTTTCAAAGCCCATCATGATGAATATCTGAAATCCACTCTAACCATTAGATGTCGTACCAAAATTTACACACAATGTCAAACATCAGATCCAGATCCGTATGTAATTCAGGTGGGATATACCAAATAAATAATAGGTAAGTTTTGCTAGGTACATTATTTCGAATGATACGGTCGACCTGAATCAACACGGACGGGCTAACATAAGCTAAGGCACCTGGTGGAAGCGATAGATTTCACATAAAAATCATAATAGGACCCACCCGATCGCGACGACTTGCACCGCCATCCTTTAAAAAAAAAAAAGGTACTGGAATGATAATTACCTGAATCAATAAGGGTGTCTTCTCAAGAACCTTTATGAAATAGGTACTAGACTGCAAATTCCATAATAAGTTAGTAGTTTTTAGAAATTTTTTCTTAAATAATACTACATATTACATATTCTCCGGAGCTTGTGGGGACCTTATCTTTAGATAAGTGTTTGGAGGCTATAGATGTTTCACTTTCATTGTTGAGAGTACAAGCTATGTCGGCCACACCACCTGCCTTCCACTATCTCTCTACTTAATTATATTTGTATATAAAGTAGCTTTGTTAAACCCACACGCGTCTATATTCCTGCTATTCACACGTTAGCACACGTGCCATATCCGAGCCATTGCTAGGTACCCAATCATATGGCTCAAAATTCATGTCGTACAGATTTTTGGGTGGGCCACAATGTGCAATTTTTTTAAACTGAACTGGTGGGCCCCACTTGTTGGAAAGCTAGGATCTTACACATGTGCAATATTCGGACGTGTACTTGACTGGGTATGGGCAGGGCAAACATCTGTGATTGGAATTTGATATAAATATCCACGTTTTGATTGATTGCATTCATTCATTTCCTTTTTCAGGGTTTGAAACGGTACAGCATTTTTACTATTGCAGTACTTCTAAAAATGGGAGGTGATTGCGAGTTGATACTGTGCTCTGTGGGTCCCACCATGGTGTTTGTGTTTTGTTCATGCTGTCTATTTATTCCACCAGCTCATTTTAAGACATGAGCCTAAAAATGAGGCTGATCAAAATCTCAAGTAGACTACACTAAATAAATAATTAATAGTGATTAAAGGTCCATCATTACAAGTAAGCATTCAATCACCATTGTTTTCCAATACGGTGTGGCCCACTTGAGATTTGCATCTGTCTCATTTTTAGGGTCGTGCGTTCAAATAATGACTAAAATGAATTAACAACATGAATAAAACACATACATCATAAGTCCCTATACTGTTAGAAATAAACAATTATTTTCGTATTTTTAACAGTATAAAGCCCCACATCTTGCTACATTGAGGTTAGTTGGCAATGACCCAATCCACTCCCCATGGAGGGATCTCTCTCTCCAGCATACATGGTCGGATAAAGTTTCTGGACCGTTACTTTAGTGGGACCCAATCATAGGTGAACCATGATTTGAAAATTACACCTATAAGATAATCCTATCCCTCACTTTCCAGCATTAAACGTTGACCATCAGCCTCCACCTTTTTTTTTTTCTTTTTTTCCTTTGAAGGATATGGATAGGAATGATCGAATGCATTGACCCATGTGGGCCCCATCGTGATGTGTGAGTACCATCCAACCGGCTCATGCATTAGATGACCCCCAATCTTAAATCTATATTCCAAATCCAACTCGATCCATAACTTAGGTGGGCCACTCCAAAGTGAAAAATGGGGGACGTTGGGGAGAGGCGATTCCAACCTTAGAATCCTTCAGATGGAATGTGGGGTCCACTATGTTTTGTATATGTCATTGAACCTAGTTGTCAGCAGGTGCGGTCCCACCAGGATCAAGGGATAAATCAACACCCAAGAAATTCCAGAATATGGGTGGCCCAGGAGAAGTCAGTATATAGGCTGTAGGCATGAGTATTAATTGGTACCTTGGTGTGTCCAAATTGAGGTTTTTTTTTTTTTTTTTTAAATGTAGATGATAGTTCCAGTATATGGTGTCAATGATGATTGGAACCAGATGCACGGTTCGGATTCTGCATACAAATCATGGGTGGGCCCCACACATCTCGAACGTGTAGAAGGCATGGATCATTGCCTATATGTCCGTAGTTGTTTGCCATCCATGCATATTAGAACCCACTTAGATAAGGCATGGATCCCAAGTTTTCAGTACGTTCTGTTTCTTGTGGTGTGGCCCACTTGAGTTTTGGATCTACTTCATTTTTTGCATGGCGTCCTTACATGAGCTGTAGAAACTGATGTAGGGAGTGGATTTAAGATGGACATAACGATTGGCCCACGTCGCAATCTAAGTTGCAGCTTAGTAGTTGGACTAACCTTTTCTTTTGTTGTAGACAATCTCGAGCATCCATGTCTCAATCACTTAATTGGACGGCTACGATGTGTGATCAATATGATATTTGCACGTGGCCTATGAACAGTGAAACGAAACATCCACGTGCCTAAGTAGAGCTAGCTGCACGTGCTTGCATAGGATCCTTTTCTTATATATGGTGTGTATCTCTTGATCTTGGCATCTTGACCAGAGAAATGCTAATGCTATTCATGAAACACGTGCCAGATTCAGGACATTTATTAGGTGGGCCCCACTTGGGATGGTCCACACATCAGTTGGCTCTTGGGAGACACGTAGATTGAATATTGTCTGTTTATCATTTTCGTGACCCTTGTTTTTCTCAAACATGTGTGGCCCACATTATGAGTGGACCGGTCTGAACACACGATCAGGGAACGTTCACTCTAAGCCCGACCTGTTCAACGGTTGAGATTAGCACGTACGAGAGAGGTCGGCACGTGTGCATACAATGTGCATTAATCAAGTTCAAAGAATCAAAGTGCAAAAATATAATATTTAACAGCCAAACATGTCATTTATTGTGACCTTTAACACGTGCGAGTGTGTCCTTGACTACCTTTTCGGACTAGAGAAGAGTATATATAATGCCCTTCTTCAGGTTGAGGTGTGTATGGGCCACAAAATCATATCAGATGCACTAAAATGTGCACCGTCCAAATTATGGGGTCCACTGTGGATGGAACATAGCTCGAAATCATAGTCAACCCAAATGGATCATCGGACGTGACCAAACAATAGCTGATTTGGGTTAAAATCTTATTAGATTCCAAAGTATAGATCGTTAGGATTTATAAAAAGAGCATAAAAAAGTGAAGAAGAAGATCACACCTTGATTAAAACCTTAAATCCATGAGATAGTTCTTTAACTCATAAGAAATAATAAGAAAAAACTAAAAAATTTTATAAAATAATTGTATATTAATGTGTATCAACTAGAAATTATGCCATTAATAATTTTTAAAAAAATCTTAATTTGTAATTATTAAAACTAGCAAAATTTTAGTAAATTTTTATTTAAAAAAAAAAAAAACTGAAAGTGTGCATTTTCTCACAAAACAAACAAATGTAACCCACTATATGAGTTGGTTGACCTCGGATGGCCGTTACGATAAAGATTGACAGGTCGTGTGTCCTATAACGATACTCAAATTAAAAGTTATGGTCAATTTACTGTTCACACCTAAAAGGACAATTTTTTCGTACTTAGATTGAATTTCTTCGAACCCGATGCATGTAAGTAAACCTAATTACATCATGCCCTACATAGGATTGAGCTTAGATCCAATGGACTACTTCTGCTTCCGTTTTACCTTCATTTAATCCAACCATGCATGCTAGGAATATATTTGTGTCACATCCTCCATCAGCTTAAGACCTTCAAAATCAATAACAAACCTAACTCAAACCTAGATATGATATGGGCCAACTAAAAATTGACCTGCCCTAAACCTAGAAAAGTTAATTAATTAATATAAGTATAGGCAAATCTACATTTTTATTAATTAATTAACACTGCCTAGGTTAAGTGAAAGAGTAGATAACCTTGAATGAGATCCAATGGCCAATAGCCTTTTAGTTTTTATTCTGAACAAGGTATACTAAAAAGTATGTATAAGTGCATCCAAAAGCACAATGTGAACGGGGATTTGACTAAAAATGACATTTAGATACGAAGCACTATTTTAAAATGAAATCCAAATCAGCATTTTAAACTTTGAAATGTTATTTACTAGGAAACTCAGTTATAATTTATGCAATCCAGACATTGACCATGAGGGAAATGGTCTAAATCCTCTTATACTAAACCTGATCCAATAAATCAATGGTCTAGATCTTTGGTTAGACCATACCAAACCCAACCTGTTACATTTTAACAAGTCGGTCCGGGTCCGATCCGGAATTGTTAGATGTGTCCACTCTAAGAGCCATATCCACCTTTCATCCCAACCTATTGTAACCATCTGATTAGCGGGCTTTCAAATGAATAAATAAAGTATAATGGTCAACGGTCCAAATTAAAAGCTAGAAATCATATGGTTAAGATTATTTTTTATAGGGTGAGTTGGGAATATACATACCACGTTTTTAGTAAGATCAAATAAAAGAATGGCAGTGAACGGTCAGCTTTAATTTAAGGGAGATATTCCTTAATGACACAACCATATAAATAATCAAGCAGCATGTGCTTGTGGTACTGTGTAGGAGGTGGAGCTTGGTCACTATACTAATCCTAATGGACCTACCCTCCTCCCCTACATGCGCATGTATCGTGTTTGTGCGAGATCAAGGCCGTTCATTTGGCGGGGCCTGCCAAGTATGTGCCTTGTTAAAAAAGAATGGACCAGTCTGATCAATTGATGGTGGGCCAAATGGCTTGATTTGCAAGTGGGCCGCTCATGACCAAGTCTTGCCTGATTTGGGCCAGATTTAGTGGGCCTGGCTTCAGTTTTCAAGCCCAATAAGTATTAATTCAATACGCCTAATAGCCCAGTTGACTGTCTGGCCCAGTCCAACGTATTTTAAAATTTGGGCTAGTGGGCCTATCACAGTTCTTAGCCCCCAGGCTAGAGTTGTCTTGGACTTTGGATCATCTTTTTGCTCATGGGTTGGGCATACTTTCAGCTAGAGGTGGGCATCGAGTCGAGTCGGACCGGATTGGGTCCAACTCGACTCGATTTGATTTTTTAAGAACCTGACCCGAACTCGATCCGATTTGGGACCGAGTCGGACTGACTCAATCCGATCCGAATCCTTACTGGCCTGACCCGAACCGAGTCCAACTCAGTCTGGGAAACCAAATCCTTGCTGGCCTGCTTGGTTTTCAAGCTCCAATAACTAAGGATTGGACTGGGCCCACTAGCTCAAATATTTTAAATGGGTTAGACTGGGCCCACTATCTCAAATCTTTTCAGTGGGCCTGGCCTCGGTTTTCAAGCTCCAATAAGTAAGGATTCAATATGCCTGATGGCCCAGTTGACTGTCTGGCCCAGTCCAACCCATTTAAAATATTGGAGCTAGTGGACCCATATCAGTTCCTTAGCCCGCCGCTAGGCTTGTTTGGACTACGAACCATCCTTTTACTCGTGGGTTGGGCAGGATTACTGATGTAGAGCGGGTCGCGGACAATTACATGGCAAAGATGGATCAGAAAAGGCCCGGTCGGCGACAGAAGTGATCTGGACCATCAGACCTTAAATCAGGCGTATCTTGCAATCCGGGATGAGTTAGCGGACGAAAAATATATGATTTTGGGGTAGAACGAGCTACTTTAGCCAACCAACCCCGCTATGCCGGGTTGCGACGCTCGGAATTGCGAGAAACCCCTGATTTGATGGTCGTTTCCCTGTTTCAATTTCGTTTTTACTATAAATAGTAAGTTTTAGTTTGCTTATAACTCTTCATCCGTCAAGCTTTAGGAGTTGCGCCCAACGTGAAAAGAGCTTAGAATAATTAGGAGAACGGGTTGGTGAAGCCAAATAGGACACTTACTATTTTTGGCCGAAAACCTTGCGCACTAGTAGACATCACGACCGTCTATAAATAGTAAGTTTACTATTTATAGTAAGTCGCGAATTCTAGGAGTCCTAGTTGTAGTTTGATTCTGATTTCTTTTCCATTGCTTAGTACCCTTATTTAAAGGGTTGTGAACTCGTTTTTATGAATTAATTAAGCTATTTCGAATTTATTTAGAATTTATTTCTATTTTCTACTCTCTTTTCTCGTGGATTCGAGAAGTCTCTGTGAGGAGCCCAGAGAAGTTCCGTGGATTCGGAATAGTTATCCTCTTGAGGAAGACGGTGCTCGACCTCACGTCCTCCCCTGCGTCAATTACACTTCTGGTCATAACTAGTTGTGGGGACTCACAGGTTGATTTGTTTTTCTTATTATTATGAATAGACTTGGGCACGGGATGACTCGACTCTGCAAACTCAACTCGTCTAAATCATTTAGACCTGACTTGATCCGAACCGAGTGGGTGAGTTGATCCAAACGGAGTAGACTTCGTCTAATCCGAACTCAAACCGAGACGAGTTCGGGTCACCTAGTAACTCAACTTGACTTGACCCAAAATCCAACTTGATACTGACTCGATTCAATCCGAAACTCATCTTGTGTATAATATATATATATATATATATATATATATATATATATATATATATATATATATATATATATATATATATATATATATATATATATATCACTCAGATTCGACGTTTCAAATCTGAGATGCCGTGCACGGAGAGGCTGCAATTCTAGCAAGCAAACCTATGTCTTGAGTTGTGATCTCAGCCCGTGGATACCCATTGCACTCAATCCGACTGAGTACTTGTGACTAGGTCAGACTTGGTCCGGATTAGTCTAGGCCATACCTGGACTCGGATCGGGTGAAGTATGAGTTTGGGTTAGGTCTATTTCAAAACCGAATTGAGTTGGGTCAACCCTAACTCGGTCCAACTCGACTCAATGCCCAGCTCTAATTATGAATCAATGCAGTGCGGAGATGAATCTCAATGGATCGCAACGACAATGTTACTGTATCATATGTTGGCCTGATTATTGGTTTGGGGCCATGCTTATATCCCTATATTGCCCTGTAGGGGGTTTCTTTGATCAACGAGTAGGAGTGGTTTTTCTACGGCTACACTCCCAATTCTTCTCCAATTGATTGATGGAGATATCAAATTTCAATCGATTGCCACTCCCCAAAAAAGCTTGCCATAGAGAAGTTGAGCCAATCCAAAATTGTCCAAGTTAGGGGGCCGTTCTTTAAAATGGGCCTGGGCCAAGGCGCAGCCCAGCTGATCATTTAGCTGTTATGTATGAACCAGTCCGCGGTGGGCCCGTTTCGATGCAACTTCCGCAAAAAACAAATCTCTATTCTAAAAACCAATTTGATTAGTTTCTAATGAATGAGGTATAAAGTGGGATTTTAAGAAAGTGCATCCAAACACACAACACGAGAAGCAGTTTAGCTCAAAATGCCGGCCAAAAAAACCTAAGTTATTACTTAAAACTATCTAGGCTGATCGAGGACATTCGCAACTCCAACAAGTAAAATGGTCAGGCCCGGGGTCTAGGCAAATTGACCATTGTGCCTGATTTTAAACTTCCATGCTCAAGATCCGAATGTCATTTTTCATTAGCGGCGTAACTCGGGTGGGCTAGATTGGGTTAACGATCAACACAAGCCCAACCAACCTCAAGATAAGTCAACCCAAGGCCCAACCAAACCGGAGCTGCCCAACACTAGTATTTCGGTTGTATTGGAGCATTTCTCGATGGGCTCGGGTCATGTTCGGTTGCCCGAGGCTTTAACCCAACCCCGAACCAATTAGGGTTGGGTTAAGGCTTTTAAGCCCAGGCCCATCTGACTATAACCCTACCTGCCCGACCAGACCAAAAGTTCAAGTTGGACCAGTTGGGTTGGGGTTGAGCACAACCAATCCAACCCTAATTTTCTGGCTGCAAAATGAATGGATTGGGCTCGGACTACTTTTTGGGCTGGGCCGGCCGGCCCATTTCCATCTCTAGTTAGGCAACTCTCGCAAGCCCTTTGGGTAGAACTTTCGTAAGATCGAACCCTTCATCAAGAATGCTGCCTCATTTTCACCGTCGAGTCCGAAAATCATGATGATCTATCACTCAGGTGGGCCACACCATTGGAAAGAGTTAGAATGGGACACTAACCATTAGTTTTGTGTAGGACCCAGCTAGTGTTACATGTTATGCAATCTAGATGTCCCTCATCAGGACGAAAGAATTACCCAAAAAAATCACAGTATTCTAAAAAAATCAAGTGGGTCATTCCACATGAATTTAGAGGTTTTAGGTATAATTACTTTTGGGGTGGCCCACCTAAGTGTTGAATCTGCTTGATTTTTGTGGTGAAATAGAAACAGTGTGTGGTTTACCTGATGGACGGAGTGGATTTCATGCACGTAGAAAAAGTAACCATGGTAGGTACCTAGACAAGCAACGTAAGTGTCTTCCTTTCACCACTTTTCTCAAATTGCACTGTGGTCCAAACCAAGATGTAACGTACGGTGGAGATGACCTCTGTTGAAGCTGGTTGACGATGCAGAGGGGCCTTTTCTTGAGTTCTAAGTAGGCCCACCATATGTATGGTTCCGATCAGCAACGGACCACATGAATGGAAGAGGCAATTTGAAAACATGTGCCAGAATGGCACGTGTATGAGATATCCAGACCACTTGTAAGATGAGGCCCACTGGGACGCGGATACCGATTGCCTACTGACTCTGACAGTAGCCAATAGCTACTGGACGGTGTTCTGTGGGTCCCACCATGATATATATGTTTTATCCACTCCATCCATCCATTTTTTTTAGGTCATTTTGGTGCACAAGCCCAAAAATAAGTCAGATCTAATTCTTATATAGACCACACCACAGGAAAGAGTAGTGATTGAACGGCCATCATTAAAAACTTATTGGGGCCACGAAAGCTTTGGATGAAGTTGATATTTGTGTTTTCCCTTCATCCAGTTCTGTGTGACCTAATTAACATGTTTGATACAGTGGACCTTAGGAAGTTTTTAATGGTGGGCGTTCAATCACCACTGTTTTCTTGTGGTGTGATCCAATTGAGATTTGGATCTGTCTCATTTTTGAGATCATGCTCTAAAATGATCTGGAAAAATAGATAGACGGCATGGATAAAACACATATATTATGGTGGGCCCACAGAGCACTGTCTAGTAGCTACCTCGCAACTGGTTCGTCAGTGGCCCAAAATCAAGAAGGCCTGATCCACTCTTCGGGTGGGCCACACATGAATAGATCCATGCTCCATTTTCGTCATGAAAATGTGGCCCACCTGATGAGCTGACTGTCCTGATTTTCGGTAAACGACATTGGGCCACATCTGATGATTGGCCCAGAACTGTAAGATGTGGTCCGAGGATCTCTTCTTCAATCCGGCCCACTGAATCAAGGCAGTCCTCGACATGATTTTTGGACCCATGGGCTTGCCCAGAAGCCCGATGGGTCGGGCTTGTAAAGCCAGCCAAGCCTAGCCCAGCGATAGGACTGCTTGTCAGAACCATAATATAATGCAGAGCAAGATTCCTTACATGTAAGACCGTATCGAAGTGATCCAACGGTTCATCTTCTGGACCCTTTCATGGATGGATTAACCTAACCTCTAGTCGTTTGGCTATTTTTCATTGAATATGTACCCTTGCTGTATTTTTTTCCTTTCAACTGTCTAGCCCATCTCTGAGACTCAAAGCCATAGCCCATCAAAGATGAGAGCCATCAAATATATGGTTTAGATCATCGAAATATGGTCTCACACCTAAAGAACACCATACACAACATGAAAGGGGGGGGTGGGGAGGACGAATTGTAAGACGATTGTGGACCGTGTACAATATTTTGGTTCAAGGACAGCCATGCACCGTCTCTAAAACGGTCAGAATTTGTTGTTGACCGTTTGTTTAAAGATGCCTATGAACCATCTCTAAAAGTTCCGACGGCTCTTCCGTCTTCAAAACGAATCAAAATCATCTTATACAGAACCGTCCACTAATCAATTACGACGGTCAGAATCCGTCGGTAACTAGGGCGAATAAAAGACGGCTATGAACCGCCTCTAAAAGTTCCGACTGCTCTTAACTGTCTTTGATACGAAACGAAATAAAAAAAAGTCCACTAATCATTTAAGACAGTTAGATTCCGTTGGTAACTGCACAGAAAAGATCGTTGTTAACTGTTTCGAATAAATGACGGTTCTTAGCTATCTTATATGCAGTATCTGTGCGTCTAAGACCGTCTTCGAATTCCAAGCAAAACTGGTCAGGCGACGGTTATGGACCGTCATTTATTGCGACGGTTATAACCGTCGTTTTCTTACAACGGATTCCGACCATTTACGATGCAGCGAAAAAAAAGACGGCCATTGCTGTTGAGACAGTTTTAAGCCGTCGTTTTTTGTGATATTTTGATATAGTTACCTACACATCGAATTTCCTACCTAATGCATGTTTGAAGAATGTTTCATTGGTCTACATTTCAATTTCATTTTTTGGCTCATCTCCAGTTGGCAAGTAGATATAAAGAATGGATATCACGTTGATGCTTTGGACTCGATATATTATCTATGAGTGCTGCACATGTGCCACCATTTATCTTCAAGCATTTTATGTATGCCCATTTGTAATATATGTAATATGAACCATCACTCATATTCAAATGCCCCACGTGTCAATCTTCCACCGTTCATCTTAAGGTGCTACATGTGCCTTTATGCATCTTCTGGTACGCCACAAGTTAGCATGCTGCATGTGACACTACCCATCATACGCTACCATACATTTTCAACTATGTTACCAGTGTGTTACATGTGATAATGTGACTCATATTCCACAATCTATCTTGAATGCAACACATCTGTCACCTCCCATTACGGCTTGAGAGGTTAGTTCATAATGGATTTTGATATTGTCCAGCTGAGCTGATCAAAATATTGATTTTACATGGCTTAGGCCTTAGATATTTGCCCGCTTTAATACCATCTTCGAGTCATGAAAATTTTCATTATGCAAATAATAGATATGATAAAAGGTGAAATTCTTCAAGAAATGTGGTAAAAAAATAATCCTCCCACTTCGACTTTCTAGCTATTTATATTACCAAACATTTTGAAAGAGATTCTTCCCTAATCTAGCATTTAAATCCATTGTTGTGTTGCTTCTCACTTCGCACAGTTATAATTTAGGCTTATTTGGATTGAATTACTACAAGGTAAATACTAGAAAATGCGTAATTATTATTTACTTTGGTATTTAGTGGTAGCTCATATTGAGGAAAGAAAACACCACATTTCAAATTTTGTGGGCTTACCATGATGTATGTGCTTGATCCACATCGTCCATCAGTTTTACGAGGTAGAACCTGAGTGCAAGCAGACTATCGCTTACCATGGAAAACTTTTTATGGACCACATAAGTTTTAGATTAAGTTGATATTTGTGTTTTCTCTTCAACCATGTCTGTGTGACCTTATGAACACGTTGGATGACCGATATACATTCTCGTTGTACGCAAGTCATGTTTCCGTTGTCAATGGTGGACGTCATTATCCTCCCTGTTTTGGAGGGTGTGGTTGACTTGAGCTTATAATCCAATTCATTTTTAAGTTCATGCCCTAAAATGAGTTGGTAAAACTGATGGACAACGTGGATCAAATACATATATCATGGTGAGACCAACACGTACTTTCACAGAGGAAATCACATCTTCTAAGGTGTAATTCTCAAATTCTATCCAAACATGATTGTTGTAGGGCTAAGCCGGTAATTACTTGTAATTACGCTATGGTAACTTGATCCAAACAGGCCCTAAAAACCACACATTATTGAGCTTTGAAAGGATGTGTATTTGAAATAGTGGGAGAAAACAAAAATTCACACCATTGCATGCATTTTATGAAATTCACAGGCATTGCATGCATTTTCTACGCATGTGGGATACATATATTCAATCCAAAGCATCCAAATCATAAAGCCCATTGTGTATGGGACATATGTTGTGGATTACATTGAAGAAATGTTCATAACTGCCATATTAGTCTTCATTAATGAATGAACAATTAAAAACAATTAATGATTCTAATCCAACGTACTAATTCAAGGTAAAGATCATAGAAACAATCTTAGAAGGGGTTACCTAGAAATAGGTATTCAGTGAAAAGATGTTTTATATATGGTGTTTGGGTACTAGAAAAATTATTTTTAATAATTCAATTTTCAGTGTTTAGAGAGAAGTGAAGAAGAGGAGAAGAAAAGATGTTTTATTCTTTTAAAAAAATATGACCCTTGGATGAGAATTTATTAATTTTTCTAACTTATTTTTAAAATGTGACTAGTAAAAATTATAAATTTTGAAAATTGAATGCTCATAATTAAAAATCTATTTTCCATACATATGTTGCGTCAGAAGTCTTAAATTTGAAAGTTTTAGGTTGCTCGACCGGTCGTGGGTGCGGCTTGACTAGTCGAGCGCTGCACGACTCAAAGTCCAGCGAGCTTCTGATTTTGGGGTCCGAGGTGCTCGATCGGTCATGGCCTATGCACGACCGGTCGTAGGGGTCCTTCGACCAGTCGAGAAATCTGCTCGACCAGTCGTAGTTATGTAGATTCGTTTCCGAATCCGATGCAGACTGCGGATTTTGAGTTGGCCTTTCACAAGGCTGCGAAAGGGAAGTTTCCTAAACTACAAATAGGGATCTCTAGGGTTATTCTAGGGTATGCTAAGGCTTCCTAAAGGTATTTTAAAGGGTTCTAGGGTTATCAAAGGGTGTAGCAAGGATGAGATTCGAGGTTGTTCGAATCGGGTAAGTCCTCTCTCTTTGTAATTTCTATTTTCATAGTAGAGATCTGTCGCTTTGTGCCATGGTTTTTTCCCGTAAGGGTTTTCCACGTTAAATCTGTGTGTTCTCTTGTATGCTTGGTGTCATTGCATTGTTATCCTAGATCTAGATTTGTGTGATTCCGCAGGTTCAAAACCCCAACAAGTGGTATCGGAGCAATCGTTGGGCGCAGATCTAAATCTGAGGGATTAGTAATAATGGCGAGCACCAGGTATGAGATTGAGAAGTACTCAGGGAAAAATAATTTTGAGTTATGGAAGATCAAGATGATGAGTTCTTTAATCAAGCAAGGCGAAGATGGTGCTCTTGAGGAGTGAAAGTGTAACGCCCCGGAAAATCGAGGGTTATGCATATGCTCGACTCCCGAGTTCCCGAGTGTCACTTATCATCAATTTTATGATTTTATAATTAATTAAGTTTAGATGCGCACCTTAGAATTACTTGGAGCATGAAGCCCACCCACTCATGTGTACATTGAAAGGGAGGAGGGGACATCGTGTAACGTTTCTTATACTTTTAATAACTAGATTATTTTTAAAATTTTTATGATAATTTACCATCAAGCTTTAAGTTATCCCACCAAATTTCATATCATTTAGAGTAGTAAATAAATTATAAAAATTCTAGAAATAGCCACCATATAAAACTAACGATTTTTGTATAGTTGTCAATTCATTCCAAATATAACTATATTATAATTTTTATTTTATTTTTATATAAAACTAGACTTGTTAATCTTCAATCTGCCTTTTGAATCACCTAAATCAGAGTTGTAACGAAGGAGATATCAAAATTTGAAATCAGGCTGAAAAAATGTAGAAAACGGGCTGCCCGGCCCGTTGTGGCCCGCCTGGCCCGCTGTCTAGCGTAGGCAACGCCACCCCCGGCATGGGCACGCCGGCCCTCTGGCCGACCTGCGTAGGCAACGCCGCTCCAGGCGTGGGCACGCCAGCCCCCTGGCTTGACTTCCTTGTTTTGCGATTTTTCGGGCGCCTCTAAGGCCCCCCAAGACGTGCCATATATGATTTTGGGGTAAAAGAAGCCGATCTACGCAGTGAGCCTATCCGTTTCATGAAATTCCTCCCGGTTAGAGGTCAAAACTCAATTTTTCTACGTTTTCACTATTTCCGGTAAAATTTCGTTCATCCTTAAGTCCTTACCCCCAAATGGGTTGAAACTATCAACTTTGGCTTGAAATTAACTCATTCGGTCTATATCTATGGTTTTGACCGTCTAAACGTTAAATTTTTGGGTCGTACCTATCAATGTCCTGGAGAAATTTAGAAGGCAGAGTGAAGGTAGGTGAAGATTTTAAGGAGATGGGTTGGAAAGAAGAATTTAGACTTAGGCCTGTTTGGCTAGTGGCATTAAGTTGTACTAAATGGGATTACAATGCTAATTCTAACTCGAGATTGGGAATGACATGTTTGAAATTAGTGTGGGATGGGACTTAAATTTATTTCACAGGCCTTGCTAAATGAGTCTCACGTTGGAGGGTGCGATGTGGGATTTCCAAATTCCCAGGATGATGAATTTCTAAGTGTAATTGGGGAGGAAGATCCGGGAATAGGTCGTGACACTGTACAACTCTCGGATCCCTTTTTCTAGCGTTACAATTCCCTCTCTCGCTACCCATTCCTAACTCCCTGAGAAGTCTTACCTTCCGTTTAAGGTTGCCTGTTTAGGGACGGGGATGGTTCCTACGTTCTAAGTTCCTGTTGCATTTTCTAATACGTATCCTCTCAAGTCAGCGGACGCGTTGGTGAGTTCATGACCCATGGCCCAAGGGATTCCAAACTATTGCTCTGATACCATCTGTAACGCACCGAAAAATTGGGAGTCATGCATACGCTCAACTCCCGAGTTCCCGAGTGTCACTTATCATCAATTTTATGGTTTTATGATTAATCAAGTTTAGATGCACACTTTAGAATTACTTGGAGCATGAAGCACACCCACGACTAGTCTACTGGAATGAAAGATATATATATATATTTATATGTACAAATCCAAAAGCATATAAAGGGGTCGCCCAAGGCGTTGCCGAACAAAAATCACAAGAATCATAAGTCCAAAAGAATAGAGCTTAGTTCGCTACTCAACGATCCAAATCCCATCTATTGGGCAGACATGGAACCGCCCCTCGGCTGAACGTAGGACAGATCATCCTCCTTATCGATGTCGCGCCGCACGGCTCGACGAACTCAGCACTACATGCAGCTACTGAAGAGTCTGGGTGGTGTTTTAAAACACCGTCCCAGAGTGGGAGTGAGTGATAAACTCAATGTGAACTATTAGTCTCAAGTTATCACAAGCATCAGTTATATTACGGATTTAATGAAAACCAATCAATCACAGTCACTAAACTAATCTCATTAATGCGCATGCATGATGGATGAAATGATGCATGCCCTCACCACAACACTCCCTCGAGGGACTCCATCTAACGATCACGTATGTCAACACTCCCTCAGAGTGACCTCGACTGCCGAGTCGCCAACCTAGCTAGTGCAATGCAATGATAATGTTAACCAAGTTCTTAGTTAAGTCCATTCATCCAGCATGTTTGAGAATCTGGTACACCCCACGTATCAATGCCCTAAACTGGTTGCGAGGCCAAGGCCCCATCAACGCCTGAGGCCGAGACCCCGCGGTCCGTGATCCCGTCGGGTTCCTCATCCCCGACTTCAAGCACATGAGTAGTGCCGAAAGAAAGGGATCATTCGCGGTCACTACGGGGAGGCGCGACACCCCAGCGTAGGCCGACAGCTCGGACACAGTGTCCCATTCCACCATGCCTGGCTCACGAGGCGGTGGACCCGTCTCAATTGATTATCGGTGGTCTGCAACGGTGGTAGGGTGTTCTACGTTCCATACGTATGTGAGCAAACATGGTTAACAATCAAGATTGGCCAGTAATAGGCTAAAACGTACGAGTCAGACGTGCACGTGACGAACGACATCGGGTACAATAGACCCATGTAGTCAAACTACTACCACCCATACACGCCCGCCCAACCCGCGGGTTTAGTCCTAGGGTAATCCAACCAATGGGGCTACCTTCTTACCTCATGATCCTGACCAATCGAAGGGTTTGACGATGATTCACAGCATGCTAACATCAAGGTTATCCACTAGCATACAGCATAATGCTGCATACAACCTATCATACAATTCAATATTCCTAACAAGCTTATTACATTATCACAAACAAGTGCATGTGAGAGGCGTGGGTTAGTCAAGGAATCAAAATACACAAAGACAAAGCATCATACATGTCATAAGCAAGAACATATGAAAAAATCATACAACACATGAATAAATAACCATATACTAAAGCTTGAGCATGTGAGAGGCACAAACATGATCATGAGAAAAGAAACTAAACAACATACAATTTCATACAACTCCCAAACAAACACCCAAATCCTAGGGTCTCTCTAGATTCTACAAACGCCTCATCCAACAAGCACAATCATTAAACTCACGACATAATTGGTGCTAGGCCACCTAAGATTAATAGTCCGCACCTTGGATTCAATGAATGCTTTGAAACGACCTAGGAAGATGGATTTCGGGGGTTGATCGGCCGGAATCCCTAAAGCAACATTTACATGTTAGAATCCAAAATAAATCTCTTCTCATCACAAGGGTTTCAACGAAAATGGGATGAGAGATTTACCTAAACGATCAATGGACGTTTCTTGTGGTTGTGGTGTTGGGTTTCCCTTTGGAGAAGGGATATGGAGTTGTGGGGTTTGATCTCCTTGGGCCTCACCTCGATCTACGGTCCACCTTGGCCTCCTTCACTCTCTCCTCCTTCTCTACTTGCTCTCTAGCTCTCTCTTTCTCCCTTGGCAATGGTGGTTATGATGGGGGTTATGAGATAAGGGTTAGGGATTTTATTTGTTAGAGTTGAGCCCTTTGCCCTTAAGTTTTCATGATTTCCCAAAATAGCCTACTAGGACTATCCGATGTTGAGGCGGCCCTATCACCCCTCCGGATACCAAATTCGGGGTGTAGGTGTCTCATGGCCCAATGAGGGGCCATGCAAAATCTGAGATCAAACAGATGAACGAATATGGGGTTTGAGCATAGGGTTCCAATCTTTAAATGGCCTTAGGAGGCCCATTCTAATTGATGGGGCATTTCTGGTAGCCCTCTGGCTATGAAATTTATAGGGTAGGTACTCCATAGCCCGATGAAGGGTCACGCAAAATTTGAGAATGATCGGATATGGAGTTTGGTCGTACGGGTCCGATTCGCGATCAATGGTCACCGTTCCACGATTGGGTCCCAAACTTGGTGGACGGGCGTAGAAAAATATAATAGACCTTCACCATAAACGTAGAAGAGATCCGACGGCTGAAAAGCCTGAAATCTCAGTTTTATTCAAATGATGCCAGATTCCAATCTGGCATTAGCGGGGTGCATTCGGCAAGTGCCAGATTACAATTCTGGATGTCCACTAGGTCCGTGGTCCGCGATGAACCACAAGCCCAGTGAGATCTTCAGTTCCCTAAATTTTTAGATTTTTCTGACCCTTCTCGGTCGTTGGGTGGCCCACACGGGCTGTTGTTAAGTGTAAACAGGTCATCTGGCTCTGCGGCCCGCACTTTGTCCCATCATAACTAGACTGGTCCACCCCAGTATAAACTAACATTGAGTGTTAATGGTCAATAAGTGATATTATAAGTTGATTAATATAATAATAATAATAAAATCTCAAGGATTTTTGGAAATCTAAATCAGTGAAAATCCAGGATGTTACAGAAAGTCTACTATGACTGATGATGATTGGAATACTCTTAATAAGAAGGCTTTATCATCGATCCGTTTATGTCTCACGGATGAGGTTCTCTACAACGTCATGAGGGAGAAAACTGCGACTAAGTTATGGGCGAAGTTAGAGGATGTTTATGTGAAAAAATTCTCTGAAAATCGCCTGCACTTGAAGCGGCAGTGGTATAACTTCAAGATGATAGAGGGTGGAGATCTGGAGGCTCACATTAACAACTTTAATAAATTAGTTTACAAATTGTTGGATATGGAGGAAGTAATGAAAGATGAAGAACAAGCATGTATGTTATTGAATTCTCTTTCGGCGTTGTATGAGTCATTCAAGGACACTATGTGCAGCATGAATAAAACCCTGAGTGTCGACACCGTTATCTCAAGCCTTCAATGGAAGGCTATGAGACAGTTAAATAGCGACATGGGGACATCTTCTGATGCACTGTTTACAGTGGGTAGGAATTCTGAACAAGGTACAGGTTCTTTAGGTTCTAGATCCAAATCTAAGGGCAAAAGCAAAGGAAAGGTAAAGTGCTGGAACTGTGGGAAGGAAGGACATGTGAAGAAGGATTGTGGAAATCCTAAATCAAAGAGAGAAGATTCTGAGGCTTCATACAGGGAGGCCAATGTTGTCACGTCAGATGGATCAAGTGGATGTGATAGTGATATTTTGTTTATGTCTACTATCAGGCGGCCATACAATGAGCATAAGGACAAGTGGATGCTAGACACAGTGGCATCTTTTTACATGACTCCTCATCAGAGTTGGTTCACCAGCTACAAGGAGTGCGATGGTGGATAGGTATTTATGGGCAATGACATTGCCTGTAATGTTGTGGCTGTTGGTACGGTACGCATCAAGATGTTTGATGGGGTGGAGCGTACCTTAACTGATGTCAAGCACGTTCCTTATTTGAAGTAGAATCTGATTTCTCTTGGTGTGATTGAGGCAAAAGGATGCAAGTACATAGGTATTGATAGCGCTCTTAAGGTATCTAAGGGGGCACGGGTAATCATGAAAGCGCAACGACTCGGTAACTTATACAGGTTGATCGGGAGCACTTCAAACGGTGGAGCTACAGTGGATGTAACGGATTCCACCTCCGCACGTGTGTGAAATGTTGGGCATGGCCACATGAGCGGGCAGGGCAGGAAGACTGAGACGTGCGGATAGGGATACAAAGCAGGTGGAGCAGCCACCTGTGAGAAGAATCACACAGCATGATCGCAGAATATCGGTGAGGTACATGGACGACTCCAATATCGCAGGGGATTCATCTTCTATTCAGATGGCTCTAGGTGAGCCTGGTGCTGAAAAGTGGAAGGTGACTATGGCTGATGTGATGGATTCGTTATACCAGATCGACATATGAGAGCGAGTGGAGCTTTCAGTGGGCCAGAGAGTGGTTGGATGCAGGTGAATCTTCAGAAGGATACAACATAGATGCAGGGTGAGATTGGTAGCGAAGGGTTACGCTCAGAGAGAATGGATCGGTTTCTCAGAGATATTCGCATCGACGGTATAGCAGGTGTCTATTAGATCTATGATTGGCGCTGGTTGGCCAATGTGATCTTGAGCTGGAAGGATGGATGTGAAATCTGCACTTCTATAAGGGAAAGTGAAGAGTAGATCTACATGAAGCAACTAGAGCGGTTCAAAGTTAAAGAGGCTGAGAAAAGACTTTGCAGGAGGTCGTGGTTAGACCTGTCGCCTAGGCAGTGGTTTGATTCCTTCATGGACTGAAGGATCGGGGGGTTGCAAAGATAGTTCTCGGCATTGAGACTGAAGGAGGAGTAGGCTTTGGGAATCACAGGAGGAATACCTTGTGTGTACATATTGATCAAGGATGTAATGGGCTAAGTAAAGCCAGAGAGCGTTCCCTACGCGTCTCTCCTCAAGTTTTCCTCAAGACATGTCCCAAAACAGATGAGGAAAAGCAGGATATCTCATGAGCCTTATTCGAATGCGGTTGGCAGTGTATGCCATGGTCTGGATTAGACCGGTTATTTCACAGGTTATCAATGTTGTGAGTAAGTATCTCGACAAACAATATTGAGTAGCGGTAAGATGGTAAGAAGACTACGTCTTTCTTTCTTTTAGGAAGACAAGAGCAAAGGTGGTTGGGCATGTGGATTTAGATCCGGCAGACATGATTAATAAGAATGTTCCTGCAGAGAAGTTCAAGTTCTGTATAACTTCTCTGGGCTTGGCAATGGTAGAAAAGAAGGACGGAGTGTGCACGAAAAGCTATGATGTAATGCAGAGATAAGAGAAGAGGTCAAGGAGCTACACAGTTGAAGATTGAAGACTTGGTGGAGATTGTTGTGTCAGAAGTCTTAAATCTGAAAGTTTTAGGTTGCTCGACCGGTCGTGGGTCATCCACGATCGGTCATGTGTGCGGCTCGACTAGTCGAGCGCTGCACGACTTAAAGTCCAGCGAGCTTCTGATTTTGGGGTCCGAGGTGCTCGACCGGTCGTGGCCTATGCACGACCGGTCGTAGGGGTCCTTCAACCAATCGAGAAATCTGCTCGACCAGTCGTAGTTAAGCAGATTCGTTTCCGAATCCGATGCGGACTGCGGATTTTGAGTCGGCCTTTCGCAAGGGTGCGAAAGGGAAGTTTCCTAAACTATAAATAGGGGTCCCTAGGGTTATTCTAGGGTATGCTAAGGCTTCCTAAAGGTATTCTAAAGGGTTCTAGCGTTATCAAAGGGTGTAGCAAGGGTGAGATTCGGGGTTGTTCGAATCAGGTAAGTCCTCTCTCTTTGTAATTTCTATTTTCATAGTGGAGATCTATCGTTGTGCCGTGGTTTTTTCCCGCAAGGGTTTTTCACGTTAAATCTGTGTGTTCTCTTGTATGCTTGGTGCCATTGCATTGCTATCCTTAGATCTAGATCTGTGTGATTCCGCAGGTTCAAAACCCCAACAATATACTCGTAATAAATTCAGCGCCTCACTAATGGAATTCATTTTTTATTTGAGGCTGATTAATATTATTTGAGGCCCCACCTAAAATATTCATTCATGCATAGATTGTGGATAAGGTGGGCCCTACTTTCATCGTCTGCTATCACTTCAATGAAGTGGGATTGTCTCGAATCAGTCTAGACAGGGGCTCTGTGGGGCCCACCATGATGTATGGATTTTATCCACGCTGTCCATCTATTTTCCATATCATTTTGGGGTATTGACCCAAAAATGAAGCAGATACTCAAGTGGACCACAAAAGTGGGGGATTGAATGCCCATTATCAAAACTTCCCCAGGTCCACACAAGTTTTGTATTAAGCTGACATTTGTGTTTTCCCTTCATCCAGGTTTGTGTGATCTTGTGAACAGGTTGGATGGCAAACAAACATCACGGTATGTGTGGTCCACTTGAGCCGTTGATGCGCCTATTTTTTTGGATCAAATCTTAAAATGATCTGGAAAAATGGATGAACGGTGTGGATAAAACTCATACATCACGGTGGGCCACACAGAGCCCCTGCGGGGACAGGACGCAATCCACTTCCCTGTTGTTGCCCATGTGATTTTCTTCTTTTGGTAGGTGGAGTGTGGTTAAACTAAAACGGCCTTTAGCATCACTTTTAGAAAGTGGGGAATGCAAGTGCACTCCAGCACACGTGCACTCTCACGGTACTTACTTCTCACGTGTGGCCATGTGAGATCCCGCACGAGAGATCTAACGGCTCATCAGGCTGCAACCCAGTGGGTTGATTCCATGGGCCTACTGATTGTCCCATTTGTGTCCAACACGTGCTTTGAATGTAGACCGTCGGTTTAATTTCGACTAAACATACATTCCTCAAAATCTAGATAGTAGATCTCTCTTGATGAACGGATTGGATCTCCCACACGTGCGGCAAGAGATACCTGCATGAGTGCACTTGGTAGTCCCTCGTAATTAAAGAGAAAGGAAGTTTGGAGTGTGCAGGTAGGGCTGTCAATGGGCCGGGAAGTCCTGACGGGCCTTCGGGCTTGGCCCGTATTGGGCCGGGTTTGGGGTGATATTAGGCCTAGAGGTGGGCATCGAGTCGAGTCGAGGTGGGCGCTTGTCCATGATGTACTTGAGTTCGAGCTCGAGCTCGAACTTAGCCTCGAGCTTAACATTGAAGCTTGGCTTGTTTGCCAAAGCTGTCGAGCTAGTGGTTCGAGTCGAGTCGAGCTTGAGGTTGTTGGGTGAGAGAGTAATGGATTCTGTTCTTGATCTTCCTCCATTGATGAAATTTTCAAAAATCTTAAGAGAATCAAAGCAAAACTCGATGAAAAAACCAAACAAAGCTTCGAATCGGATGAGGAAACCTGTAAGAACCGATCTGTTCTTGATCATCTTTCACCAGCAGAAATCTAAGTACTAGAAAAGAAATAGAACAGAACACAGATCAGAAATCCAAGTAAAGAGCTCTAGCCAATCAGATCATTGGATTTCCTTGAAGCTCTAACAAATCTGAGAAGAACCCATCTCAAATTTCTTGGGTTTCTCGCCTAAGAAGTAGATCTCAAGAGATTGAAATCACACTATTGTGGAGCTAAAATGAAAACTGGTAGTGGTGGTCCGGGCAGGCGTGCGGCTGGCAATGGGCAAAGAAAGAGAAGAAAGGGAAAGGGAATGGGGTGCGTGCGGTCAGTAGAGACTCTAGGGTTTGTTTTTTATTTTTATTTTTTATTTTTAAGTTTAAACTTAAAACTTATATTAATAATATATATATATATATATATAATATTTAATATATTTATTAATCGAGCTGAGTCGAGTTTGAGCTTCAAGTCAAGTCGAGTTCGATTTGAAATGCCCCCTGGTCGAACTTGGCTTGAACTCAACTCGAGCTTCAAATAATTAGTGTGGCTCGGCTCGAATCGGCCATTCAAGCCAAGTCAATCTGAGCTGACTCGAGCCGAGTCAAGCGAGCTTTTCGAGCTAGCTTGACTCGTGAACAACCCTAATTAGGCCCGATGTTGGCTTGGGCTTAAATCAGGCCGGATTGAGCTTAGCTCTCCAAAAGCCCATAAACCCGGACTGGCCCGCGGATCTTTTCTAAATCTAATTTTCTCCTTTTTCTTTCATTCTCTCTTACTCTCTCTCCCACATGAGGCACACCAAAATATCATTTATCCTTGTAGATATTCAGGGCTTGAGCTCGGCCGACTCGGGTGAGACTTTGTGTAAATGTCCCGGGCCGAACTCAGGCTAGACTATTTCAGATTACCCGAGCTGGATTTGGGCTTAGGTTCAGAATTACAGGCTGGGCTTGGATAGAGCTCAACTAGGCCCTAACCCGGCCCATTGACAGCCTTTATGTGCTGGAGTTTTGCTATATTATACTTCCAACCTTTGATGGAGACCGTTCATTATGTTGGACCCACCTTGGCCCTATCTTCAGTGTGAACTGTCCATTATGTGGGGCCCACCTTCAATGTGCACAATTCACCTTGTAAGGCCCACCGTCAATATAGGTTACCATCATGTGGGCCCACTTTTAATGTAGATCGTCCATCATGCAAGGCCCAACTTCAAAGTGGTCATCCATCAAGCCGAACTTGCCTTGGATGTGAGTCAATCATCATTAGGGGCCAACTTTCGATGTGAATTGTGCTCGTGTGGGGCCCACCTTTAATATCCACTGACATCATGTCGAGCCCGCCTTTTATGAGGACCACCAATCATGTGATCCTAACCTTCGATGTGGGTCATCCATCATATGTAGCCAACCTTGGATGTGAGTCATTCATAATCAACACCTTTGATGTGGACCATCCATTATATGGGCCCACCTTAACATGGGTCATTTGTCTTGTGTGGCCCACTATCAAAATAAATTATCCATCGTGTGGGGCCCATCTTCAATCTCCATTGCCCATCATGTGAACCCCACCTTCGATATGGTCCGTCCGTCATGCGTGGCCTACCACGAATGTCGGCCATTCATCATTAGGGGTTGACCTTTGATGTAGACCATCCATTACATTGGGCCCACCTTGATGTGGGTCATCCATCATGTGGGCCACTGTGATATATATATATAGTAAGAGTCGTGGACAGTTACATGGCCAAGACAGATCAGAAAAGGCTCGGTTGACAACAGAAGTGATCCGGACCGTCGGACCTTAAATCAAGCGTATCTCGCAATCCGGAATGAATTATCGGACGTAAAATATATAATTTTGGGGTAGAACGAGCTACTTTAGCCACCCAACCCAGCTATGTCGGGTTGCACAAGCCAAATTTGCGAAATACTGCCAAATCGACAGTCATTTCCCTATTTTAATTCCATTTTTACTATAAATAATAAGTTTTAGTTTGATTATAACTCTTTATCCGTTGGGCTTTACGAGTTGAGTTGCGCCCAATGCGAAAAGAGCTTTAAAAAATTAGGAGAACAGCTTGGTGAATCCAAATAGGACACCTACTATTTTTGGCTAAAAACCTTGCGCACTAGTAGACATCACGACCATCTATAAATAGTAAGTTTACTATTTATAGTAAATCGCGAATTCTAGGAGTTTTAGTCGTAGTTTGATTCTGATTTCTCTCTCATTGCTTGGTATCCCTATTTAAAGGGTTGCGAACTCGTTTTTTTTTCAATCATTAATCAATTTCTAATTTATTAGAATTTATTTCTATTTCTTACTTTTTTTCCTCGTGGGTTCAAGAAGTCTTTGTGAGGAGTCCAGAGAAGTTCCGTGGATTTGGAATAATTATCCTCTTGAGGAAGACGGTGCTCGACCTCACGTCCTCCCCTGTGTCAGTTTGGATTCAAAGCGAAGTTTTTCCTCGGATCGATGGCCTATAATGATGGGTCGGGCAACAATCCCATGGGCGATGCTTCAGGGAATTTATCTTTAACGACAGTAACTTTCGAAGCAGCACAGCGAGAGAATCGGCAAGCCATGCAAAGGTTGCGAGCTTCCATCAACTGCACAACGAATCTCTTGGCGAAAACCCTAGGGCAACTCCGTATTCCTGGTAGTAATCCTCAACCGCCAATTGCTGAAACTCGTAGTCGCCCTGATCGCAGGATAGTACCAGCAGTGCATCCAAGGGTCATTCCTGAGGAAAGAGGATCCAGTAAGGAGGAGATCAACGATAATCTTCCAACACTCCGGACAAGGCAGCGATTGAGTAGATCGAACAGATCGAGAATTCAAGATGCGGGTTGATATTCTTAGCTTCAATAGCCAACTACACATTGAAGATTTCCTCGATTGGCTTTCTGAAGTTGAGCGATTCTTCGACTATATGAACATCTCTTAAGCAAAGAAAGTCAAGCTTGTGGCCTATAAGTTTAAGGGCGGAGCTTCAGCTTGGTGAGACCAACTGCAACTCATATGAATCAGGCAGATGAAAGCACCAATCAGCACATAGCAGAGGATGAAGCGACTACTACGTGCCCGATTCCTTCCTAGCGACTATGATCAGATATTATTCTAACAATACCAAAATTGTTGATAGGGTAGTCGGTCAGTGAGAGAATACACAAAAGAATTTTACCGCCTGGCGGCGCATAACGATTTGGTCGAGACTGAATCGCAGCAAATCGCCCGATTCAACGATAGATTGCATATGGCAATCCATGATCGGGTCCAGATACAGTCCATTTGGACGATGAATGATGCAATCAAGTTGGCTACCCGGGCGGAAGCACAACTTGAACGTCCTAACACACGGACCTATCATACCGCAAGGGTCGCTACGACAGGTCTGCCCCGGGGAGCTCCACAGCCCAAGGGGAAGGAGCTCATAGGAGCACGCACTCAACCTCCTATGTTTGAGAGCCAGAATCAGGGAAGCGGGCAAGCTAGACCCCAAAAGGGCGTATCAATTGTTGCTGGTCCAAGTATAATCCCGAACCCCTATGCTCGGCCAAAGCCCGACAACTGCTATCGTTGTGGCCAACTAGGTCACTTATCAAATACTTGTCCCCTGCGAAAAGTGGCGAACATTGCCATCAATAATGGTAGTACTGATAACGCTTATGAAGATTTAGATGTTGAAGAACAGAAGCACACCATTGAGGACGAAGCAGATGAGTCAGGCTGGGGTCAACAAGATCGCGGCAAGTCGCTCGTCGTGAGGCAGATATTATATGCGCCAAGAAAAGAAATGCATTTACAGTGACATAACATCTTCCGAACTGGGTGTACAGTAAATCGAAAGGTTTGTGACGTGATCATTGACTATGGGAGTAGCGAGAACATCCTCCAACATCATGGTGAAAAATTTACAATTGAAAACGGAGTGTCATCCCTCCCCATATACAATCGGTTGAATCAAGAAGGGTTGCGAAACAAAGGTAACTGAACGGTGCAACATATCATTTTCAATTGGCAAATATTATAAGGATAAAGTAGTATGCGATGTGGTTGACATGGAAGCATGTCACATACTACTCGGTCGACCCTGACAATCTGACCGTGATGCCACTCATAAAGGGCGAGATAACATATATATCTTCGTCAAGGATGGCTGGAAGACCATATTGGCCCCTATAGATACAAAGGGACCACCTGAAACTTCTAAAGTGGAAGACCATTTTCTCTTAACTATACAGGACTTCGTAAAAGAATCCAAATAAACAAGACAGGCTTATGCATTAATTGTAAAAGGGAAAGAATTCGAACCTACTATCATCCCTGAAAGACTAAGTCCCTTGTTACATGAATTCAAAGAAATTTGGCCTGATGACCTTCCCGATGGGTTACCCCCCATGCGGGATATCCAGCACCATATCGACTTTGTCCCTAGGTCCAGTTTACCCAATCATCCTTACTATTGGATGACTCCGAATGAGTACGAGATTTTGTAGGGGCAAGTGGAGGAACTGATCCGTAAGGGTCTTATTCGAGAAAGCATAAGCTCATGTGTCGTACCAGCTCTATTAACTCCAAAGAAATATGAGAGTTGGCGCATGTGTGTCGACAATCGAGCCATCAACAAAATCACCATAAAATACAAGTTTCCTATACCACGGTTGGACGATATACTGGACATGCTGAAGGGCGCAAAAATATTCTCTAAATTGGACCTAAGGAGCGGCTACCATCAGATTCGAATACGGCTGGGTGATGAGTGGAAAATGGTCTTTAAGACCAACGATTGTACGAATGGATGGCCATGCCTTTCGGTCTTTCAAACGCACCTAGCACATTTATGAAATTGATTAACAAAGTTCTGAAACCTTTCATTGGGCAGTTCGTTGTGGTTTATTTTGATATACAGTCAAAATGAAACCACCCATATAGAACACCTCAAGAAGGTCCTTCAAGTGCTCACTAAAAATAAACTGTATCTCAATTTTAAAAAGCGCAACTTCATGACTGACAACCTGTTGTTTCTGGATTTTGTCGTAACATTCACGGGCATTCGAGTGGATGAGGATAAGGTGAAGGTAATCAGAGAATGGCCGGTTCCCACAAATATTCATGAAATGCAAAGTTTTCATGAACTGGTGACATTCTATCGTCGGCTCATGAAAATTTTCAGTACCATTGTGTCACCAATAACAGATTGCATGAAGAAAGGGCAGTTTCAGTAGACTGACGAAGCCGACAGGAGCTTTGCCGAAATTACATGACATCGGTTCTTGTACTTCCCAACTTCGACAAATTGTTTGAAGTCGAATGTGATGCCTTATATGTAGGGATTGATGGAGTTTTGTCTCAATAAGGTAGGCCGATAGCCTTCTACAGTGAGAAACTTAGCGATGCACGCAAGAAGTGGTTTACATATGAGATCGAGTTGTACGCGATGGTCCAGGCACTGCGACACTGGCGACATTATTTAATTCAAAAGGAATTCATACTTTACACGGACCATCAAGCTCTCAAATTCATTAATAGTCAAGCTAACATTAACCGTATGCATACTAGATGGATCTCATTTTTGCAGGAATTCAAGTTCGTGCTAAAACATAAGTCTAGGCAACAGAACAAAGTAGTCGATATGCTGAGTCATCGTGCAACTTTGTTAGTCACTATAAGCAATGAGGTTGTCGAGTTCGAACGCTGACGACGACTTCAAGGACGCATGGGTTAGATGCCAAGAAGGTCACCCAGCGACTTTCATATGCAAGACGGGTTCCTTTTCAAGGGGAATCGACTATGCATCCTCAAAAGTTCGTTAAGGGAACAGATAATCCAAGAGCTACATGGAGGTAACCTTAATGGACACCTTAGGTGAGACAAGACGTGAGCTCTTGTGAAAAGCAGTATTATTGGTCGCAATTGGTACGTGATGTAGGAAGAGCAGTCCAATATTGTTATATTTGTTAGACTTCCAAGATGCAATCTTATAATGCAGGCCTCTACACCCCGTTACCCGTGCCTGACGGCCCTTGGGAGGATTTATCTATGGACTTCGTGCTTAGTCTCCCATGAATATAACATGGCATAGATTCAGTGTTCGTGGTATTAGATCATTTCTCCAAGATGGTGCACTTTATTCCATGTAAGAAGACTCTCAATGCAACACACATGGCGAATCTATTATTCAGAGAAGTGCGGCTACACGGGGTTCCCAAGACTATTACTTCTTATCGTGACATAAAGTTCATTAGCCACTTTTGGTAAGCTTTATGGACTCGATTCGATACACGACTTCAGTTCAGCAACGCCTACCACCCATAAACTGACGGGCAGACCAAGGTTGTGAATCACACTTTAGAAAACTTCCTTCGATGTATTTCAGGAGAAAAACCGAAGCAGTGGGATTTGGCCTTGTCTCAAGAGGATTTTGTATTCAACAACATGGTAAACCACTCAACAAGGAAATCCCCGTTCTAAGTTATTTACGGACGAGTACCTCACCACACACTTGACTTGGTCCCTCTGCCCAAGCTCCCAGGCATGAACATTGCAGCAGAACATATGACAGATATGATCATAAGCATTCATGCAAAAGTACAGACCAAGCTACATGCCTCTAACGAAAAGTATAAGGAGCAAGCGGACAAGCATCGGCGATAAAAAATTGTTCGAGGTGGGCGACCAAATAATGGTCCATTTGCACAAAGAAAGATTTTCGACCAGAAACAAGTTTAAAAATAAGAAGATTGGACCGGTACCAATCATCCAAAAGATCAATGACAACACTTACGTTGTTGATCTTCGAGATGACATGACGATCTCACGGACTTTCAACGTCGCGGAACCAAAGCAAGACGATAACTTGATGACGAATTCTTTTGAAGTGGAGGAGACTAATGTAGAGAGGGTCGCGGACAGTTACATGGCCAAGATGGATCAGAAAAGGCTCGGTTAACGACAGAAGTGATCCAGACTGTCGGACCTTAAATCAGGCATATCTTGCGATCCGGAATGAGTTATCGGATGTAAAATATATGATTTTGGGGTAGAACGAGCTACTTTAACCACCCGACTTGGATATGCTGGGTTGCGCAAGATGGATTTGCAAAATACTACTAGATTGACAGTCGTTTCCCTATTTTAATTCCGTTTTTACTATAAATAGTTAGTTTTAGTTTGATTATAACTCTTTATCCGTTGGGCTTTAGGAGTTGTGCCCAATGCGAAAGGAGCTTAGAAAACTTTAGAGAACATCTTGGTGAAGCCAAATAGGACACTTACTATTTTTAGCCGAAAACCTTGCGCACTAGTAGACATCACGACCATCTATAAATAGTAAGTTTACTATTTATAGTAAGTCACGAATTTTAGGAGTTTTACTCGTAGTTTGATTCTAATTTCTCTCCCATTACTTGGTATCCTTATTTAAAGGGTTGTGAACTCATTTTTTTTTTCAATCATCAATCAATTTCGAATTTATTAGAATTTATTTTTATTTTCTTGTTTTTTTCCTTGTGAGTTCGAGAAGTCTCTATGAGGAGTCCAGCGAAGTTCCGTGGATTCAGAATAATTATCCTCTTGAGGAAGACGGTGCTCGACCTCACGTCCTCCCGTGCGTCAATTTATATATCCAGTCATATTACTCTTCTCACTAACGTGAATGTACCATCTAAAAATCACTCTAACCTACCTCAAGTGAAGCACACGACCTAGTTTTAGGCTGATTTTACCCTATTTTCTATGATGAGGTCCACCTAAAGTTTGGGATCAATGCTATGTTTGTCATCAACACTTATTATGAGGCAGTACACCTGATAGACATGATGGATTTCATCCACATGAGCACATACCATGGTTTTCATTTGATTATTCAAAGGTTAAGGAGTCTGTATATACTTAAAAAGAAAAATAGTCAAATGATCAAATCATCCAAATATTTATTTTTTGGGTAGTTGTCCATCATATAAATAATTTGGACCATTAAAAAAAATGACCCACCATCCAAAGGCTAAAGATCCAACTTATACTGCAACTATAAGTTAGGATATATTCTACCAGACATCTTGAAACAAGTGATATCAAATGCATGCTTTTTTTTTTTTTTTTTTATTATTTATTTTTATTACGCACCCCACACACTCACGCTGGTGGAATTTCACCACCTACGGGTACTCGAACCCTTGACCGGGAGTTGAAACTCCTGAGAGTCTACCACCCGAGCAAGAGTACGGACCCTATCAAATGCATGCTGATGCTATATCATGAAATGTCCTTGAAACGTTCAAAAAGTCCAAAACGACGCGGTCCGTGATTGTGCATGTCTGATTCATGCACACATATCATTTCTCCGGATCTAGAAACCCTAAAAGCAAAACATGTGGTACTTTCAACTCTCAAACCTGTGGGTGTATTATTTTCCATTTTCCCTTGAAGACCAGATTCAGATGTAAGATAATGATGTGAAGTTAAACAGGTAACTAGGATAATAACAAGGTAGGTTTGATTGAATACATCCTAATGTATTACATTATAATATCTTAGGGGTTCTATTCGTCTAAATTTATTTATTTTTCAATTACCCAAATCGTTCGTATGATAGAGTTCTCCTTGGATGTGGAATTCTTAATTTATTTTTTTTCATATTGGATTTTGACCATTTGATTATACAAAGGCCATCACAACCATCCATTTACAAATCAGAAAAGTTAAATTTCAAATGGTTGAAATAATCCAATTTAAGAAATTTTATTTGTTGTTTATCTGCCATATAAGTTGAGACTGATCGGATCAACAGTATAGATCATTAGAAGATAATCCATATTCAAAGGATAAAATCTTGATGTATCATATTGTAATATGTTAGGATGTATTGGAGCAAACTTCATTATAGGGTTGGAAAGAATCTCATAAAGTAATTGTGGTCAATGAGTGGTTAATCAAATTAATAGAAAATGGGCCGCGGCGAAGACTAACGCGTTTTATAGTGTCCACATGCAAAATGTTCTAAAGCTTATTGCAATGTCTACTCTCATTGGATCCATCATGACGGATGACTAACGAACCCCATCTGCGTCCACCGACTTTATACATTGACCGATACATGCACCATGTCGACTCACATCGTAGTCTACCATTCAATCATATTTATCACGATTTGAAAAAAGATTAGAAAAGCTTAATACTATACAAGAAAAAGTGATCCTGTTAGACTTTCCATTTTCAAAATTTTTACATTTTTTCATCTTTAGGTGTTTGGTTGGGTCGGTTGACGCGGTCCAAAATCATATGAAATCGAGGTTTGGCTTATCAAAATGCAGGTCCAAGCGCAGTACGGATTAGGTATGGCCCACCAAAGTTTTCAAAGAAACTTCATTACCATGTGATAATTCTATATTGACTATACCTTGAAATATCTTTAGGATGAGTTGGGTTATGCTTTATGTTAAAATTGCCGAGTCAAGGTCATGGTATAATCGGGCGGCTTGCTGAGCCCACACGCATTTTAGCCCTGCACAGCTACTTATGGGTGCTCGTGCCAATGCCACGTGTGCTAAATGAGCTTTTCTTAAGGTTGGCTACATTAATTAGATCTTCTAGCTCGTAACACAAGGAAATAGAAACTAGTAATTACTTGAGTGTATGCGACTCTCTCTCTCTCTCTCTCTCTCTCTCTCTCTCTCTCTCTCTCCATATATATATGTGTGTGTGTGTGTGGAGTAAAGAGAAATGTTAATCAATGAAGGAAATTGTTTACTTTTGCCATGCACCATCGGAGTTATTGAATTGAAAGTTGGGCTTATGAGATTTCAAGGGGTGCCGCATCACATAAGTCTGTCTATATATATATATATATATATATATATATATATATATATATATATTATATATATATATATATATATATATATATATATCCGTCTAATTTGGTTCAAATGATGAAATTTCATGATATTTGGTGCAATAAAACACAAGCTTATTCAAGAAAATCACTCTGGCCAAAAGTAATGAGATCACTCAGCCACCTCCGGGAATTATCAGGCCCTGTTTGAACTGGGCTTATGGGCCTGAGCCTAGCCCATGGTAGATGTAACCAAGTCTATATTTAGTAGGGTTATACACGAGCCAAGCTAGCTCGAAAAGCTCACTCAACTCAACTCAATCCAGCTTGACTTGACTCGGATTGAACAACGACTCGAGACGAGCCAAGCTTCAAATGACCCAACTCGTTTGGAGAACAAGCTGAGTTCGATCATAGTGGATCTTGACTTGAACTCGGCTCGGCTCAACTCGAATATATATTATATTTAAAAATAATAAAAAAATAAATATTTTATGTATATTATTAATCGAATATTTGATTTGGGAGTTGGCTCGGTGTGTGTTGGGTCGATTGGGCCGGGTGGCTAGGTTGAGTCGGGTGTCGATTGGGTTGAGTTGCTGGGTTAAGTCAGATGTGAGTTGGGTCGACTTAAGAGCAGGCTCAACTCGACTCAAGGTAATCTCGTCTCGACTCGATTCACTAGCTCACCTTGAGCTCAACTCGAAATTTTTAGAATACATGCCAAGCTCCAATGGTAGGCTCGAGATCAAGGAGAGCATGGACGAGTCAAGCCAAGCTTGACCCACCTCAACTTGACTCAACTTGATGTACAGCCCTAATATTTAGGTTCATGCTAGGCCATGAGTAAAATCAACTCAAGCCCAACCAACGGTCCTAAACATCAAACCCAAGCTCGGTCCTATAGAGATAACGATCCAGTGGGCCCCATGTAATCTTGTACCGTGTCGTATACTATACATGTGCATGTGTCATGGAATACGTGGCATATTTAGATATGTGGTACATCACATGTACAAGAATATGTGGGGCCCACCTTATCTTTAGTTCTATAGGCCTATCATAGCCTGCTTGACCCAAGAGACCGTGGACCATTAAGTGCAGAAAATTAAATTTTAAAATTTTAAAATAAAGGAAAAGGTTTTGCATTTTCGTTTTTTTGTATTTTTTTATTCTACTACAGAAACAACCACATTGAATATTTTCTAAAGAGGTTATATACCATGCTTGAGTTTTCAGTCAGTATTAGTGGGGCCATGGTTTTTTTTATCGAAACCGTTGATATGACAAAAAGCCATGTCCCAGGTGACTGTACACGAATTGAGTTGGCTCGGTTAGCTCTTGACTCGAAAAAGATCGATTCGACTCGTTTTGAAACTCGGTTTGAAATTGAGTTTGAGTTGAGCTGTTTTTTCAAGTTGAAAAGAGTTCAAACCAAGTTTGAGCTTGCCCAAACTCAACTCGACTCGATTTGAACCCCAACTTGAATCGAACTCGGATCTAACCAGTTTGACGACTCGGTTACTTTGATATTGATGTTACTCACCAAGTGTTTGATGAAATGACCCAACGAAGTGTTGGCCAGTGGCAATGAAGGTACATATATGAAACGAATACCTTTTTAAAAAAAAAAAAAAAAAATGTTGCCTTGTTTGATGATATACATGTAAATAGTTGCTGTTGTTTTACATGCGGTAAGAAATTGAAAGAGCACTTCATGTGTTTGTGAAAAATGTCACAGAGGCTTTGGCTGGAACTCGGCTCGAACTAGCTCGAGCTACTGATTAAACCAAGCCGAGCTGGCCAGCCAGGCTCGAGGAGCGAGCCAAGCCGAGTTCGAGCTGGGGTCAGCTAGTTGCTGAGCCGAGTCGAGTTGTTCGTCTTACACCTCCGCAGATGATCCCTAGATTAGGTTATCCTGACCATTTAAATCTTTTGATTTTTATTTTCTTAATGGACTGTTTCTTTATCTTCTTTCTTAGCGGTCTTCTTCCAGGCCTCCAAATGAAGAGTTGAGATTCTCCCATATAAGAGATGTTTGGTGCATTGGTCATATAAAGGCATGTCCTTTCAATGGTTTGGATTTCTGGAACTTGGGCCCCACATGTAGGAATAAGGTTAAGCCACCCAATAGACATGGAAGCATCTGGACGTGTGGGCAATCCTCATCATTCATCTGGACCATCCATTAGGTGCAGACGACTCTTCTTATCCTTATGTTCAGGAATTGCAGCAATCGAATGGTTGTAAACATCCGTGACTAGACCTATAATTAACGGTCCAAACTGATTATTTAAACTGTCCACATATCCAAATGCATGCAACCAATGGTTATTTTTCATCTGTCTTGACTTCAATGCGCACTGTGCACACCGAGAGGGACGCGGATTTCCTGCGAAAGCCTTTCGCAGGAAGTTCCTGCGCTGGGATCTTAGGTGGGGCCCACCGTGATGTTTGTCAGGAATCCACTCCGTCCATTCGTTTTTTGAGATCATTTTAGATCATGAGACCGATCAAAGATTTAAGTGGGCCGTATTAAAGGAAAAGGTGGTTAGGGAAATTTCTGCCCTTGAAACCTCCCTGGGTTCGACAGTGATGTTTACATGACATCCATACCGTTAATAACGTCATTCCTACTAGGATGAACTGAAAACACAAATATTAGCATGATTCAAAACTTCTGTTGCTCCATGAATATTTCAAGTGTGGACGTTCAATTATCACATTTTCGGCCCACTTGAGCAGTGGATTTGGTTCGTTTTTATTTTGACATTCTAAAATGATCTTAAAAAACGGATGGACGGAGTGGATTCCTGAAAAATATCACAACGGGCCCACCTAAGATCCCAGTGCAGGAACTTCCTGCAAAAGGCTTTCCCAGGAAATCCTCGTCCCACCGAGAGTTGGTGTGCACATTATTTTCTCCCCCACGCACTATAAGACAGTTAGCTGGAATCTACCGAACCTTAATTTTGACAATTTTAATTTTCAATTGACTTTTGAAATGCATGATAAGAGGCCCACTATCATGTTGGACGGTGTCAGATACTGCCTCACCTAACTTTGGGTGCACATCCGCTCAAGTACAACTCCATATCTCATGCCTTTGACTGCGGGCCACCATGTGATTTTTTGCCGTATATAATGTTCTCATCTATTCTATTTCTTATTTGTGTCGGCTTAGGACGTAAATAAACCTTCTCATAACTTAAGTGGGCCATCTGAAAATTAGAGACTTTAGTCTCTATGATGTTTATATGACATCTAACCCGTTCATAAGGCCAGTCGTCCCTCAAGGAGGATGAAAGGAGAAACCATATACAAGCTCGATCTAGAACTCCAGTGGGGCCAGGAAGGTTCCAATGGTAGGTGTCCTAACATAAGCTAGCAAAAGGACAGAGGGAGTGTAACAGACATTACAGTGGGTCTTACCGGCCGTAGTGACCCGGTCAACAGGGAAACAATCTGTATAATGGATGTAATAGACATTATGGTGGGCGGGGCCATGTGTATGTGTTTCATCCAGGCCGTTCATTGATTTTGCTAGCTCATTTTAGGGCAGATCCAAAGATCAAGTGGACCACAGGAAACAGTGAGGATGTTTTCTGTGGGTCTACTTGAGCTTTAGATTGCCTCATTTTTGGACTCGTGCCCTTAATTGAGCTGGCAAAACGGATGAACGGCATGGATAAAAAGCAAATGCCATGGTGGCCCAACAGAATATGATGACCGGATCAACGGGCAATCCGCGTCCTGCCTCAATTCGTTGTCGCTGTTGGAAATTTCCGTCCTCTCCCATGGTCGTGTTTGCCATTCGATCGCCATCGTTTGTCACCTCCAATTCCAAGGACGCGGTTCCCTCCAACCCATGCTAGGATGGACTCGGTCTTTACAAGAGGTCTGTGGGGCCCACCGTAATGTATGTGTTTTATCCCTGCTGTATATTCATTTCTAACATGTTATTTTACAGCATGGGCTAAAATTAAGCAGATCAAAGCTCATATTTGTGTTTTCTGTTCTTCTAAGTCTAAACAGGTTGGATGGGAAATAAAGATTACGGGAAACGGGTTGTCTGCAGCGCCTGTATTCAGGAATATCCTGGAGCATGACGTGGTCCAGTTCTATGGGGCCACCGTGACGTATGTCTTTTATCTACACCGTCCATCCGTTTTTTGAAGCTTATTTTATAGCAGTAGACAAAACTGAGGCAGATCCAAAGCTCGAGCGAATCACACCACGGGAAATCAGCTGGTATTGAACGGTCACCATTAAAAGCCGCAGAAGTTTTAGATCAAGCTGATATTTATGTTTCACTTCTTGATGACCTTCATAACAGGTCGGATGGCAAAAAACCATCATCGGTGGGTCCTAAGACAGTTTCAACGGTCTACATCATAATTCCCGCTCTTTTATGTGGTGTGGTCCACTTGAGCGTTGGATCTGCCTCATTTTTGGGCGGCTTATTGGGTGGATCCTGACTGTGGAGCCTGCCTTAATATATGTGCAGATCTAAATCTCAGGTGGGCCACATCATAGGAAACGGTGTTGATTTATCATTAAAAGTTTTTTGTCTGATCAAGCTGATATTTGCACGGCCCCTTCATCCACGTCTTTGTGGCCTTATCAATAGGTTGGATGGTAAATAAACATTTCAACGGCCTGTAAGAAGTTTTTAATGGTGGGTATTTAATCACCCTAGTTTCCAGTGGCGTGGTCTATCTAAGAGTTGGATCTGCTTCATTTTTGTAACCATGCCATAAAATGAACGGTAGAAGTGGATGGACGGCATAAATTTAAGGAAAATACATTATAATGGGTCCCACAAACAGGGAATCAACCAAAGCCGTGCACCTCATTTTTATCTCGCGCCATAAAATAAGCCGGAAAAACCGACAGATGGATGAATAAAACACATGCATCTTTGTTTGCTGGAGGAATATTACGGAGGGCCTCAGATTGAGCGGCGGTGGTGAAATGACACCGCGAGATTTGAGGGAGCTGATTGGGTGCAGCTGGACTTGAGCCAGGTCGGGTGCAGCTCGACTTGACCCAAGATGGTGCAGGCATTACAGTGTGGCCCACCTTGTTGATATATATATATATATTATATATATTATATATATATATATATATATATATATTCTATCATTTTAAGCCCAAAATGAAATAAATTTAAATCTCAGGTGGACCGTACCATAAAAAATAAAATAAATTGATTATTATTTGGCCATTAAATTTTTAGATAAAACTGATACTAGATTTTTTTTTTTTTTTTTTTTTCCATCATCCATGTCTACGTGATCTTATCCAACTGGTTGGATGGCAAATAAACATTTCAGAAATACCATGGTGGGTCATAGCAAGTTTTTAATGGTAGCGCGTTCAATCACCACTGTTTCTGTAGTCTGGTCCACCTGTGATTTCAATTTTATTTTTATTTAATTTTTAGGCCCATACCTTAAAATGAACTGTCTCATGAACTGTCACAGCGGATGAACAGCCTGGATATACAATAAATATATCAAAGTAGGCCCACAGTAGGGCTGCACTTTATGGGGTAAATACATCTAAGGCTGTTTGGACCACTTCAAGTAAGGCTGTTTGGACCACTTCAAGAAATGAATGGTTTTTCATTTCACCTGAAGTAGGGCTGTTTGGACTTTTCATTATCTCCCATTGGCTGGTGACTGTGGGGACCACATAAGAAATAATGGGTCTCCCGTCTCCGTCATTTTCAACAGTGTCACATGCCTTCCACTCCTGCCACCACCAGGAATATAGTTCTTTCGGCGTAGACTTCAATGATAGTTCACCACCATTTGAAAAGTAGCGGCGACTTGTCGACGTCGCGCATGAGATTCGGACCGAAATCAACTGCAACAATCGTTTTACACCGCGCTTACAGCACCCAACTCCGTTGGGCCCACCATGTTCAACGTGTAAAAAATCCACTCCATCCTTCATATGCTTGTGCACGATTCCAGGTCCTGGGGAGGGGAAATCCCACGGCGTGAGTGTGTGGGGTGTGTGCGAGTACCCATGGTGGTGAAATCCCACGGCGTGCGTGTGTGGGGTGTGTGCGTGTGGCGTGAGTGTGTGGGGGTGTGTGTGCGTGTGTAAAAAAATAAAAATAAAAATAAAAATAAAAGTGAAAAATCATACCGATTAAAAACTCATGCGGTTCACAATGTATATTTACAATATTCTCATTGATATGGCCCACCTTTGATTTTCATCTACTTGATCTTTTATACGTACCGTGAACATGATGCTTCTCACATAATGGACGGAGTAGATTTCACATATACAACATGATAGGCCACATCATAGATCATCCCGACCCACCGTGGATCTGAGCATTGATGGCATGTTTTAATAACTTGAAAAAAAAAAAAAAAAACAAAACAAAACTCTACCTCAGCCAACCCAACTTGATCAGAAGAGGTTAAGATAGGGTTATCACTTATCAGTGAGCCAGATGGGCCCACCTAGCTCTAAAGCCTGGCCCTCTTAGGCCATGCTTGGAGGAAATATTAGCCATTTTCGAATTAGCTCAGCATTAAAATTCAAGCTCATTTATTAATCAAGCCGCTTGTAATATATATATATAATATATATATATATATATATATATATATATATATATATGGTGGGGCATACAAAATGAGCAACTTAGATCTTACACAAGAGTGGACGGTTAGGATTGGACCTCCACAAGTATATTTGTTATGAGCGTTGCTTGGGCTTATTTCTTTTGACCCATCAAAGAGCAGAATATGTTGAATTTGAACTACTTACTAATTTATTTTAAATTATTAACTTGTGCTCCACTTAGATGGTGGCCCACGATTCATATGGTCAAGATGGTTGAGCATGTGTGCCACGTGTAAGGAGATCCAATACATGTCTTAGTGGCATACACAATGCATTTCAACAACTGACTCAGTGCCTGTTTAATAAAAAGTAAATGTGTGACACGTTTAGTGCTTGTTGGATTTTTCGACTCAAGCGTAATTACCATGTAAATGGGTAATAATTATTTACCTAGGTAATTACCACATCTTTCCATAACTTTTTTTTGAACACTTAAATTGATAAATTTACAACATCAATGTGGAGCCCATCGAGGTGTATGTTACTTATCCACACCACTCATTTGTTATGTCAGCCAAATTTATGGCATGAGCAAAACAATGAGGTAGATCCAAAGCTCAAGTGGACCACACCACATGAAACAACGGGAATCAAACGCCTATCATTAAAAACTTCCTGGGGCCCTTAAAAATTTTGGATTAAGCTGATATTTGTGTTTTTCCCCTTATCCATGTCTACGTGATCTTATGAACGGGTTAGATGATGAAAAAAACCTCGATGCGAGCCCAGTGAAAAAAATAACCTTCAGTGATGAACGAATTAAAGCCATTATTTCCTTTCGTGTGGGCCATTTTAGTGTTGAATCTGTCTCGTTTTCAATTCATGCTCCAAAATGTTCTAATAAAATAGATGGATATTAAAAATATATCATATACATCGCGGAGCGGTCCATATATTTAAGCCAACACTTTTGTTTCGATTCTCGAGGTGGAATCCCTCTCATATTTTCAAACAAGATGAAAAAATAATAATTACTTATTTACCATGATTTACATGTATCATGGAAAATCGAACAAGCCCTTAAGTACAATGAGATAGTAAATATAAAATAAAAGGAAATGATTTATGGCATGGCCTTGGGGCCCACCTTAATCAATGTATTATATATCTATGTTGTTCATCTATTTTCCCATATTATTATAAGGCATGTGACTAAGAAAATCCAAATCTCAGGTCAATCATACTAAACATTGGTGATCGAACGATTAGTCATTAAAAACTTCTTAAATCCTATTATAATATGTATGTAATATTTATTTTCAATCCAATATGTTGATAAGGTCACATAAACATGGATCAAGCCAAAAAAAAAATTAAATATCAGCTCAATCCAAAACTTTTATAGCCCATTGATGGCCAGTCACCACCATTTCTTATGTTATGGTCCACTTCTTATGATGTGATCCACTTGAGAATTACATCTACTTCATTTTAGTTAGACGCCATGGATATTAAATACATAAATCAAGGCAGCAAGGGCCGCATGAGTCAGGGCCGTATACCTAATCAAGAAAACAGGTAGTCCATGGGACCACACTTTCAGTTGCGTCCGCTGTTGTTGGAAAACGACCCGACCATCAATAGAACGAGGGGACAGAAGTTGTATTGGTTGGTACCGACTGGAAAAAAAAGGCAATGGCATTTGAGGGTATATAGAAATTTGTGGTCACTCATATTAGTACACCGTACACTCAAAAAGGATAATCCTCCTATTAAAGAGCCCCGGTTGAAAGCTTTTTCAAAGGCTATAAAATAACAAGGCCTTCACCACCTTCAACGGTGGTTTGGTTACTTAGCTAGATTTAGCTGGTGGGGCTTATAATGTCAGATATACGATGAGTTAGTAATCAGAAAAGCACACAACCCCACCAATCAAATCTCGCCATGTCAGTACACCATCTAGAAATTTTTAATAGTGGGTGTCACTCTCTCCACTGTTGTTTTCGTAGGGTCCACTCGTGCTTTGGATCTAACTCATTCTTTGCCTGATGCCCTAAAATGGATGGATGGTATGGATACAATGCATATATCATGGTGAGTCCCACAAAACTTGATGATGTCTCTTCAGTAGCAAGTCTGGCTACTAAACCTGTCAGTAGCTAATCCACGTCCCTGATTAGTACTAAAAAAAAAGTTCAGTCCATCTCTCACAGCGTACAACTCCACTAATCAAATCTCGCCATGTCCCTGCACCACCTTGAAAGGGGTGAATGTTATTCATATGACTATGTAGGGTCCACCTCATTGTATGTATGTCACTCAACCTTGTCATTAAGTGGGCCCCACCATGATAAATGAGATGCCCAGGAAAAGGTCTATACAAATACAAAAGAAGGGACATCCACCTAGAAGCTTCCAAATTCATGTTCTACCCGTTTAATGGTTAAATCGGCTTTATTTTTGAGGTGTCCGGCTTTCTTGATGAGGTGACTCGTTTGGACAGGTTGGATTCCATACACAAACAATAGTGGGGCCTGCAAATAGAATTAAGCTTTTTCCACAAACATTGTGGAGGATCCGGCCTCCTTAGGAAAGTATGGATTAATTATAATAAGATAAGGGGTTTGCACGGTCAACAACCACAAGTTATTATAATATTTGAGCATAACCAATGGATTTGAGGTCATGTTATGTAATCCAAACCAATAATGTCATAGGCCTTATTATGGAAGATGGATGTAAAGGAGAGAATTTTATATTGGAGTATCTCAACCCTCCATTTTATAAATTATTATTATTTTTTTCCTTTGAATATGAATCATCTCCTTTTTCTTTCGGTAGGCCATTAATATCTAAAGCTTAATATCTTAAAATCTTGAAGATTTTCAACGCAACCACTATTAGTCATGTTTTGCATCAAATCCGTTCGAATCATGGGCTGTATTACCATTGTATTTTGTAACACTATATGAGATGATGGTATCAAATTTTGGAAAAGAAACTAAGTAAAAAGGGCCAAAGTTCATACACAATAAAAAGGTAATTCTCTTTTTATAGGTAAAAACTCGAAATGTTGAACCCTTAAAAATATGGGCACTCGATCCTTGTTCTCCGTGTTGAAACGAGAGTTTGTTTACCAGTGAGCCATGAAGCCAAACCCAACATTTTTCCTAACTAAATGTTAATCCAGTTTGAAAAAACATGATGTTGCAACCTTATAAAAAAATCAACAATTGTATTGTTATGTGGGAAATATTGTTACTATAAAATGAATAAATGAATAAACAAAAGAGGTTGGATTTGTGAGAAAATAATAGTTGTTTTTTTATATCAAAAGACAGTGTTATATGTTGTAACCTAACACAGTTGCATATAGAGTGTGCTTGGTGTTGCTTAAATTAGTAAAATTTGACAATTCTATTTCATAAAACTACTTAATTAATTGTTAAGTGTGTTTAGGCATCATATCCTTGTCTGGACGATAATTTATCTAAGGGGCTCTGTAGGGCCTACTGTGATATATGGGTTTTATTCATGATATCCATTCATTTTTTTTCATACCATTTTAGGCTATGAGCCTAAAAATAAGGTATATCCGAAGCCCAAGTGTGGTGATAATGGCATCTGTGAAACCATCCAAGGGCCATCGTGATGTTTATCTGCCATCGTACTTGTTCGTAAGGTCATATATACCTATAAGAAGGGAAAACAAAAATATCAGCTTAATCCAAAACTTTTGCGACACCCAATAAATTTTTAATGGTGGGTGTTCAACCCCCACTATGTGATCCATTTTGAACCATGGATTTGCCTCAATTTCGAGACATGTCCTAATGATATGAAAAAAAATGGATGGATGGCGTGGATAAAAGCTCTACATCATGGTGGACCCCACAGAGCCAGCTTGCATTGGTGGATTATCATATAGGTGGGGGCAATGCCCTTCAAACGAGTAACAATTGAAATCATAGACTAAAATATCATCCAATCCACTGTTTTATATAGAATGCAAACAATGACATGTCCTTAACATATAAAAATGAGATTGGATCCACAGCAAATCTATGCAAAATAAGTTTAACTTAGAAAACAATTAGTGTGGTCCATGCTTTAATGACTTCTTGTCTGTTCATTATATGTACTCCATCCTCTGTTCTCAAAATAAAGCAGACAAAAACACTTTAATGGGACACATCACAATGAACAATTGGGATTGAGGCCCATTCTTAGAAACCTTTCAAGTTTTATACAAGGCCCACCGTATTTTGTATATGCCATCTAATTGATTAAGTAAATGCAACCAAGGTGAACAAAAGCCTCTAAAATTTGGCCACTCTGAAATTCAAATGGGCCACAAAACATGATCTAGAGCCTTTAGACATGATTTTACATGATGTGGCCCGTCTAAGTTTTGTATTGGCTTTATTTTTGGGGTGTCATGAAGAACATTCAGAGCGCATGTAATGGATGGATCGGATGTCACGAACACATCCTAATGGGTTGTACTCATTGCTTTCTAGCTTTAATTTGCCCTACAAATCTCCGTGGTAGACCCTGCCCCAAATGCAATTAAATTTTCACCTAGGCTATTGTTGTGGTAGTGGAGACATGGGATATCTCCTAGTAAGACTCTCTCTCTCTCCTATATACGTATATGGACACATGGTATGGTGAACACCTCTCTCCTATACGTGTATATGGACACATGGTATGGTGAACGCTTAGCTTCTCTAAAATTTGCCACCGGCTCTCTCTGGTGGTGGTTTACATTGTTGTCAGATAGATACCTTAAATCTGAATTTAGGTTTGCTCGACCAGTCGAGGGTCCACTCAACCAGTCGAGACCCGGTTGACTCAAAGTCCAGCGACTTATGTATTTTGGTGTCTAGGCTGCTCGACCAGTCGAGGGGATGGCTCGACCGGTCGAGGAGGTCCTTCGACCGGTCAAGGCCTCATCTCGACTAGTCGAGGTTACGCAGATCTTATGCAAACTACGTAAATTTGAGGCGATTTCTGGACTTTTCTGGACTAGGTGCGTAAGTGGAGTTTCCTAAAATATAAATAGGGGGTCCTTAGGGCTATTCTAAGGCATTTAAAAGCTTTCTAAAAGTTTTCCAAGGGTTCCTAAAGGATTCTAGGGTTATCAAAGGGTGTAGCAAAGGTGAGATTCGAGGTTGTTCGAATCGGGTAAGTCTTCTCTCTTGTAATTTCTTTTCATAGTAGATTTCTGTCGCTTTGTGCAGTGGTTTTTTCCTGCAAGGGTTTTCCATGTTAAATCTTTGTGTTCTTCTGTGATTGCTTGTTACTATTGAATTGTTATCCTATATCTAGATCTGTGTGATTCCGCAGAACAAATCCCCAACAAGTGGTATCAGATAAGTCGTTGGGGCACAGATCTGAATCTGAGGGTTTGTAATAATGGGAAGCATGAGGTATGATATTGAGAAATACTCAGGGAAAAATAATTTTGAGTTATGGAAGATCAAGATGATCAGTTCCTTAATCAAGCAAGGCGAAAATGATGCTCTTGAGAAGCGAAAGTCTACTATGACTGATGATGATTGAAATGCTTTTGATAAGAAAACTTTATCATCGATTCGTTTATGTCTCACGGATGAGGTTCTCTACAACGTCATGAGGGAGAAAACTGCGGCTGAGTTATGAGCGAAGTTAGAGGATGTTTATGCAAAAAAATCCTCTGAAAATCGCCTACACTTGAAGTGGCAGTGGTATAACTTTAAGATGGCAGAGGGTGGAGATCTGAAAGCTCACATCAGCAACTTTAATAAATTGGTTTGCAAATTGCTGGATATGGAGGGAGTGATGAAAGATGTATGTTGTTGAATTCTCTTCCGGCGTCGTATGAGTCATTCAAGGACACTATGTGCAGCATGAATAATACCTTAAGTGTTAACACCGTTATCTCTGCCCTTTAAGGTAAGGCTATGAGAAAGCTTAACGTCGATATGGAGATATCTTATGAGGTACTGTTTACAAGGGGTATGAATTCTGAACAAGGTACGAGTTCTTCAGGTTCTAGATCTAAATCCAAGGGCAAGAGCAAAGGAAAGGCAAAGTGTGGAAATTGTGGGAAGGAAGGATATGTGAATGAGGATTGTGAAAATCCTAAATCGAATAGAAAAGATTCTGAGGCTTCGTACAGAGAGGCCAATGCTGCCACGTCAGATGGATCAAGTAGATGTGATGGTGATATTTTATTTGTGTCTTCGCTCAGACGGCCATACGATAATTGTAAGGACAAGTGAATGCTAGACATAAGGGCATATTTTCACATGACTCCTCATCGGAGTTGATTCACCAGCTACAGGGAGTGCGATGGTGGACAAGTATTTATGGGCAATGACATTGCCTGTAATGTTGTGGCTGTTGGTTTGGTGTGCATCAGGATGTTTGATGGGGTGGAGCGTACCTTGACTGATGTCAGGTACATTCCTGATTTGAAGCAGAATCTGATTTCTCTTGGTGTGCTCGAGGCAAAAGCATGCAAGTACACAGGTATTGATGGTGCTCTTAAATTATCTAAGGGGGCACGGGTAATCATGAAAACACAACGACTCGGTAACTATACAGGTTGATCGGGAGCATTTCAAAAGGTGGAGCTGCAGTGAATGTAGTAGATTCTTCCACTGCATGTGTGTGGTATGCTGGGTATGGCCACATAAGCGGGCAAGCAGGAAGGCCGAGACATGGACAGGTATATAGAGCAGGTGGAGCAGCCACCTGTGAGAAGAATCACACGACATGATTGCAGGATATCGGTGAGGTACATGGACGACTCCAATATCATAGGGGATTCATCTTCTATTTAGATGGCTCTAGGTGAGCCTGGTGCTGAGAAGTGTAAGGTGACTATGGGTGATGTGATGAATTCGTTGTACCAGACCGACATATGGGAGCGGGTGGAGCTTCCAGTGGGCCGGAGAGCGGTTAAATGCATGTGGATCTTCAAGAGGATACAACATAGATATAAGGTGAGGTTGGTAGCGAAGGGTTATGCTTAGAGAGAAGGGATCGACTTTTCAGAGATATTAGCACAGACGATATAATAGGTGTCTATTAGATCCGTGATTGGTGCTGGTTGGCTAATGTGATCTTGAGCTGGAAGGATGGATGTGGAGTCCACTTCTGTAAGGAAAAGTGAAGAGTAGATCTACATAAAGCAACTAGAGCGGTTCGAAGTTAAAGTGGCTGAGAAAAGACTTTGCAGGAGGTCGTGGTTCGACCTGTCGCATAGGCAGTGGTTTGATTCTTTCACGGTGAGCCAAGAATTTATGACATATAGATCGCCAATTATGACATGTCTGAAATCAATGTACTGAAGACTCGGTTAAGTGAGACATTCAGGATGAAGGATCGAGGGGCTGCAAAGATGGTTCTCGGCATTGAGACTAAAAGAGGAGTAGGCTTTGGTGATCACAGGAGGAATACCTTGTGTGTAGGTATTAATCAAGGAGGTGATGGACCATGTAAAGCCGGAGAGCATTCCCTACGCGTCTCTCCCCAAGTTTTCCTCAGGTCATGTCCCAAAACAGATGAGGAAAAGCAAGATATCTCATGAGCCTTATTCGAATGCGGTTAGCAGTGTATGTCATGGTCTGGATTAGACCGGTTATTTCACAGGTTATCAGTGTTGTGAGCAAGTACCCCGACAAACAATATTAGGTAACAATGAGATGGTACGAAAACTACGTCTTTCCTTTTTGAGAAGATAGGAGCAAAGGTGGTTGAGCACGTGAATTTTGATCTGGCAGACATGCTCACCTAGATCGTTCCTACAAAAAAGTTTAAGTTTTGTACAACTTCTCTGGGCTTGGCGATGGCGTAAAAGAAAGACGGAGTGTGCATGAGAAGCATTGATTGAAGTTATGATGTGATGCAAAGATAAGAGAAGATGGCAGCAAGCTACACGGTTAAAGATTGAAGGCATGATGGATATTGTTGTCAGATAGATGCATTAAATCTGAATTTGGGTTTACTCGACCGGTCGAGAGCATGACTCGACCGGTCGAGGGTCCACTCGACCAATCGAGACCCGCTCGACTCGAAGTCCAGCGACTTATGTATTTTGGTGTCTGGGCTACTCGACCGGTCGAGGGGATGGCTCGACCGGTCAAGGGGGTCCTTCGACCGGTCGAGGCCTCAGCACGACTAGTCGAGGTTACGCAGATCATGCGCAGACTGTGTAAATTTGAGGCAGTTTCAGGACTTTTCCGGACTAGGTGCATAAGTGGAGTTTTCTAAACTATAAATAGAGGCATTTAAAAGCTTTTTAAAAGTTTTCCAAGGGTTCCTAAAGGGTTCTAGGGTTATCAAAGGGTGTAGCAAGGGTGAGATTCGAGGTTATTCGAATCGGGTAAGTCTTCTCTCTTGTAATTTCTTTTCATAGTGGATTTCTGTTGCTTTGTGCCGTGGTTTTTTTCCCGCAATGGTTTTCCACGTTAAATCTTTTTGTTCTTCTGTGATTGCTTGTTACTATTGAATTGTTATCCTAAATCTAGATCCGTGTGATTTCGCAGAACAAATTCCCAACATACATAAAGTGAGGGTTATCGTTAAAGAAAAGTATTAAATTAATTTATTTTCTAGAATATTATTTGGTGTGTGATTTATGGTATGAGTGGAAGAGAAGTAAGCATTGTATTTTTGCTTATCATGTTTATACTAAATAAGATGTAAGACCTGTATCCTAGTCCGTACTGTTCCGTCGACTCCCGCGATCCTTCCCTTCGAAGTCCAGGAACCTGCGACGTATAATCAACGTTTGCGATCGACCCTAAGTCGTATCCTGTAGAATTGAGTCGGCTTAATCCGAGACTTGTATCATTGCGACCGCACCATCGCCGCGGTTTCAACGCCGCGTCTTGTGCACTGATCCGATACCCTTACCAGAAGATGCGGGCCGGCGTTTATTTCGAAAAACACCGCGTATTTGCAATCCCAAAAGAACCTCTACAACATGTCCCATCAATCAATCAATCCATCAATCAATCATCTCATGTCAAGTACACCCATCCATGCTTTCTTTCTCCACAAGTCAAACAACTACCAAGTCAACTCTCATGTCAAGTACACCATCGCCTCACCCATCACTCACATTCATCACTCACATCCATCACTCACATCTCTCCTTACAACCCTTTCTCTCTCTCTCTCTTTCCCTTCACATTTTCCAACCAAAATCCAAGCAAGAGAGTGGACGTCCATGGTTTTCCAAGAGAGGAAGTGAGATGTGTGTGACCCACTTTTCCATCCCAAATCCTTCATCCTAGCCATTTAAACCTCATCACCCTCCATCAAAGTGAAGCACAAGGAGACCGGCTTTCCAACGGACCAAGAAGATCGAACGGTGGGTGCTTCTATAGGATAGTTTACATGTTTTTATGATGGGCCAAGTGAGGCCTATCGATCAATGGTATGGATCTCTCTTTGGACCCTAAGGTGTGGCCGATGGACCACCTTGATCCTCATGATCATTCTATGATGGGGCCATTCTCCATGGACCCCATCATGATGTTTATTTTCTAGTCTAAAAAGGGGTTTTCTAGACCTTACATCTTGGTGGAGAAGGGATCTCCACCGTTGATCTTTGATCTGGTGGGCCCACATACAATGGAACCCACTTAATATATGATTGGATGCTTGAAACGGAGGGCCCATAGTGTCGGGGTCCCTCCATGCACGTGTATCCCTCGATCTCTCTCTCTCTCTCCTGCTTTTTCATGTTTCATGTGATGATTTGGCCGTGTGGCCCACCCGGAAGCATGTATTTTAGCCAAGCCTCTTGTAGGTGAGGCCCACTTTATGTATGTGTTGTACCCACACCACCCACCATTTGGCGGCCCACTTAAGCAGGGCCCACCTCAATTCATGTGTGATGTCCAGATGTCCAAGGACGTCCCTGGACGTGAACTGGGAAAACAAAAATATGAGCTTGATTCATAAGCTTTGGAGGGGGTTGTTCGTGTAGGCCTCACCTTGGTGTATAAATTCAATCCACGCCATCCATCCTTTTCCCCATATCATTTTAGGCGTTGAGCCGAAAAATGAAGTTGATCTGATTTTCTAGTGGACCATAGCATAGCAAACTGTGATTCTTACCGTTGAAAAACCACCTAATGTTTCTATACACCAAAACCCCTCGAATATTGGACTCGTTTGGCTTATCTTGAGCTCTAGAGGCCATTGGGCGGGGCAGATCCATCTTACGTGGGCCCCACATGCAAAAAATCGTGAGAAAACGTGATTCAAAAATAAATAAATAATACAGCAGCAGCAGACGCTGCTGCTGTCAGAGGTGCAGGCAGCGCCTGTTGCTGGCGGGCGGACGGGCCAGGGACCCACGGCCCAGCCATGGGCCCCTCCATGATGTGTGTATGACATCCGAACCGTTCATGAGGTGGGCCCCTGCTTTATGTGGGTCCCCTCCAAAAATCAGGTCCATCCAAAGCTCAGGTGGCCCACATCACAGGAAACAGTGGGGTTGAACCATCTGCCATTGAAACCGTTTTTGGGTCCACATAAGTTTTGGATTAAGCTGAAATTTGTTTTTCCCTCTTATCCAGTGACGTGTGACCTTATCAACACGTTGGATTTCAAATAAACATTGTGGTGGGCCCCACATGAGATCCACAGTGATGTATGTGTTTTATGCGCACCGTCCACAGCCGTGGACGGTGGAATCCACTAAGTGTATGTGTTCTGTCCGCACCATCCACAGAGCTGGACGGTGGCCCTTTTTATATGCCTTGTTATATTATAATATGATATATCATATTATATTATATGATTTTATATTATATTGTAATATATTATATGATATATGTTATTGGGCCACTACGCACTAGGATGCATGGGTTATATCCAAACCTTCCAACCATTTTCAGATATCATTTTATGGCTTGAGACTAAGAATGAGTCAGATCCATGGTTCAAGTGGACCCCACCATCTAAGGTAGTAGACAAAGATGTCCACCGTTCAAAATTTCTAAGGGCCATAGTATTTTCTTACCAAGCTAATATGTATTTCCACTTCATCTATCCCTATGTTAGTTTATGAATAAGTTGGATCTCTAAGGCAGGTCCCACCTTGATGTATTTGTGGCCCGTTGCTTAGGCCCACCTTGATATATACATGGGCCCATGTGATTAGGCCATCTTGATTTATTTATGGTCGTCCATTGAGGCCCACCTTGGTATATGTATGGGGTCCATTTTGATTTATTTATGGCCCGTTGTTGAGGCCCACCTTGATGTGTATGAGGCCCGTTATTGAGGCCCACCGTGATATGTATGAGGCCCATCTTGATTCATTTGTGGCCATCCATTGAGGCCCACCTTGGTATATGTATGAGGCCCATCTCGATGTATTTGTGGCCGTCCATTGAGGCCCACTTTGGTATATATGTGAGGCCCATGTGATTAGGCCCATCTTGATATAATTATGGCTCGTTGTTGAGGCCCACTGTGATAAATATAAGGCCCATGTTATGAGGCCCATTTGATGTATTGGAGGCCCATGGGTCGAGGCCCAATGGGATGTACCTAAGGCCCATTGAATGTGATTCCACCGTGATGTATGTGTTGACCTTTATGGCGGGTCGTGCCTTGGGAGCAGTGTTGGTTTGACGTCCACATTGTAAGAATAATGTTGGTTAGATGTCCGCATTATGACTCTCTTTAGGGCCCATTGATAGGCCCATACTTGTTGTGTGTAGGCCATCAAGGCCCATCTTCGTTGTGAGGATAGTTCATCACCATATAAAATGCTTAGTATAACTCCATGATTCATGCTCATATGCATCATATGTATGCCTGATATGAGCAGTGTTTGATCATAGCATACGCCATTGGGCAGACTATTTACGAGACTCCTTATGAGACGGAGTGCCCACATTATTGCGCAGTACGCGCAGGATTGTTGCATGACTGGATAGTGTGACTAATGCATCTCGCATATGTGTGACTTGATCATTATACGCCCTAGCGACATCAGGGTCGTGGCCTCCACAGGCACATCGTGGATGGCTAGAAGGGACACCGAAAATATTTGGTTCTAGCATTATGGGCACTTAGGATATCCTTGGGTGAAAATCCCAGAACCTCCGAGGCCAGGAGTAGCCCCAACGTTTAGACCTAGTGGAACATGAGCGCCCAAGTGCCGAATACCAGTAGGCAGCATCTCCCACTGTGTCGTGGTCGATTAGGAGGGGGTGTGGCCTTATCCGCTAGAGTGAGGGGGCTATAAGCTAGGCTGAGTATGACCAGCTCGTAAATGGGTCCGCTATCGATGAGCCGGGTAGGTATTGGCAGACTACTGGTCAGGTGGATAGTGAGGTCTATTTCGCTCACTGGGCTGTGCAGCTAGGGAGGAGGCAGTCGGTGTCGAGTGTAATAGACCCCGGTGATTTCCCCAGAGAGCAACCGTACTGAGATGTGGACTTATTGAGTAGGAATTTCATATCCATTCATTCATTCATTCACTATCCACTCGGGCTGGTAGTGCGTAACTAATTGTTACATGTACCTTCGCATGGCCAGGATTTCGGTTGGGCGCGCGATTAACCTGAGATCAGGAGTTTACCACATTGTGTCTGACTATCCAAATTTAGGTATGAGATTGGTTTGGATAAAAGTCCCTTGTGATGGACCCCATAGCCTGTAATACTTCGTACTATCATCCTGACTTCACATTCCTGCATGGCCATTTCATTCGCACTGCATATTACATTGCATCTGCAATACTTAGCATTTTTGGTTACTATGTTTTTGCACTTATATGACCTAGATGGGGTTGATGGTATTCGTAGCTTGTCAGGATTTGCATATTGCATTGCATCCTTAACATCTGTTATTGTCTTATTATGTTTTGCATCGCATAGCCTTGGTACGACTGATAGCATTCATGGACTTACCAGTATACTTCCGCTTACTCTGATGTCATATGGTTCATGATCTTGTTAGTAATTCTGCTTATTCCAATGATGTATGATTTATGAGCTTTATGGTATACTTGGCACTTATCTTGTGCACACACTTTCACCACCCTTTAAGATTTTGTAAGCTTATGCACGATAGATGCATGCAGGTGGCATTAGGTTGCAGCAGCGTTGAGTTTGGAACGTGCAGTTGTCCTCTGGAGCTTTGATTTCGATATATGTATTTCCCTTTTCAGTAGTATATTTAAATGATTATATTAGTGGATATGTGATGATGATGTTGCCTTTATGATTTGGGTATACTTGTGGTTACGCTCCATTACAAAAAAATAAAATAAAAATAAAATAAAAAAATCATACTGAAAATCCTCCTTGTAGGATGCCAGGATCGGAATCTGGCATATGGGCGCTTGGAGCCGAGAATGGGATACTACAGAGGCTATCGGCACCGGATTCGGCGATCGAAAATTTTGTGAGCCCGTTTTCCGAATTTGCAGTGTGACATAAGACAATTCTATTAATGTTGCCTATGCAATAAGCATATCATCCAACCACATACATCTCCACATATCTTGTTTTTATTTTTTGTTTAGCCTTTTGTTTTACCCATTTCTTTTGTGTTTTAGCCTTGCCTACAACTATCATATGCCAGTGTTTTTCCACAACAACTATGAACAATATATGGTATACGTGGTTCGTTGTCGTAGCTTGAATAATTCAACAAGAACTCTTCTTACACTGGGTCCATTAGCAATCATGTTGGCCCACTAGGGGTGAGGGTTCATGGCCCCAAGTTTACCTAGGGAGGGACTATTACAACCGTACTTGATTAATGGTGTGGAAAACGAATGATAAAATTGAAGGTATTACCTTCCCAAGCCCCTAATCAAATGACTATGATCATTGGATTAGGGAGATTATCGGGCCAGGCACATTCCATGATAAAAGCCTCCTATCCAATGGCTCACCATGATTAAAACTAACATGGTTTCAAGACCCATTTAGTCCATTTTCCTTAGTCGAATGATTTACAAAAAACTTAAACTAGGTCAGCCGGGTCAGAATGTGGTTTGGCTAGTGACTTAGACACTAGCCAAGTGGCTAGTGTCAAAGCTTTGTGGGCTTCACCATGATGTATATGTTTTATTAACCTTTTTTGTCCATTTTTTTTTTTCCACTCATTTAAGGGTACGAGCCAACTAAAAGACGAAAATTCAAAGTTTCATGTGGAGGATTGAACTGTGGCCATTAAAATCTTCTTAGAAGCTATTGAAGTTTTAAACCAAGCTTATATTTGTATATTTCTTTCATCTATGCGTATGTAACCTCATGAACATGTTGGATGGTAAATAAAAATTACCATGCCCTCAAGAAGGTTTCAATAGCAAGCGTTAAATCATGCCCTAAGATGAGCTTACAAAATGAATGAACATCCTATATAAAACACATGCATCATGGGCCCACAGAGTTTCGACGGCAAGTATCTGGTACTGGGTCATTAGCCATACGACGTCCGGCCAGTGTACCACCAAACATCAAACAATGTGGAGATACAAGGGATTTTGCATAGGATAGACCCAACATACTGCCCACCTTTTTTCAGTAGACCTGAAAAAAACCTTAAGCATCAAAGTAAACCTCAATTAGTTTGGATGAACTTGGAAAGACCAAAATATTCCTAATTTTTTTTGCTGCTTTACCCTAATAGGCAAGGATATTTTTGTCAAAAAACTAACTTTCGTGCCCTAAAAATCACGTCTCGTAAGATTAGTTTTCCGCGGCAAAGAAATAAAAAGGCATCATACGGACTCATATACGGTGCTAATTTTTTCGAGATACAAATACGCTGACTTTCGCATGGGGAACAGTATAATTACGTATACAGCCACCAACCGCAGACAAATCATGCAGCGTAGCCAAACGTCTGCTTTTCACCACAGGGAGTTATTTGATACTACATAAGTCGTATGACCTTGATACACATGCACCCATAAATATTACACGTGGCATGCATTAGCTGTCTCTGAGTTGCGGTCCCGAAATCAAGTTCGTGAAGAATCCTAACCTCTGATTCTTAGGCACTTATTTGTAGAAAGAGGACCATTTGTATTTTTACATTATTGACCGTCCAATAAATGTTCTCCAATCCAATGGTCAGATAATCAAATAACCTTAAATTTTAGTTTGTCGTGCATCTAGACTAGGAACCATGATTTGGACGGTATAAATTGAATTTCTGTCATGTAATTTAAACTTAATTCGTAAGTGCGTGAGCATCATCTATCACTCTCTGTCAGAGTATCAGAGTTTTACTCTTTTTTCCTTTTCTTTTCTTGCATGACATGCAGCAGTACTTTCGTCACCTGTTTTTATATATTTTTGCTTACGCCCTGTTACGAATACGGCTTCGGTGTAACCCTGAATGCGGGGCCCACATTTATGTATTTTCCTTGTATCCACGCCGTCCATACGTTTTTAAAGTTCATTTTATTATGTAGTTCCAAAAATAAATCATATTAAAATCTTAGGTGGACCACACCAAAGGAAATAGTGATGATTGAATAGCCATTATTAAAAGCTTCTCGGGAGCCACCGGAATGTTTATTTTCCATCCAACCTGTTGATAATGTTAAAAAGTTATGGATTAAGGTAACATACAAATATCAGGTTGATCCAAAACTTTTGTTGCCCACAAGAAGTTTTTAATGGTAAATCACCACTGTTTCCTGTAGTGTGGTCAACCTGAGATTTATATCTGCTTCATTTTTTCTATCATATCTTAAAATGAGCTGTTAAAATGGATGGACGGAGTGGATGTAAGGAATATTAATCAAGGGTCCCCCAGTCAGGGATCCACCCATGTGTGCTGGTAACTCATCCCACGTGGGTCGATCCAGACTGTCCATGGGTAATCTAGATTGAAATCATAGTGATCGGACAATCATGACCGTATATTGGTGGCCATAAAAAATGAGTGACTGAGAATAAAATTGTCAGTTATGGTTCTAATCCAACGGGATAAATGTGGGGCTACCTACAACTAACCAACACTGCACGGGGGAGAACTTGCACGAGATCCACGCCGTCTATCAGTTGCGCTGCCTCGTGTTTACCTTGAAACTGACAATTGGGTCCGTCCAAATTCCAAAATTCTGGTAGCGAACACCATGGGATAATTGTTTATGAGGTCCACCAGGAATTTCCATCCAATCCATTCATAAAAATCTTCTCGTTAAGAAGAAGGTATTTTTCAAAATTCACGCTATACCGAAACTCAGGTGGACCACACCATTAGATTGTAACTACGCCGTATGCAAGCTTTCTTTTATAATGCCATCAACGGGATCATCGGTTTTTGCTCCATAAATTCATCTACAACCAAACCCGTGACATGGACGGTTTGGATTGAAATAGATGCAAAGCCACAGGCATGGGATGAGTTGCCACAGGTTTAACAGATTATGAAGAACGCACGCCCCAAGTGGCGCGGTTCTACCTAGGGCGGGAAGCGGATTAGGTGCGGCACCGGCCTCACCCAAGATGCTGCAGCCGTACCGTGGGGCCCACCTTGATGCATGTACTCTATATCCACACCGTCCCTTTGTTTTTCTAGATGATTTTAGGCATGAGTCCAAAATGAAGAAGATTCAAATCTCAGATGTACCGTAATACTGGAAAAGGTTTTTAAACGTTCCAACATCAAAACTGTCCTATCGCCCACCGTAATGTTTATTTACCATCCAACCCGTTGATAAGGTCACATAAACCTGGATGAACGGAAAAAAAATATATATCAGCTTGATCCAAAACTTTTGTGACCCATTATAAGCTGTTAATGGTCAATTTCCACTGTTTCCTATGTCATGGTTCACCTGAATTTGGATCTGCCTCATTTTTCGTACCATGCTCGAAAATGATCTGAAAAAACGGATGGACGGTGTGGATATAGAACATATCCATCAAGGTGGACCCCACAGTAAGGGCGCACCGTCGTGGCTGAGGCCTGGGCGCACCTAATCCGCTCCCCTAACTCATCCCCTCTGTACGGCGTCCATGCACACCAATCCATACCGTCCAAACTGTGGTTTCCCTTACTGGAAGAGCATAGCCCGACATCCACACTAACCAGACAATCCCAACCGTCCAAAAAGTATCCATCAAATAGATTAGCCCAACGGACAAATCAGACGGTCAAGATTATCTACTAATTTTACATTTTTAATATATTCCATCCTCCCGTATAAATCGCCACAATTTAATGAAAAAACGTGCAAAACGCACACCAGAGTGGCGCTATTGATGAGCTTCTCTTTTTACGGTCACTATTTACGGGCCGCTCTTTTTTATATACGACATTCACGCCGGGCTCTCTCTATTAAGCAGCTTTACTAAGCTACGCGCACAGAAATCTGCATGTTAATAACACGTGTAAACAATCCAATCCGTACATCATACAGAGCCCACAATCTACATGCTATTGACAAAAAAATCAGCCCTTTCCAGTGTTTGTATTTAATTTGATATAATATTTATGAAACAAATGGATGCCCAAAAAGAAATTATCCAAGTTTTTTAAGCCATTCATTTGCCAAAAAATCACGGCCTATTAAATTAGTGGATTCACTTAATTTTTTTATAATCAGAATCTCAACAGTGGGACACACCTGATGGATGGCTTGGATCTCAAAATCATGTCCTGCTGCGTAGTCAAGAGGCGTGCGGAGGGGATTTCTCGCACGCGCGTGTAGGCGCAGCAACCTCTTATTTTAAGACCCTGAAAGAAAGGGAACACGATATGGTAGAGCGCGGAAGAACCGGAGTACGGTAGATCCATCTCCCCTCAGAACACGTGGCACTATTAACTAGCAATCGAGTCCGTTCATCTACTGGGACCTCACCATCCATGTCTTGTACCAAAAAAAAAATCAATCTATTAAATAATACAGTCCGTCAATTTTTTACAATTTCCCCACTTTTATTTTCTACCGTAGAATTGAGAAATAGAGATCAGAAACCTTAATCATCTTATCAATGTAAATTTCATAAAATTTCTCATCCAAAGTGTGGGAAACTAGATGGATGGATCTGATTGACTCATCATCCTTCCACGTGTACCGTGGAGAGATGGGTGTACATTATTCCAGATCTACCGTATCATAACCGTACGAAAAGGGACCAAAAGGGTCGTGAAAGCCCACAAAGAAGACTCCGTCTCGACCATGGATTCCTTGCTTGGGCCACAGATTCGAGCCTTCCTTCTCCGCCCTTGTCTCTCTCTCTCTCTCTCTCTCTCTCTCTCTCTCTCTCTCTGTGATGTGCGTGCATGCATGTATCTATGTATGTATGTGTATGTTTGTTTTATATACATACATGTACATGATTTCTTCCTTGTTTTTCTCATTCCTTTTGTTTTGGTATTTTTGTAATTTAAAAAAAAAAAACGTATTGCAGGGGGAAGAAACGGTGTGATCGTGGGAGGTAATGTGGTGTGAAAGAGGTGGGGTGGCAATTTTCAACAATGGATTCTCCTTCTTTTGCTGGTCAGTCTCTCTCTCTCAGCTTTTTTTCTTTTTTCTTTTTCTGATTTGGGTTTTGTAGGAATATGTTGATTTGTTTTTTTTTTTGTTTTTTTTTTCTTTGAGGGATTTATGAATGTTTTCTTGATTTGGGTATCTGAAAATTTGTGCTTTTTTCTTTTACGTGAGATTTTTAATGATTTTTTGGATTTCCCCTCCTCTCTCTCTCTTGATTTTTTTTTCCCCTCTTATGATTTTGTTTGAGATGCATGTTGGTTTTGAGGATTTATGATTTTTTTTTTTTTTTTTTTTTTTTTTTTTTTTTTTTTGTTTTTTTTGGTTTTAAAGATGGAGGCTTTGGTGTATTATAAGATGGGATGCTAAATTTGTTTCTATTGCGTTTCATTGCATATGATGAAGTGAAGAAATTTAGGTACTTTCTGCGTCTTTGCTCTTTTAAATTATTATTATTATTCTTTTTATATATGAGATGTTGCATAAATGAAGTAAAAAAATAAAAAATAAAATAAAAAATCTAAGTGATGGCCTTGATGTCTTTGCTCTTTAGAAAAAGAAAAAAAAATCTTTATATGAGACGTATGCGAGAATATCACTGTTGTTTTGCTTCTTTTTTTTTTTTTTTTTGTTATTAATTGAAAGTAAGCTGTTTGTTATTCAGAAGTATGGTTCTTCAATTTATTTATTTATTTATTTTTTTTTAAAAAAAAACTTTATATTGGTATTGAGTATGACAAATGTACTACAACAATCATAGAAAAGAAACCCATTTGGTCATTTTTATGCCCAATGTGGCTTGATAGGCAAAAGATTGTTATTGCATTTTGTTCTCTCTATCTCACTCTTTTGGGTTTTGTTGTTTCTGATTCCTTTAAAATGTTGGATGCTTCAATCTATACTTCATGTGGGGAGTGAAGTGTGTTTGAGTAGATTGAGCAGTGTCAGATTCTAAGGCTCTTAAGACACTTTCAGGAATGTGTTGGTAGCACTAGCATTGTAAATTTGCATAATTTACAACATCTATCCTATTATTAGATTTGAATTTGGTGGAAAACGATTCATTATTTTGCTCGAATCCATACTTCTTGTGTTTAGTGTAGTGTGTTTGAATAGATGGAGCGGTGTCGGATTCTAAGGCTTTTGAGACACTTTCAGGCATGCGTTGGTAGCACTAGCGTTGTAAAATTGCATAATTTACAATATCTATCCTATGATTAGATTTGAATTTGGTGGAAAACGATTCATTATTTTGCTCGAATCCTATTTGATAAAGGACTTCAGGTTTGTTTGATCTTATGGTTTCAAGGATGATAAAATGGAGTTGCATTTGATTGGCGTGGCGGTTCTATATTGTCCAAAAATAAGGGCCCATTTGCATGCTAGCAGTGCCCAGCCAAATCAGGATGGGATTAGCCCAGTCTGTACTGTTTCAAGCAGATGGAATGAAACAAATGGGAAAAGCTGCCCTTTTAATGGATATTTTTAAGAATCCAAGTGCTTGTTTTTTTTTTTTTTTTTGTGAGATTGAAATTTTTTTAGATTAAAAAGATATGAGTGACAAAATAGGTATTCATCCCTTTCCAAAGTAGAGATGCCATGTAATGCTATGAATTTACTAAAATTCGATGGGGCATGTTGAGGCATGGTGTTGGGATAAGATTTAGATGATGATGATGGTGTTGGGATAAGGCTCAGATGATGAAGATGGTGTTGGGACATGGTTCATTTGGCCTTATCTTTTCTTTCTTTTTTCTTTCTTTCTCTCTCTCTCTCTCTCTCTCTCTCTCTCTCTCTCTCTCTCTCTCTCTCTCTCTCTCTCTCTCTCTCTCTCTCTCTCTCTCTCTCTCTTCTTTTTTCATTTTCATTCTTCATCTTTTATATGGAAGCTGTCCTTTATTGCGTTATGTGAGTGCAATATACACAGTCTGATCTTTTATCATGTTATGAATTCCTTTTGCATCAAGTAATTGTATTCTGTTACTCCAGGATTTGTGCTTGACCCAACCAAATGCAGTAAATTGAGTATGGACGAAAAGAGAGAGCTTGTGTATGAAATATCCAAATGGTCACAAGGTGCCCCTGAAATGCTACAAACATGGAGTCGCCGGGAGCTTTTACAGATCCTGTGTGCAGAGATGGGAAAAGAGAGGAAATATACCGGCCTAACAAAGTATAAAATGATAGAGCATCTTCTACGAATTGTTTCTGAGAGGAAGTCTGGGAGCCATACCGATGGCGAAGACTCTGCATCACACCCTTCACCAGCAAACACCCAAACCTCTTCCAAAAGACAGAGAAAGACGGACCACCCATCCCGAGTGGCCATCGGGACAAACCATTTCGCAGGTAGCAATAGTGATGGGGATTTTGACAATATGATCTATTGTCTAAACGTAGCTTGCAGAGCAGCCGTACACTCAGAAGACCTGTTTTGCAAGAGGTGCTCGTGCTGCATCTGTTTCAAATACGATGATAACAAGGATCCTAGTCTTTGGCTGGTTTGCAACTCAGAGCCTCCCAATGATGGCGATTCGTGTGGCATGTCGTGTCACCTTGAATGTGCTCTTAAGCATGAAAGAGCTGGCATTTCAAAGAATGTACACCATGCAAGATTGGACGGGAGGTTCTATTGCATATCTTGCAGAAAAGTGAATGACTTGCTTGGGTAAATCCTCTTACATGCTCTTTTGTTTCTTTCCCATTATGTCACCATTCTATTTTATTCCAAAGATTTGATCTTTTATCCTTATATTTTGCATTCTACATGAGAATTCTATCACCATGATACTATATTCTTTTATTTGCAATTATGTTGCTTTGACAGTTGTTGTTCTCAAATTTTGGAGCTTTCTATAGGATGAAGTGCTTTTGATTTTATTTTTTAATCATCCATTTTGATGCGGGACTGGATATAAAGTATTTGCGGTGGAAGGATTGGTGAAAAATGGGGGAACGGAGTAGCTTATTTCAGCATGCAGTCAGCCGGATACAATCCAAGATAAATGAGTCTTTAGATGTGGTCTTTTGATTTGGTTTTTATCTTTCTCGAGAGCTTGTAAAGCATATCATTATTTTTTACGGTGGTACCTTGCGCTTAGGATTTTTTTATTTTTATTTATTTTGGGTGCTATAATAAAACCAGCGACTTTATATCTCCTAGTTCTTTCATAGGCTGCACAAAGAAAATGCCTCTGCAACAAATAATCTGTGAATCCACCTTTTCAAGCAAATATGAGAAAATGGATTCTTACAACAGCCTCCAAGGCTGGAAGATATAAGCAAATCACTATGTTTGCTTAGGTGAAGATTTTTTTTTCCCTTATTATTTTGTTATTAGTTACTAGCACCAGAGATAGGATTCACAGAGTACAAAGATGTTATCTCAGCTGAGCCTACACTTCACTGCTGATAATTCTCTTTGTGAAAGAGAATCCGTTGAGTCCTAATTCCTTTGGGGCGTTGATGAGACAATGACAACTTTGGGAGATGACCATGTAGCAAGCCACAGTTAAAGTTGAGAACTAGGCATGGAACAAGTTTGTGGTAAAATATAAATTTTCTATGAATGGAATTATAGTATTATGGATGTCACATGAAAAAAAAGTGTCTTCACGTCTCAAGCAACAAAGCTCTGAACTTCATTCTAATTTCTTTCTTAATTAGGTAAATAGGTACAATTTTCAGCTGACTCATTCTCCCCCAAGTCAGTCTTTCTCTAGAGTGTGCTAAATCTTCTTAATGCCCGACATCTCCAAACACACGTAGAATCTCATTTGAAGTAGCTGAAAGGCGTGGGGACTTTTCTTATTACTCCGTTAGCAATGTTGGGGACTTCTTTGGCTCAACTAATGAACATGCTAGTAAATGAACTAATGAAGTTGTGGTCATGGCTATCTTTCAAAGCATTCTCCTCCTCCCCAATGCACCACCAAATGCCAAAATGCATGTCTGCCATCCAACAAAACAGGCATTTTCGTGGAAGTTGAGGCATTTCTGGATATGCAGGCTTTTGGATCACTCGTTGAGCATGGAAAGCAGAGGAGACTTGCCAAATGTATCTGAATAAAAAGGAGAGATCAACAGAATGAATTTAATAAGATGTCGTTCTCCACTATGGCAATTAGCATTACCAAGAACGTTAAGTGCCACATAAATAGAACTATGAAGATGGAGCTCTTTCTACTCTCTCCAAATTTTCAGTATTATTTGATTTGCTAGTGTCCACAAGGTGTTGTACCATATGAGCATCTTCAATATCCGTAATGCTAGTGAGCAGAATTGCTTCTCTCAAATCCTACAGGGATGTATGGAAGGAAATTGCCAAAAGCTGACTAGGGTGACTGCATTACATGAAGATTTTGACCATTGACTCATTTTCACAAGCTGATCACAGTATTTACAAAAGGAAAAAAAAAAAAAATCACTTGTGGTTGTCCTTGTATTTTTTTTAATGGTAATGAAGATTTTATCTAGCAATAAGACTAGTACAAAGGATCCATTGAGTTAATTGATTTGATAGGATGATCCACACATAAGATGGTCCAGATACCCTTCCTTGGGATATAAGATTGAACTAGGCACCTAGTAGAGAAGCTGTTTCTTTTATTCACAACAAAGGAATATTTCCATGCTTATGCATTTTCACTTATATAACAATCCTTCATTGCAAGCATTGTAAATGGTATGACTTCGAGAGCCCATGGGATGCATCTCATGCATCCTACCTTTTGTAGTAGTTCGGGAAATCCCTTAAGAGGGCATGAGAAGATCTTGCTGAAGGAGTGCCTTTTTTTTTTTTTTTCTTTTTCTTTTTTCTTTTGAGAGATGTTGAAAGACTAGCGATTAGCACCTCTAATCATAAAAAATTGACATATAATACATGTAAATGCAAGCTAAACTTTTCAATACTGCATAAACTTCTTGAAGTATCCTCCATCGACTATACCTAGCATCTAGGGGTTTAAGAAAAATCTTTCATTATCTGACTCTATGGTCAGCCACTCTAGCTTTCGAATTTCTCCACAAAACAGAAGGAATATTTATTACAAAAAGCCCATTGCCCTAGCAACACATAAATAGATTTCAAAAGACAATCTTTCATCAATATAATGTTCTTTTGCTCTTCTAAAACTCAAGCCCATTAACATGCAGTTTTAGTAAACAAGAAGCTCAGAAGATTTTCCTTTTGATGTTAAATCCACATTGGTTGTGGTGGTTCATTTGTAAAGTCTTGGACCTATGTGGAGGAACCAATGTTCAAAGTATCGGTATCACTATAAGTTTCGCTGGTTGGGGATACGGAAACAATATCGATATCGTTGATAATATTGCCGATGATAACCAGAAATGCGGGGAAACATGGGGAAAATGGTAGAATTTTTCACTGAATGCTAAAATACACACATTTGCATATTTAGGAATTAAGAAACTGCAAAAAGAATGCATACATAATAAGTATCTATTTAATGGCGGCCTAAAAGCATGTGTTGTCGTAAGAAATCAGCCCAACAATCCCATCCATCCCATCCAACCTTCCATCGATATTTCAGAATATCGACAACATATGATATTTTGCCGATAAATCAACAACAACTAGAAAGGAAACGAAAGGTTGTGGTCTTGATATTGCCAATGTTGCAATAACAATAATATTGTGATATTATCGTCAACAAATTAAACACCATATACAACCATGCGCCCATAAAAAAAAATTGAAATGGAAATTTTTTAATAAATGGAATTTTGGCAATATCAATACATTGGCAATACAAGTGACACCTGGAATTTACACAGCCGAAAACATTAGCAATACATCGGTGATATTGAACATTGGCGATACTTGGTGATACATCGCCAATACTTGGAATTTCTGATACTACTAGTATTATTGGTATCACTACTAGTGTTATCGATATTGCCGAGCTGGAGATACAAATAATATCGGGGATACTTCAAACAATGGGGGGAACACTGTAATTTATAGATGTTGTGAGTAACTATAGATATATGTCATGTCAACCCATAATCTTGAAGCATCCAAGGTAAAGGGAAAGGATGAAAAATAACAAAAAAAAATTGGTGCTATTTTAGAAAAAAAAAAAAATTCCATAGAAATGAGTTGGACTCATTTATGCAGAATTCCCTGACAATGTCCCCCTTTTTAAAATGATTTTGTTGGAAAACGTGTATTTTCTCTTTTGCATGAAACAAATTGGCATGGTATTTTCCACCAATCCTCTCAGGTGCCAACCTATCATTCTCGAGAGCAATCCATACCATCCATTAGGTAGGTCACAACAGGACAATCCTTGGACTAAAAAAATCAGGGTCATCCACTCTTCAAATAGGCCAGAAAAGGCCTTCAAATCTGAACTGTTGGATGGCCATTACACCAAATCTGGATAAGCATTGGCATGATTGTGGTGTTTTCAATTTAGGTCAGTTGTAAAATGAGTTGGAATGACTTTCACTTGTCATCATCCAAATGACCTCATTATGTTTGTAGTAAGCGACCTTTGAAAAAAAGAATCCTTAAGTATTGAGGGAAATGTCCCCAATAAAAAGCCCTCTCTAATGTGAGAGTGAACCTTTGATCATTGAACTATTTTCCTCTGAACGTGGCTCCTCCATAAATGTTTTTCTATGGGTCGAGTGAAAGGTCCGGATCTTCCAATCTAGATGATTTTTTAGGCAATCCCTTCAACTCTTTCTCATCAGATCAAGGGTTTTGGATCACTAAATTGTGGCCATGCCAGTGGTGTCTCATCAGATCAAGGGTTTTAGATCACTAAATTGTACCCATGCCAGTGTTGTCTCATCAGATCAAAGGTTTGGATCCTCAAACCATTTTCCCCATCAACCATGTGCTAGCAAACATACTGTTTGCTGATGAGCAGGACCCTACAATTCCTTTATATGGTATATTCACACTTTCATTTATTTACAAGTGCCGCCCATGGCTGACGTGGGCCAATCATGCCCCTCAAATCTCCCAAATAACGATGAGATTCAGAATTACGTTCTAAATCAGGAAAAAAAATTGTCCACCGAATCAGCACGGATTGAATGAAAAATGTAGAAAGTAAAGGACTTTGCAGTGCAGCTCATGGTCAATGTAGTTCAATCATGCCCCTCAGATCTCCCAAATACAGATGAGATTTAGAGTTACAATCAAGATCAAGAAAAAATAGACTTTACCAAAGCATCCATCATATATTGAATAAAACATATGTAGAAAGTAAAGGACTTTGAAATTCATAGCTTTCAACAGGAAAAAAGGGGAAAACACAAGCAGATCCATAAGTCTCCATCTCTGTAGAAACCCCATCTTGATTTTTTGGATTTTGTATTTTGGGGCTTGGTTCTTCTTCTTCTTCTTTTCCCTTACTATGGATACCCCTGCAGAAGAGCTATGAAGAAGTTCCGAGAGTTGCCCCTCTTTCTGAAGCCAGGTCTGCACATCCTCGCATTTTTTTTGGGAACTCGCTTTACCTTCCTCAGTTCAGTTTTAATGCTGTTATCCTTCAAAGAAAAAAAAAAAGTTCCGAGAGCTTGATCCATGCCATGGTCAGGCTCATCCTTTCATGCTTGATTATTGTATCATGACCCTCATGGCAGTAGCAACAGGATGGATGGTTCAAATCATTAGAAAATATGCACATTTGGGCCATATGGGGTGACCCATGTTGGTCGTCGTGAATCACTGTAGAAAGAATTTAAAAAAAAAAAGTTTCTCCCAATAACAAGTTGTCAATGGGATAAATTGAAAGTGATCTTGTTATAGGGGCATTTCTATCATTCTTTCCATAATGGAGTCTTGGCATTTAGTGAAAGATGATTTACTAAAAACATTAAGGTGTACTTTGAATAACAGACGAAAATAATCCCAACTCATTTTAGAACCAACCAAAGCGGAGCACGCCGAAAAGTGTGCGGGCACTTGTCAAGATTCAGCATATGTGTCTCTTGCAGTTTAGATTTGAGGGACATTTGTGGCCCCTTGAAGAGTGTACGGGCCTGATTTTTTAGTTTGAAGAAGATCCCATTATGATCTACCTAATGTCTGGACCACTCCCTCATGTGATGGATTGGCACGTGTGGTGGTTGGTATAAAATTCCTGCCTCACCAAATTGTTTTTGCACAAAAAAAGAAAATACTTTGTTTTCTTGGGAAATCATTTGAGAAAATGGGATACTGTTAAGGATTTCCCCAGAGCCTTATTAATTTATTGGTGTCATCCATATGGGTCCTAAGAATTTTGAGGCAAATGTCCTATTGTTATGATTATAGGGGTGTTTATCTAAAATAAACCAATATTAAGGTCATTTTAAACTTTCCCCAAATGTAAGCAACTCATTGTTCAAACTGCCAGAAGGAATACACTGCCACTGTTGTTCGAGAAGGAAGGAGAACTGAAATTAGACCCACTTTCGATGACACCTTCAGAGTTCGTTTAAGTTTTAATGTGATCATCCTTTCAATGCTCATTCATCATCTGCCATGGAAAATGCACCATCACCATTATTTGATGAAGTATATGGGTTGCTTTTTACCACCTGACTAGAGGATGACATCTTAAGGCAAGATGGAGTGGACAGGTGCAGTGAGCATGGAACCAAATCCTTTCAAGATGGACTCCCAAGAAATCCGTCATCATCATCTGATTCACATTAGCAGGTTAGCCATGATGCTGGGGAGTCTAGATTTTGATATCTAAAATGGTGAGATGTGATTTTCAGAAATTGATGGTGATCTTTCTCCCAACATGTATGCATGTATATGTATGCATGCATGGATGGATTTGGATGGAATGTATGCATGCATGGATGGATTTGGATGGAATGCATGCATGCGTGGATGGTTGGTTGGTTGGATGGATGGATGGCCGATTCCGGTCCAAACCCCAAATCCAGTCCCCATTACAACCACTAACAGCTCATGGCTGATTCCATCCCATTGAAAAACAAAGCCATATTCCGGTCCAAATCCAGTCCCCATTACAACCATTAACAACCCTAGTCCAGCCTATTTTAATCCATTAGAGTCTAGAATCTCAACCCATTAGCAATCTTTTGTTCTAAACTCGAAACCACCATATTTTCTGTCCATTACTTTCCGACATCGCGATGCTGACCCGTAGTGGTAACGTCTATCGATGGAGCCTTACTAATCAACAACAAGACAATTGCATCATCGAGCTATTCACCAGGGTAGCCATCTTGGAAACCTCTGTTGACCAACTACATGGAGAACAACATGGTGAGCAGCTTGATCCTATCAAAGATTCTGATGGTGATCCAAATCCACAACAAGGGTTCCAACTAAAACCTTCGGTGAATCAAAATGGTACGGGTCCTCGGGAGTTTGTTTATGACTTCATGCAACGACTCTTTGCAGAGAGAGCCCCTGACACCGTGATAGAGATGCCCAAGAAAGATGATTTTACCAGAAATTACGGGTTGAAGTTTTGGACTTCACGGGTGAATCCTGACCTTTATGAGCAATATCAAACCATTAACTCGCCGGAGTTAAATTCTTTCAAGCGGGGGATGACTGATGCAGACTAATTTAGGCCCATGATCCATGGGCTAGGCCCAGGCCCATTAAGCCCAAGCCCAAGCCCAACAGTTGGCTCATTAGTAAGAAGGCCTAAGCCTCCTATTTAGGTAGTTATGTAGCAAAATCAATAAGCTAGCCATGTATAATCCATTAGTCAAATTCCTTTTATTTATTTTTCATATTTGTAATAAGTCAGTGGTTGTCAATGACATTATGAGTTTTCCTTATATGTACGTTTCAAAACTTATATAAGGGCCATGGATGAGTAGTATTGGGGCACCTTTGGATTGAATCAAATTTTTAGAATTGTTCTCTTCTATGTGTTTGAATTCTTGTGCTTCGATTGAAGGTGCCTATGCTTGGGCGGATCCTTCCCATCAGCCGGTTGCGCCAAAATATGTGTATTTTAATGTTTGTTGAAGCATCATTGAGAAATTCCACCGATTTTCCCATGTTTCTCCAATGTTTCCTTGAGTCAGCATTACATGCTTTTTAAGTCCTCATTAAAGGAAAACTCATTATGCATGTCTCTTTTTTGCATTATTTGATTAAAAAATGTGTATTTTAGCTTATCCTAAAGTTTCATGAGAAATTCCACCATTTTCCCCGTGTTTTCCCAATGATTCCCTCCATCAGTGATACATATCTGCTAATTAGCGATAATATCCATGATATCAGTACAAGTTTCCGTATCCCCAGCCAACGATACATGTAACAATACTAATACTATGAACACTGTGTGTAACTATTAAAATATAATACTATAATATATTATTGTAAGATGATATAAGAGTCTCTCTCTCTCTCTCTCTCTCTCTCTCTCTCTCTCTCTCTCTCGTTTTAATTTCTCACTCTTTTTTATTTTTTAGTTGGGGCATGCAACTATTAGAAACTCAATATGGTGGATGGAGAGAGGGGGAAGAAGGGGAAGTGTGAGGAAAATGAGTGTCTCTTTTCATGTCCAACTTGCTGGATGTGTTTATAGAGCTGGAGTTGTGCAGCTTGTTCAGAGAGGCGGGTTTAATTAGAGACTAGAGAGTGGCACATATAGCACGGAAGAGTAGGGGCTTTGCATTTGTGAGCTTTGGATCATTGGAGGAGGCAACTCACTATTTGAGTGGGGAAAAAGAAGTATTTTTTAGGGAAATAAAAATTGTTGTTAAGAAAGTTAGGTTTGGACAAGAAATCGAAGATGAGTAGGGAGACTGGAGTCACATGAAGTACTTAAGGCCTTTACTTCTCAAGTTGAAGAAAGAGATGTGGCGGCGAATGTGAGAAAGGAATAGGGAGTTTCAACCAGCAGAAAATGAATGGGGGAAGGAGAAGGCAATGATTGAGTAGTTGCATGGGTTGGAAAGTTAAGAGGCACAAACTTGGTTAAGGTGGAAACTACAGGCATAAAAGATATGGTATTATTCTATGGAGAGGTGGAAGAAGTTTATGTACCAGCTTATGTCCCTTGATTGTCAGTCAGATTTTTTCACCATGAAATAGGGGACAAAGAAAGTCCATTCATGGAGATGTAGGGAGATGGAGGAAGGGAGGGACAGAGCCCATCTATTTTTCAAGCCTAAAATCAAGTCCAAGCCCAGCCCATGGGCCTAAAAATGAGACTCAAACCCAACTTGTGGCGGGCTTGGTCAAAGAGCCATCAGACTAGCCTAGCCAAGTTCTTCCGTAACAATAACGGTGGCCGTAACAGCCACCATCGTTACCTTTACGATACGGGGTATAACGGCTGTTACTGCCCCGTAACGACCGTTATGGACTCTCTTTTTTATTTATTGAAAAAACCCCCAAAAAACTTGTATCTGCCCCGTAATGTTGATTAAAAAGTATGAAAAACCTATATGTCCCGTAATAGACCATTACGGGGCTATTATGGCCTTTATAGGGGATGTAACATGCCGTTAAAGACAATTATGAGTCATTTTTTTCCATAACGGTTGTTACGGCCGTCACGACCCCGTAACGTGTAACGGTTGTCACCGTTACCTTTACGTAACGGCCTTTATGGCCCCGTAACGGCCTTTACAGTACACCATGAGCCTAGCCCATTGAAGGCCCTACCTGTAACCTAGCTTTAGCAGTACGACTGTGCTCAGAGGTGGGCACGATCCGACTAGATCCGGCCAACTCGACTTGTCCGACCCATTCAGATTTGACTCAACCCGAACCGAATGGGTGAGTCGGTCCGAACCGAGTCGAGTTCAAGTTACCCAGTAACTTGATCCAGTTAGACTCAACTCGATCCAAAACCCGACTCGACCTGACTCTCTAACCCTACCCGCCGCACCCTACCCCGACCCGATCCCAAACTCTCTCTCCCTCCCTCCTCATCCTCCTCTTGCAAGCCCAGCAACCACCCACCACCATCACCCTCCTCCTCCTCCTCCTCTCTCTCCTCTCCCCTTCCTCATCCTCCTCTTTCAAGCCCGACAACCACCCACCACCATCACCCTCCTCCTCCTCTCTCTCCTCTCCACTCCCTCCCTCCCTCCCTCATCCTCCTCTTCCAAGCTCGGCAACCACCCACCACCATCACCCTCCTCTCTCCTCTCCACTCCCTCATCTCTCAATCCGACTCAATGCCAACTCGACCCGACTCGGTACTTCTGACCAGATCAGACTCGGTCCGGATCAGTCCAGGCCAGACCAAACTCGGATCGAGTCAGGCATGCTGGACTTGATCTCGAGTCGGATCGAGTTCGGGTAAAGCATATTTCAAAACCGGATCAATTCAAGTCAGCCCTAACTCGGTCCGACTCGACTCGACGCCCAGCTCTAACTGCACTACATTAAAAGATTCAAAACTCTGTGATAGTGCCTCCCTATAGTATGGTGATTTGAATTTTGATGTGTAATCCTCACGTTCATTTCGAAGCTTTACACATGTATACTATTACAATGCAGTCAGCTCTTCTTTATTTTTATTCCTTTTCCCTAGTCGATAGAGATTGATTCTATGGGCCTAAGGGTTTATGACGCAGGACAACTAACCACTTGCTTTAAAAGCTCAAACTAATAGAGCGTGGCGAACCAATCCCTTTATCTCATAGCCAAAGTTAGGAACTTGGCCGAACTCCCCTCGTGGGCCCCACTTTACATGGGTCTTACCTCACACGAGTCACCCACCCCGAGTATGCTCCCGCTTCACACAGGCCACCCTACTCGAGCCTGGTGTGAAAATGCCCTTGCATTAATCACCCCCGCTGAGGAGTCTCAAACACGAGACCTCCCGCTTTGATACTACTTTTGACGTAGGACAACTAATCACTTGCTCTAAAAGCTCAAATTGATAGAGCGTGGCGAATCAATCCCTTTATTTCATAGTCCAAGTGAGCCCCTTGGCCGAACCCCTCTCGTGGGCCCCACTTCACATGGGTCTCACCTCACACTAGTCACCTACCTCACATGGGCCACCCACCCCGAGTGTGCCCCTACTTCACACAGGACATCCCACTTGAGCCCGATTTGAAAATACCCCTACATTAGTTTACATTACAGGGGTCTGTCATTGCATTATTTTTTGTTTAGCTCCCCACAAAAATGAAATATGATTCAAATTCATGTGAATTAGTTGTACACAAAGGCTCCCTAAATTTAGTATACCAACTTCAGCTCAAATATAACTATATGAACCCAATTTCATATTTCTAACCACATGTAAATCAAATGAAGTAAAAGTCAAATTTGAAGTTTCTTATATGGGTAATCTATGCCATTGTGGTTTCCTTCGAGAGCATAGAATGGGTCAAAAGAGGGGGTAGATCATTGGCCATGTATGTTTGTTTGGCTAGTATTGAAGAGCAGAAGAAGAATAACGTGGGAAAAGAAAGTTTACTTGTGTAGAGGACCATTTGGTTTGTCAAGGTTTCTTTTTCTCGCTCAAGTTACACATGGCCGCAACTCGTGCTTTTTTATTCACCCGAACTCATGTGATTGTTTCATGACGTTTTCCATTATTTCTGGTAGATATTAGGTTTAAAATTTTGGTGATATTTTGTTTCCCTTTTTCCTTTGTATAGATGATCTATCAATTGTTGTTTGTGACCAGCCTTTTTCCCTATCCATTGGTTGACCTTTTTTTACCGTCTTGGTCTTATGCTGTGTACAATATTTCATCTGCTCTAAAAGCTTAACAATATGGAAATTAATACATATAAAGTTTGCATGATTTATTTGTTTCTTCAACTAGCTCGCCACACCTACATGCAGACAAGCTTCTCTTGGAATCTTTTGAAGCCATATAAGCTAGCGGTGAGTTCCTTGGTGTGGAAGAGGGACCAGCACATTTACGTCATCCGGCAAGTCTAGGTTGGGATGGCTTCCCATATTTTGATAGAAGCATCCATATTGACAAGCTGTTGAAATTGTTAATGAAGCTTTCATCTTGTGCATCTACATGGTTTTACTTTCGCTCAACTGATCAGATATCACTTTTATAGGAAGTCGGCACTTGTCTTCTCTATTTCATAAATTATCACCCCAGTTCGTGTTGTAGCTGGATTGCATCTGAATGGTATCGTGCCTATTTTATATTTGAGGTCCTTATAATAGTTGAGGTCCTTGCTATCATATAGTCAATTTCAGTCTGTACTTTTTGCCTTTTTTAAGGCAAGAGATTTCTTTTCAAAGATTAAGGAATGGGGTTGTTTCTAGACTGGTAGGTTGTATTAGAGCTGGCCTGCCCCTATCACCTTGATATGCTCTTGTGGTCGCTTTCACGGGTATTTTTGGTATAGAGAGTATGTAACCCGGTTTTGAGTAGGATTAGGGTTGAGATCATTTAGAATTGGCAATCAATTCTGAACAATATGACATTCTAAACTCATGCTAGGACATTCCCTGCAACGTGCTACATCAGAACCTGGGTGTGGTGAGAAATGGGCAAGGGTTGGTTAGGGCGTCCCCTGGAAGCGACATGCCACAACAACGCCGGAGTTGCTGTAGAAGTACGCAAGGGTTCCCATGCCATTCTGGAAATATGTGAGTAAAGAAGCCAATATAAGAGAACAGAATTTATCTTGCCACATGGAATATAGGAATATTGACTGATAAGAGTATGAAGGTATTAGATACAATCATACAAAGAAACAAAGTAGAGTTAACATAGCTTGCGTTAAAGAGACCAAGTGGAAAGGAGCCAAAACTAGAGAATTAATGAATATAAACATCAGGTATATAGGAAAGGACAACAATAGAAATGGGGTAGGGATAGTGGTAGTTAAAGATTCAAAGGATAAAGTTGTAGATGTCATGAGAGTAAGCAATGGGATTTTTATTAATAAAACTTGTGTGAGGAGAACAGGTAATCAATGTCATTAGTTCATGTATGCCGCAAGTAGAGTTAGACGATAGAATCAAGTGACAATTCTGGAAGGATATAGACAGACTAATGCAAGGAATTCAAAACAGAGAGAGGATATTTTTAGGAGGAGACTTACGTGGTCATGTAGGAAAAGAAAGTAGAGGGTATGGGAGTGTTCATGGAGGATATGGTTTTGGGAGAAGAAATGAGATGGGGGATTTTGCCCTTGATTTCTCTATGGCATACAATCTATCTCAAGGAAACATATACCTTAAAAAGAGAGATGAATATCTAATAACTATCAAAAGTGGATCATATACAAACCAAATAAAATTCTTTCTACTTAGGAAAACAAAATGATCAATATGTGAGGGTTGCACGATTATACCAAGAGAGAGTCTAACTGTTGTGCAACAAAGGTTAATGGTTATGGATGTTTATTTCATTAAGAGATGGAAAAAAGGAGTGAAGTTAGTAGGTGTCCAAAAACTGAGTGGTAGATTTAAGAGGAGACAAAACAATGTTGTTCAGAAATAAATTAATGGAAGAAGGAAAGTGGAATGTTGAGGAGAAAGTAAATGTCATGTGGAATGAGATGACTGAAGTGCATTAGGAAAGTAGCAGAAGATGTTTTAAGAGTATATAGAGGGAAAAACCAATCATATAAGGAAACTTGGTGGTGAAACGACGATTTACTAATAGTTATTCATGAGAAACGTTCATATTTCAAAGCTTAGCAAGGGGCTAAAAACAATAAAAATTATAAACAATATAAAAATGCCAAAAAGATTGCCGAGAGAGTATTTTCAGAACTTGTTAAATGACCACCACTCTGAGAGCATAGGGATAGAAGAAACCATAAACTCAAATGACATCGGAGACCATAAATACTTTCATAGGATTAAGATATATGAAGTGAAAGAAGCTTTGAGAAAGATGAAAACAGGAAAGGCCCTCATGCTAGATGGTATACCAACAGAGGTTTGGAAGTGTGTGAGAGATATTGGGTTATTTTGGTTGACGAAGTTGTTCAACAAGATTGTAAAATCAAAGGAACCGTAAGGTGAATAGAGACCATGGTACCAATTTATAAGAATAAAAGACACATACAGAGCTGCACTATCATGGGATTATACTTATGAGCCATGCTATGAAACTTTGGGAGAGTGATTGGGCAAAAGACAAAAGCCATGAGATGAATGTATCAGAAAATCAGTTTGGTTTCATGCTTGGGAGGTCTACCATTGACTTGAAGGATTATATAGATCTAGGACTTGGTTTGGTGATCTAAACCATTAATTATATGCAGACCACCTTGGATGGAAACTTGTCAAAATTTTCAGAGATGGAAGCCCTTGGACGATTGGACAGTGCTCTATTGAATGTGGGCCATTAGTATACTTTCATATTCGTCTATTTTTGGACATTGTCCTGCAGAATATTCCAATCTGGATTATTTTTTAGACATCATCCATTCACAGTGGGGTTCATCATGTCAACGGTTGGGGTCATTGAACCATGGCTCCACATCTATGGAATCCTGTATGTCAGAAAAAAGTTTATTCCATCTCTGACTTGTAAATTTGGAATATGTCCTCTTAGGGCATCAAATTCCTCTCCTTACATTAGAAAATGATCTGCTAGGAATATAGCCTGTCTGCCATTTCCTCTTCTTTCTTAGCTGATGTGCTTTTATATGAGAAGTGAGGAGTGAGAAGGCCACTAGTGGGAGCAGGATGATGCATCCTACCTCTCTCCTAAAATTTATGTGTGAGATCTGGGCCATTCATAGGTGGGCCGCATTGCTTACGTGCCCCGGCCAAAAATAGGCCATTCCAGTTCAGGTGGGCCTGCTGGTTAAATAGATCTGCTAACTCTTTGCATCCTATGAACATTTGTGGCCCCATCTGATCGCTGGACACTCATAATTTTCAGGCCATGGCACATGCACTGTGCTGTCTGCCTGATGAGTGGCTGGATCCTCTGCACATGCCATATAGACTCGTCTGTGACAGGAGGTAAGAATGGTGAGCTCAAATCTACTTATTTCTTTTGATGCAGATGCTGGAGGAAACAGCTGATGATTGCAAAGGACGCCAGGCGAGTCGATGTTCTTTGTTATCGAGTTTCCCTAAGCCATAGGCTTCTCAGTGGAACTACAAAATTCCAAAAGCTGCATGAGGTAGTGGACACTGCAGCAAAGAAACTCGAGGCAGAAGTCGGGTCTTTGGATGGTTTACCAACAAAGATGGCACGAGGCATTGTCAACAGGCTCTCTTCCGGCGCGGAGATTCAGAAGCTGTGCGCTTTAGCGGTGGAGATGTTGGACTCCATGCGTTCTAGTGTGGTCCATCCATCCCTGGGTTATAATCTCCAAGGTTCGTGTTGGTTCGAACCTCTAGTTATTCTAAAATATGGACATTGACTGGTCCTTCCGTAATCTGCGGAGGATGTCTCATTTGTGCAAGCATGAGAGGCCCAGTGTAACCCTACATGTGGTATCACCTTTTGGTGATCCAAACTGCTCATAAGGTGGGACATGATTTGATGGGTGATACTTCAAAATATACCTAATTGGGTAATCCTGATGATTGGTTGGCAAATGGGCTTGTGATAATCTGGGTCTTTGAACAGAAAAAAAAAAAAAAAAAACTCACTAGCCCATTAGCCCATCCATACTGCTCATAAGGTGGGTCATATGATGGATGGGCAATACTTCAAAATCTGCCTGATTGGGTGTCTTTGAACAGAAAAAAAAAAAAAAAAAAGAAACTCCCTAGCCCATCCAAACTGCTCATATGGTGGGTCATATGATGGATGGGCAATACTTCAAAATCTGCCTGATTGGGTGATCCTGACTATCGAGTTCCTGCTAAATGTGGCTCTTTGCTTGAATTGGTCTATTTTCATTTAATGGATAGGATCATCTAATAGGGAAAATGTCGGGCATGACCCATAGGTTACCCAAACATGCATCCCACCTGTACTACGTCTGGGTCTTCGAATGAAAAAAGTCCACAACCCATCAAAAGATAGGGGTATGTTCAGCCATGGCCAGTCAGGATGGGGACACACACCAGATGAATGGCTCAGTTTACCTGTAGGCACGGCCCGCCTGAGTCCATGGGCAAATAAGAAGTCTGTTGTTACTTTTCATCAAGCATCATATAAAGCTCTAATCATATCTATCGTTCCAATGTGTTTGAAATTGCAGAAGCTAGCTTGTTGTCTCCCAGCATTATCAGCTTCGTGGACGTGTCCTCAACATCTCTCACTGTCGTCTTGGGTTCCGACGATGCATCATCGGAAGATATTGTGGGTTACACCCTTTGGCATAGAAAGGCTAGTAGTGCAGACTATCCATCGGAGCCAACGTGTACTTTGTACAGGCCGAACAGGAGATTTTTCGTATCGGATCTGATCCCAGCAACAGAGTATTTGTTCAAAGTCGTTTCCTTTGGTAACACAAGGGAGTTGGGGAAGTGGGAAGTTGGGTTTCGGACGGGTAGTGCCATGGAAGATTTTAAGAAGAATGAGGTGGTAGCTAGTCCAAAAACGAACTGTAGCGGCCCATCCAATCCTTCATCGGAGGGGGATGAATCTAATGATGCGGCATGCGAAGACCCCAACAATTCACCTGGCAGTTATTCTGGTTATTGTAACAAATCCGAGATTCTCCATGCGGGGAAGTTGGTTGACTACATCCACAAAGAAATAAACCATGGAGCATTTGGCCGGAAGGAGGTCATGGGCCTAGAGGAAATTGCAGGAGATTCGGTTTCAGCCTTGGATGAGGAACACATAATGGGAGAAGTCGGATCAGAACCCAATTCGACAATTCAGACGGAGTCCCAGAGAGATTCTACAAACTCGACCGACGACAACCAGGCATCTGATGTCCCGAAATCTGAGACCGAGCACCCCTCAGAAGGTCAATTGCTTGAGGAGCCGAGCATTGATAACGAATCAAATGCGCCTGCCGGAAACGAAATGGAGGTCGTTCCCTACGGGCAGTCTGACTCCGTCCTTCCTGTCACTCCATGCAAAGTTGATATTGGCAAAGATGGGTCATCAGTAAGGAGCGGCAGAACGAAAACTGGGGAGCCCGATAGCCGGCCAGCGAAGCCAGAGGAGCCACTGGCTGGCAGCTCGTCTAAGAAGAGAAGCGCTGGGAGATGCGAAGACACATGCAACCGAGACGGGTCTCTAGAGAGGGACTACGAGTACTGCGTGAAAGTGATCCGATGGCTGGAATGCGAAGGGCATGTCCAGAAGAACTTCCGAGTGAAGTTCCTGACTTGGTTCAGCTTGCAAGCGACTCCGCAGGAGAGGAGGATCGTGAGCGTTTATGTTGATACGCTGATCGATGACCCAGCGAGCCTTGCCGGCCAGCTGGTTGACACCTTCTCGGAGGGTATATACAGGAAAAGGCCACCACCCGTGCCAAGCGGATTTTGCATGAAGCTCTGGCATTGAGGACTTTGACTGAAGGTGCACATCTTTTTCGTCCTACTTTTTTTTTACCCTGACTCAATATTCTTCTCAGTCGCGGCCCGCCGGGACGTGGGTATTGCGTAATTCTTTGGATTACACAGATTTGAGCATTCTTCATTAGACAACCCAAATCAAGATTTTTGGTTTGGAAGTTGGATAGAAAGTAGCTTATTGCTATTTAAACAATCCATTCTCTCATTGAACACTAGCTTTTCCTTTCACATAGAATACTTTCTTTTGGTCTTTTGGCAATGTTGTGGTAGGTGTCATAGATGCACTGTGATCAAGGTATTCTATAACAGTAATGGTAACAGTGGTCGTAATGGCCACCACTGTTGCCTTTACAAGATGCAGGCTCTAGTGGCCGTTATGGCCCCCCATAACTTCTATTACGGTCTCTCTTTTTTATTGGCAAAAAAAAACCCGAAAACCTATATCGACCCTGTAATGGACCATAATGGGCTATTATGGGGGCTGTAACGGTCATTACAGGTCATTTTTTCTGTAACGGCTGTTGCAGCCATTACGATCCCGTAATGTGTAATGGTTGCCACCGTTACCTTGGCCTTTACGGCCCCATAACAGCCTTTACGACACACCATGATTGTGATTGGTTCATTTTGATTGCCCACCCAAAAATATAACAGTCCAAGATCAAGCTTTCTCCAACCATAATGTCTACAACATGTCTGGTTTTTGTGCGCCGGATTGCCGGACTGTTTATGCATGAATGCCAAGCCAACCTATGTTTGAATGAGAAGGATTGAGGGTTCATGGCAAGGTTTGAAGGGGGGCAGATCAAGTGTTACCCGGGTAACACCGAAGCAGGTGTTTCCCTAACTGTTGGGCCCACCTTGATGATTTGTTGTATATCCACACCATCCATCTGTTTTTCCAGATCATGTTAGGGCATGAGCCCAAAATTAAAAACATCCAAATCTCCAGTGGACACACCACAAGAAACAGTTGTCATTGACCATTAAAAACTTCTTGGGCCCCTCTAAAAGTTTTGGACCAAGCTGGTATTTGTGTTTTCCCTTCATCCAGGTCTACCTGACCTTATTAACAGGTTGGATGGCAGATAAACATTAAGGTGGGCCCTAGTTAGTTTTTAACGGTGGTGGACGTTCAATGACCACTGTTTCTTGTGGAATGGTCCACCTGAGATTTTTATCTCCTTTTGCCCTAAAATGATATGGCAAAAACAGCATGGATATACCATACATACATCAAGGTGGGGCCCCCACTAGGGTGTTATCCGGGTAACAGCTGATCTGCTCCCCATTTGAATATCGTCTAAAACTGGTATGGATAACCGATATGTAACAGTATCGCCCATGAAAGATATGGGTGTATTGGACCCGAAATAGCCCGATATGTGGGACATGGTATATGTTACATCTCAGACCAATTTCAAACCTAGGTCCATGGAACATGTGCAATACATCCAGGCTGTTTATTAGGCTGGTCCAATCGTGGTAGGGAATGGGTCAACCCATTTACTAAATGGGTCAAGATTTCAAGCCTGAAATTGACCTGTGACCCAACCCATCTATCGTAATTGGGTCCATCCATTCCAAACCCGGCCCAGCATGACCGCACGATCGGGTTAAGAATAGAAAATGGGCTATGGGTATGTGAAGTGCAGCCCAATTAGGGAATGACTTGTGACAGCCATATGGATGTAGTCCACTGTCTATTTATTTATTTATTTCTGATTTTGGGCCGGGTTGGGTCATCTGGCCCAGCACATTGGCAAGCTATATGGGTTAATCAGGTTGGGTTAGGGTTCAACCCAAGCCTGACCTATGTACTTAAGCAGGCCGTATTCCTGTCCTTAGTCCAACCCATTTCCATTTCAGAAGCAGGTTGGGTCAGCTGAACCGTGGTCTCACCTGACCCATTGCCTTTGCCACCCCTAGGGATTCGGTTTGGCTGGTGACCCCAACACCAGCCAGCTAGCCAGTGTCAAAGCTCTGTGGAGCCCACTATGATACGTGTGTTTAATCCACGCCGTCCATTCATATTTTTTTTTTCCAGATAATTTTAGGGCATAAGACCAAAAATGGGGCGGATCCAAATATAGGAAACAGTGGGGATTGTGTTTTCACCTTCATCCAGGTCCGTGTGACCTCGTGAACAGGTTGGATGACAAATAAGCATCAATGTGGGGGCCTAGGAAGGTTTCAACGGTGGACATCATTCTCCCTGCTGTTTCCCGTGGTGTGGTCCGATTGACTTTTGGATTTGTCTCATTTTTGGGCTCATGCCCTAAAATGAGCTGGAAAATTGGATGGACGGTGTGGACTGTCACCATACATCATGGTGGGCCCACAGCTACATCAGCTAGCTGGCTGGTGTTCGGGTCAGCGGCCAAACCGCGTCCTACCCAAGGTGGGCCCCACATGATGGATGATGGACATTGAAGGTGGGACCACATGATAGAAGGTTGACATCACTGGTGGGCCCACATGATGAACGACCCATATTAAAGGTTGGGCCCCACTTGATGGATGGTTCACAACAAAAGTGGTACCCGCATGATGGATGATGAACATCAAAGGTGGGTCCCACATGATGGATGTCCCACATCAAAATGTGGCCCCGCGTGGTGGACTATCTGCATTAAGTGAGTCCCACATGATGGAAATCAAAAGTGGGCCTGTATGATGAACGACCCATATTGAAGGTGGCCCCACATGGTCCACATCAAGGTGGGCCCACATAATGCACGATTCACATCAAAGATAGGCCCCACATGATAGGTGACCCACACCGAAGTGTGGCCCAGCAAAATTGACCATCCATATTAACTGGGCTCCACTTGATGGACGATCCACATCAAAGGTGGGACTCATATAATGGATGTTGGACATCAAAGGTGGGCCTATGTGATGGACGGTTGACATCAAAGGTGGGCCCACATGATGAACAACCCATATTGAAGGGGGGGCCCACATAATGAATGGTCCACATCAAGGTGGCGCACATAATGGACAAAGTGGGCCTCACTTGATATACTTTCAAGTGGATCCCCGAGTCAACTCAGACTCAGTCCTACTCTTATCTCATTCGACACCACGAGTCGCAACTCAACTCAATACCCCACCTGCTTTTCTATGGCTAACTCAATCCAGACGAGTGGAAATTCGGTACATACCCCTTGATGTACCAACGTAGCACACATGTAGGGCTGAAAGTTGGGCGGGTTCAACCCGACCGACCTTTGACTAACCAGACATTGGGTTGGGCTTGGGTAGGATGTATCGAGTCTGGTCTCGGGCTCGGGCTCATGCTATACAAACACCAACCCGATAAAACTTGGGTTCGGCTCGGGTTGAGGTCTTGGGTTGCCCGACCCAACCCGAACCCGATCAATATATAAGTAACTTATAAATTATAATTGAGTGTGGATCGTCTGTGTTGAAGACACTGGAAATTCCAGTGTTGTCGGGTCTCATTGGTCCACATCAATTCCGATGACTCAAGCAAACAAGATATGCTGGATTTCTCACTCCCAAATAAATTGGGTGCTACACGACACAACTTTTAAAGGAGTAGTTCTCCTATATTTTAGCTTATTTGTTTTGTTTTTTTTTAATTGAAGTTCTTTACGATAAATAAGTACATTTATAATTAATAAAGTCATATATACAAAAATTAAGGCGTGTATCCACCCGATCAACCTGGCCAACCCGACCAAGCCTGCTTGGGTTGGGCTTCGGTTGAGAATTCCCAACCAGAGGTTAGGTTGGGTTGGGTTAGAGTTGAGGTATACGAACTTTGAGTTGGGCTAGGGTTGAGCACCAACGCAACTCAATCCGCCCGACTTTCAGCCCTGCACACATGTGGAACATCTGAGCTGTCGATCAAGTGGCTCCCTATCTTTTAGATTCCCACGCACACCCACGCTCTCACACCACATGTTAGGCTAAGGGCCAAAAAATCAACTGCATCTGTCACCACATGTTAGGCTAAAGGCCCAAAAATAAGCTTCATTTGTGTGATGCAGGCAGACATGATTGGAAAGTGTAGAGGGTAATGTTTGCCCTCCAAAAATTTTACATCAGTGTGGCCCACATAAATCATGGAGGGGTGTAATTTTTGGTTATAGGCTTAAATTTTTATGTAGAATCTAATGGTTGGAGTTAATTTCATATAATTATAATGGTGGGCCCTCCAAATATTAAGGATGGACATCTCTTTCCTAACCGCTTTCTTTAGTGTGGCCCACCAAACTTATAAGTCAAATTATTATTATTATTATTATTTTAATTTTTTTGTCTTTAGACCTAATACGGGACTAAATATCTAAGGGTAAGAGTGGATCTTTACTTAAATACCGCGCCGCCTGCCATTTTTTTTTGTTTTTTTTCAAAATATCTTTGTATGATTGCAGAAGAGGGTACTAAGTGGAGAAACGTGCAACCTTGATTTTTATATGGCCCACAATAATAATTATATGAAATCCACTCCAGCCATTAGATTCCACATCAAAATTTAGGCCCATATACTAAAACCCAGGCCTATTCATGACTCAGATGAGTCATACCAATGGAAATAGTTGGAGGGTGATCGTTGCCCTTTACGCTATTTTCAATCATGTGGTCCAGCTAAATCACATATGGAAGTGATTTTTGGGCCCTTAGCCTAACATGAGGTGATGCAGGTGGTGGTCATGGTGGATTTTAAGTAAACATCTCCATGGAGCATGTTGTCCATCTAAATCACATATGGAAGTGATTTTTGGGCCCTTGGCCTAACATGAGGTGATGCAGGGTGGATTTTGGATAAACATCTCCATGGGGCATGTGGTCCATCTAAATCACATATGAAAGTGATTTTTGGGCCCTTGGCTTAACATGAGGTGATCATGGTGGATTTTAAGTAAACATCTCCGTGAGGCTCACCCAAGCAAAGGACCCATTTGCCTACACACACTCAACTGGCTGTTAAAAGAAAGGTAAGGGGGACGCGGTTTGGCTAGTGATCAGTGCTGTATGGACCCTACCGTGATGTAAGTGTTTTATCCAGGCCGTCCATCCATTTTGAAAGATAATTTTAGGGCTTGATCTAAAAAATGATGTAGATCTAAATATCAGGAGGACCACACCATGGGAAAACAGAGGTGATTGAATGTCCACCATTAAAAACCTCCTACGGCCCACTGTAATGGTTATTTGACATCTTACCTGTTAATTAGGTCATACAGACTTGAATAAAGGGATATATATATATATATATATATATATATATATATATATATATATATATATATATATATATATATATATATATATATCAACTTGATCCAAAACTATTGTGCCCCAATGAGTTTTTAATGGTGGGTGTTCAATCAACACTGTGCGGTCCATTTGAGATTTGGATTAACTTCATTTTTGGCCTCATACAATAAAATTATCTGGAAGAATATGAGTGGATGGCATGGATGAAAAACATACATCATGGTGAGCCCACAGCACCAAACACTAGCCATTGGCTAGTGGCAGGGTCAGTAGCCAATCCGTTTCCATGTAATGGAAGGTAGGTAGTAAAATGATAATTACATAGATTAATTAATAAGGCAGCTTTTTGAAAACTTTTTTTTATAAAGGTAATGGAATGTAAATTACATAGTAAATAGTAGGGCTGAAAGTTGGGCGGCTTCAACCCGACGGATCCGTGACCGACCTGACATTGGATTAGGCTTGGGCCATACAAACACCGACCCGATAAAACTTAGGTTGGGATCTCAGGTTGCCCGACCCGACCCGACCCGACCCAACCCAACCCAACCCAAACCCAAACCCAAACCTGATCAATATATAAGTTACTTGTAAATTAATTATAATTGTGAGTGCAAATCATTTGTGTTATAGGCACGGAAAATACCTATCTCGTCGGGTTTCATTGGTCCATGTCATTTTCGATGACTCAACCTAACAAGATACGCTAGATTTCTCTCTCAAATAGATTGCTTGATACACTATACCACTTTTAAAGGAGTAGTAGTCCTATATTTTAGCTTATTTGTTTAGAAAAATAAACTTATTTACCATATAATTAATAAAAGTATAGATATAAAAAATAAGACTTGTATTGGAAATATAATAGACTAATGTAATAATAAAAATATTAGCATATATTTACCCAATCGTGTCGGTTAGGCTCAGGTTGAAAATTCCCAACTCGAGATTGGGTTGGGTTGGGTTAGGTTGGGTTAGGGTTGAGGTATAGGAACCTCGGGTTGGGTTAGGGTTAAGCACCAACCCAACCCAACCGACTTTCAGCCCTAGTAAATAGTTAATTGTCTGTAAAATTCCCTTCTTTTTAACCATCCGTCCGTCACAGACAATGTCCCCCATCAGATCAGTGGGTCATCTGGATTTTCCGACCAGGGAATCTACAGTGGGACCCACTTGGGTTATCCGTACATATGACGTCCTGAATCCCAAATCCACAGCTATTATTTTATTTTCGCATCAAACCCGCTCAACAAAACCATGCACTGTTTAAGAAAAACCATGTGCTGCATACCCCACAATCACATCTTAATCATTTAGTTCATTATTTTAAAAGGTGGGGCCCACCCCACTTTAAAATTTATATAAAAAATAAAAAAAAAAATCATATCAGGTTTCATAACAGAAAACTATATTATTCCAAATCAAAATTCATTACAACGAGAGTAGAAAAGCTAGATATGGAGATCATGCGTTCTAACGCATGGTAATTACGTACGTTCTAGCTACATGGGGCCCACCATAACGTGTAAGTTTCATCCAACCCGTCCAATAGATGTATCCTTCCATGTTTGGCGCAGGTACCAAAATCCAGCCTGATCTATAACTCTGGTTGGCCACATAAAAAAGCATCAATGTGGGACATTGCGGAGGGTGACGTCCCCCATGTACTATTCACATGCCATCCAACCTAGTCATCAGGTGCACCCCACCAGTATGAAGGGTCAAAACTAAAATCTGACCATTCAAGAACTTAAGTGGGCCGCACGATCTAAATGCATAGGTTTTAGTGGTGATTGTACATTTCTCCCTGTAGTGTACCCCACCAGAGTTTTGGATCAGGATTATTCTTGGTATGTACGGTGAACATGAGGAGGTGGAACAGATGCACGGTTTGGATTCTACATAAAAAGCACGAGTGGGCCTCACAGAGCTCAAGTATCTTCATTAGGTGTGGAGTTGGGCTTTTGAATGACAAAAGCCAAGCATTGGCCCTGACGCTGGTTGTCAAAGGCCAGACAGCGGATGTAGGCGTTTGGGTACGCCTTCTTGCAGCCGTTGATCTCATCGAGGACTTGTGATGAGTCCGAGCATCCAAACATGGGCAGCTTCCAGAGCGTCCAGTACCGTCCATCATAGTAACCCGGAATTCGGCTGTTGGTCCGATGGATGTGGCCCACCTTCAATGTACCCATCAATAAAAAATGAGGGAAAAAAAGTTAGAAACGTGTGTATAGAAAGACTCATGATGGGCCATCCGAATAGTCCTCTTCTTACACGTGCATGATCTGGGCCGTTCATCACGTGGGCCAGTGTCCCGAATAGCCAGCTGGTCAGGTCATCAGATGGACCGAAACAGTAGAGTATCTAACTGTACGTTTTTGGCCCACCTGTGGACCGGAGCAGTCTGCTTGTCCGGGCAAGGGATATGCGCTAGTGGGCCCCACGAGATGACGGTCAGGATCTTACACGTGGGATTTAGGTGGGGCCCACGAAAAAGTAAGTAAAATTAGCTGGAAGGCATGTGATTGATCGCCACTAATTGGAGGGATTAGTCGAAATACACGTGTGCCGCGAGCGGATGAGTTGCTGCAAAGTAAAAGCGGTGTGGCAAACGTATAGGATTCATACATATCTGAGCAAGACTATGATTGAGTTCACCACCATTTTGAAAAATGGTGGTGACCCATCCACCGTTCACGTGGCAAACATCTATATCAGTCCTGCAAATGACGGCCCACGCTTGATGTAGCATAGCTTGAAATCACGCAGATCGATTGATCCTGACCATCTAATGGCTGGCCATGAAATAGATAATTAAAATAAAATCATCAGCAATCCAATCAACCAGTTCAGATTGACCTACCACTGAGATTTCAGAATACAGCTCCATCCACAGCAGTACCCATGATATTGACGGTCTGGATTCTTATACAAGTAGCAAACTCTTCGGCGGATGGGTCATCACCATTTTGAAAAATGGTGGTTAGCTATCAGTATATCATACGAATCATTAATCTGGACCGTTGATCAAAATAGGTAAAGAAAACTACCTCATCAAATTCCAAACATGGGATCCACCCATTGGAGATCATGTAATCGATCTGCTTCGCAATCGAACTGTCCGAAAGAGGCTGAAGGTATGAGAGCGTCTCGTACTTCTTGTTGTTGATGGGATTCCACGTCTATGCAGTGAAAAAATCAGCTCGGCCCACAAGCCCGTAGGCTTGTTGCCCATTTCCATTTAAGGCCCATATTATATATATATATATATATATATATATATATATAGAGAGAGAGAGAGAGAGAGAGAGAGAGAGATGTATCATGTACTTACCTTCATGCAGTGTGTTTTTGAGCCGTTGGATGTGGTTTTCCTGGCCCACCCAATTGTGTCCTTGGCTGGAAATAGCTGTTGGGAGGTGGGCTTCAGGCACAGGTGGCCTGTTCCTGGAAGAGAGGTGAAGACGATTCCTGCAGCCATTTTAGAGAGAGAGAGAGAGGGGGAGAGAGAGGGGGAGAGGTTTTTGAAGGGGGAGAGAGGAAAGCTAAAGTGAAGTAGAGTGAGTACATATTCCTGGTACTGACATCTCATACAAGCTACACGTGTACGTGATCGTGACCGCTCATCAGGAGCTCCACCTAGTAGATGCGTTGTTTCAATTACCCGGGTCTGATCAATGGTCCATCTGACGATGGTAGTTAATTGAAACTAACAGTTCGTATCCAATATATAAGCGTGGCCCATTTGTGATTAGATCAGGATGATTTCCAAGATAAGGATTCTTTCCTGTGGGATCTGGCAGATGAGCGGATTGGATCTCCCTCAGGTATGCCATATTGCCACATGTAGGAGGCAAATACCAAAAGCGTGTATTCCCTCGCGTACACTCGAGACTTCCTGGGAGGTGAATTGTTGGGGGGGAAAGGGACAAGCAGCGGCCACGGTGATGTACGGTTGGGAGAGATTCCGGGTTTCATAAGTGGTGGCGAGAAACGGTGGGTAGGAGGTGGGCTTCTTTTGGAGGTTTCTACCTTGAGAAAACTTTAATACTCTAGCAGTGTAACGAGATGATACATTAGAAATTTAACACGTGGCATATGTGAATTCGAATTAAACTGTACGAATTATAGTCCAGGGCAGTATTTTATATATATATATATATATATATATATATATATATATATATATATAAACACACGCGCACACACCCCACACACTCACGCGTAGTGGGATTTCACCACCTGTACCTATGGATGCTCAAACCCTTGACCGGGTGTTGAAACTCAGTCTCTACCACCTGAGCAAGAGTAAGGATCCAAGGGAGTATAATATCTGATTATTGGATTGATGGACATTTATCGGACGGTTAAAATGAAAAATACCCAAATGGCCCTATTTCTATTAATCAGAGGCTAGGATTGCTGAAGCAGGTTCCACAGTTTAGACGGTTTAGTTGATCGATGTGGGCCGCGTATACATTTTTTGAGTGCCTGCGTATCAAGCGTCGCAATCTGCCAGAGTATCAAATGGTTCCTCTTCCGCCTTTCGTATCATCACCTATTAAAAACTGAAACGTACTTGTGGCCCACCGGATGACTGGACAGGCATGATTTCTGGCCATCAAACATTTCAGCGGGACCCACTTGAAGAATGGAATGTGTAGGGAACGTCGTACTCGAAGCCACCCTCCGACCGTACATACCTAGCACAGTGAGAGATCCAGGCCATTCACAAGGCAGGACCTAGACTGTCATCGTCCACTGTTTCGTGCATGCCTGATCCACCTTACGAACGGATCAAACTGGATTGCATACAGCACCTAACACAGTCTTCATGGTGGGTCCCACCTCATGGTTATCTCGCACGCTTGGTTGGCACGTTCCCCACGTGTGGAGTCACAATGGGCCTGTTCTAAAGCTTGAAGTGGAACATTTGAGTTCAGGATCACCCTCTGTTGATTCCAATCTATCCGTAGATCACATTGGAACTCGCTGTTGCCATGCATTGATCTGATTTCCTGCCCATTTATGGCTGCCACGACATTCCAGGCTAGTGTTAGGCCCACCGACCTGACCCGGGCTTCCCCCTGACCCAAGGCCACTCCTTGGATGGCCCACCTTCAGCCTCACCTCTTTTTTCAACGTATAGGATCTTCAGATTTGAGGACAATCAAATCACTGAAATGCGAATCAAAACCATCAGTGCTTTATAGTTCCTCATTCTTAAATGGAGGGATGGATGATACATGAACCTTTTTGAAAGGATAGCCCTAGAAAAACATGCATCAAATCCATAAGATGGGACATCACAATTTCACCATGGATCCTAAATTAGGTGGGCCATGCCACAGGGAACAGTGCAAAATCATGCATAAAACCTTTAAATCACATGTGACAAACAAATCTTAGAATGCCCTAATTTTTGGAGAATACATTCATCCTCATGTGACAAGTCAGTGAGTGACAGTAGACCCAACACAATTTGGATGATTTTAATGGTGTAACTTCCCATCTAAACTGCCTCCCACAGCGGGCCACCTAATTGTTGAATCAACCTGATATTCAGGCTCCAGTGCAAACACAGGGTGGGCCTTCATCACAAGCATTTTTGCTTTTGAAATGTATCTCATATGGAATGGCCCTAACAGATGAAGAAGTCATTGACCTGCCTGAATGAACCATTGGACCACCAAACTCTAATGTCAGACGAATCATTAGGGCCATCCAATCAACATGGTTTTTGGGCCATGGCCAAATCATGCAGGTCAGATGATCACACACCACAAGAGCCCAAAACACAAAATTAAGAGAGTATCACCAGACAAGTAGGGCAAGGAAACTAAGAGGCTGTTTGGATTGTGGAAATTTACAAACTATGGCAAGGAAATCAATTTCCTCAGAAGTGATGGTTTTCCTTGCTTATGAAAGACGAGATTTCTGGACAATTTACTCTCACATTTTCTCAGAAAAGAACCATTTCCTTACGGCACTAACAACTTACCAAGAAAACTATATCCTAAGAACTACATTCTCCAAAATTTTATAAGCTTTAAAAAAAAAAAAAAAAACCAAAGCCATCAAACATTTGATTCCATCAGTAGAGACTCGTTACGTCCATAAGTGTTATATTTTCTAATAAAATATATATAAAGAGAGTAGGTACAGATGCTGTTTAACTTGATAGGGAGCATTTCTTTCACCAGGGATGAGATTTTGACACTTGCACAGTCATCAACCATTGATTGTCGACTTGAAATGGTAGTCATCAATTGTTGAATAAATATTGCCATTGTCGGTGTGGTAATTGATTGATTGCCTGGACCACATAAAATAACAACAGTTATATACGATTGGATGGGGAAATAAAGGTAGAGAGGTGGGCAGAGAGACTTACATGACCTTGTTCTTTGGTACCCCTAACCGCTCAACAATTCTATCCACATGTACCCCACTTTCTTTTGCACTGCAAGCACAAAGAGTCCACACATGTCATGAGATATAACAGTAGCAGTAAAAAAATAATCAGCACTTAGCATGTCCCAGGTGGACGCATATACACCATACATGTACATGATCATGCAGAACACATGCAAAGGCACACTTACATGTGTGTAGGGTCAAGCTGCATCACATTTTAAGTTATATATAGTTGTTACAGAAACACTTTAAACGCTGATGGAAATCTTGTAATAACTGACAAATTGAGTATTTCAGAGAAGCTGCCAGTAGGCAGCTTTTGCTGATCCGAAGTGAGATCACCCTTGGGTGTTCTCCATCATACAAGTGCAACTAAACAAAGGGTTCGGAAAAACCCATTTCATTATTTAGCCTTTTTTTTGTCCCCAGAAATTGCCATACGAGCTATAAATTGCAAATTGCTCGAGTAAACAAAGGACCCATATAGGAAACCTTAAAAAGGGAAACAGAACTAAGAACAGTCTCAGATGGACTAAGAACTTATGAGGACACATTAGGCTTAAAGTACATTGTGCAGTCCAAGTGCATCCAAGTGTGGTCTAACTACACCTAAGTGTAGATGCACTTACTGTACTAAAATGCATTAAGATGAAGTTGGACACAAACTGTATTTAGATGCACTTCAGTGCACTTAGATGCACTTTTGTATGTTAAGTTTAACGTACAAAGCTTTGTATTGGATCCAGCCTCTTTCTTCCATTGGTCAACGCTGCATGTACATTTGATACACTCAAATATTTGATTATATAACAAGCACCAGCTGTTATCCTTTCTATTTTTTTCATGCTCATTGACAATAAACAGTGGCCTATAGTAAGATGCAAGAAAGCTATAGCCATTGTATCAAATCCCAATTTGAAATTTGCAAACCATACTAGCCCATGGCTATGCACAGAAGCTCATTATTTTAAAAAAGCCAAGATATTTAATCACCATGGGTATACACTTCCTTCTTCGGACCTTGGAAGTATTCAAGATACAGAAGCTGAAGATGCGACAGATAACTCACAGATTTTCAGGTTCATGAAAGATCGCCAGCACCATTTGATCAAAGTCGGTCCCAGTTTCAGCCATGCTAGCAAACTAGAAAAAAGAAACAAATATATGAACAATTCAGTTGATTGTATATGATTGCACACCAAGGACATTCATAGGAAAAGAAAAATACATGTTCTAAAATCAGTCCTTAGTCCTTACTTGATTTGGAACAGCAGCTTGATGACCTACCGACCCATTCTGAAAAGCGGTGGTCATGGCCGAATTTGTTTGGGGCTGACCTGGGCCACCACCCTGGGCCTTGTTTACATTCAAATGTAAAATTAATCAAAATGGGAACATAGATGCACACATGCAGCATGCATGTTCACATTTGCATAAAACACAGATGACACCTTATCTAGAGGGCCTACCTGTGACCTCATGTTGTATTGATGGACATGTATACACTCAATGAAGTGGTAAGCAATTTCATTAAAGTCAGTCACAGGCCTGGAAAAGCAGAACCAGGTTAAACTCTTGGCATATTGGTATCTAGCATCAATGATAGAAAATCTGCATGAATAAAAATAGACCCTTCATATATGACTTGGTACACCATTACACTTCATATTGAAGTTACAACACAACACATGCAAATAAGTTAACTGTATTCTGAAGGTTTCCCCATAGAACTGCCACCATTTACTACCGGATGTATTAAGGAACTTGGAAAGATGAAATAGAGCAATAAGTTTTAAAAGCCCATCGTTCAAAGGAGCCTTGTGCATGGGTTGTGCAAGAGGAGCATATTTCCAGAGCTATCAGTTTAAAAAGCTCATTGTTCTTTTGATAACCTTAGCACAACCACACCATTTGAATGAGCTTCAAGTATTGCATGTTGAAATCCAAAGTCCAAAAAATCTGAAATTCAGGATGGCTGATGTAGGATGTGGAGCAAGCACATTCCTATCACAAATGGACCAGAAGAAGTCCAAAAGGAAATCAAACAAAATTTCAGCATAGTTCAATGGATCGAAGTCGATCGAGCAAACTGATCGAGTCGACCGATCGGGTCAATCGATCGATGGAAATTCAGATTTAGGTGAAAGCTTATTGGACACTTTTTGCTCACTTTGATTGATCAGAACAAATACAATTTTGTGAGTTTTAGTCTCTTGTCCATGAAAGTCTTGAACATGTTTCTTTATTTGTTTAGGTCTTTTCTAATTGTGTCTTAGGGTTGGTTTAAGAGTATTTAAGTATGCAAACTCATTTATTTTGATAGCTTTTAATAAAAATTCTAAAATTTCCCTTATTTCTCTCATGGATTTGAGAAACTTCTCTTGTGGATTCAAGGTGTTTATCATTCGAGGAAGACAATGATCGTCCTCGTCACACCCTTTCCCTGCATCAATGGCATTGCAAGTATCTGCTTAGACCAGACATGTCATTGCTGACTACAGAATATATTCCTCCATCCCACTTTCACATAATCTAATTTGAAGAGAAAATTCGTACAACAATAAATGCTTGATTCTGATTTGGGAAACCTACATATTAGGCAATAGATGGTCTATGTTTGAGTTGTGAGGAATGTGGTGATTGTAAACAGAAGCACAAATCACAATGCAAAATCATGTTCAAGACTTTCATGGACAAGACAATGAATTCTGGAGTGGGTGAGGATCAAAGGCAGCAAGCCCTACTTAGTAATGACTACTGAGGAGATATTCAAGTCCATATCTATGATGCCCACATTCTTTAAAAAATACAAGAACATAGCAGTGGATTCGAACATTTGTGTAAGGGTACAGATAAGGAATCCAACTTGGATAAATGGCCAAGCATAGGGATAAGAAATATCATTTTTTTTTTAAAAAAAAAAAAAGAGGAAAGACAAGGAAAAAGAAAAAGAAAACCACACTATTTGCACAGGATACTCAGATACTTGTATAAGGGCAAGGACAATAATCCTACTTCATACCCAGGTAATGTAAGGGTCAAGAGAACCATTCCCAAGACATGAAACCACAATCTACTAGTATTTTGAATTATGGAACTGCTACATCTAGGATTAATAACTAACCGTACAAAATTGGCAACAAATTCAGCTTGTAACGTTGTTAGGGAATCATTTGAAGACTTGAGAACTCAAAGTCAAATTGATGCACACCAAATTGGATCAACTCAAAGACTCCATGGAGTCTTCATTTGACTCAACTCATGTAAGAACATAGCTCATCATCATCATCTAAGCCTTATCCCAATTAATTGGGGTCGGCTACATGAATCCCATTCCGCCATTCCACTCAACTCATGTAGAACATAGTTGCAAATGTTAAAAAGCTTACAATACTTAAATTAACAAGATAGAAAATGATAATATAATAGTTCTATATTGAATTTTGTAGTTTTAGGGTTGATTCTTTACACCAAATTTTCATGCTTTTGTACAACACGCTTTGGGTTGGAAACTAAAGTGCTCTAAATTTTTATTGAACCATTTTTGGCAGGTTCTTTGTTACTAAAGTGCAAGCAAAACTCATATTAATCAATCTTTGGATTGATGGCAGGTTTATATCTTAGACTCTCCCAATTATAGGACACCTGATGAGGGCATCAGAACCTTCAAAGTTTATCAAAGACGAAAGTGGCCGATGAATACATCTTTATAGCTCGATGATGATTCGTGGCACAACCAATGAGGATTTTAAAGCCTTACACGTGTCCCTAGATTAAGAGAAGGCCCCACATTAGGAGGGCACACATGTAGGATGAGTTAAAAGATTGATCTATTACGAGAAAAGAAAAAAATAGAAAGCCTTGTTTTACGCATTTTTTTCTTTTGTTATACGGGTAGTTTAGTCATTTTCTTTTAAATTCGACTTTTATAAATAGGGTGCTTTCTACTTTAAACCTAATAATGTTTTTAATGATAACTTGGTGCCTCCTTCCCCTCTCTCTATGATAAGTTCTTCTCTTCCCATAATCTCCTCTTCTTCTAACTTTTATTTTTAGCCCTCCAACCTTCTTCTTCTATTTCTATGCCTATTCTTTTTTGTATTGCTATTGACCCTAAAAATCTGAGAATTGATCCCAACCCTCTCAGATTTTTCAGTCATCCCTATTCCAGAAATTCTTTGATTTCCCAGACTAAAGAAGCTGCATTGACTGTTAGATTGAAACCATGCAAGATCGAGAGGTCTCATCCCTCGCCGAATCCAATCCACGCATGATTTGAATACAATACCACAAGATTGTGATGATGGTCTACAACCATTGCATGTTCCATTTATTTATTGTTATGTGGAATGTGAATATTTCAATTGATTTGCTTAGTTTACTTTGCTGGATAATTTTTGTACTCACGCATGCATTCTAGTTTAGACCGCCTTACATCAACACCATTACCATGAAGAAAGTAAAAGACAACACAAATTTGGGTGCAGTTGTAGATCTGTGTTGTGGGACTACTTGGCTAATGCAAACTCCAAAGTGTATTTTGGAAATTTGTGTGCAACAGCAATTTGTGAGGTTTTTATACTTCCCTGACAGATTTAGCACCTTTTATAGGCTATAGGAGCATTTCAAACCACTAAGGATTTCTTCCCACACTCCCCTATTTTAGGCAACAGTCATAACTGCCTATTACTGAATGCATGTTGCAAAGGAGGCGCCACAACATAGTCGTCACTAGCAACACCCCCTGCCATAACAGATCCTAAAGTACTATTTTGCATGCTCTGGTTTGTTGAGACATGTTGGAATGCTTAATTTTAAGCTTTTTCTCTTGCTTAACATGTGCACTTGATGTGTGGGCATCCCTAATGTGATTGACCTTGGTGACGATGGACCAAAGAGTTAGTTTTATGCCATGGAGGCTATTTCAGTACCTGGTAGGAGATCTGACTATCAGGGAAACTTCTAATGTTTCAAACATGAGCAGGAACTATTTTTGCTGTATATCCTGAGAATTTTGATCGACTCATCAAACCCATCCCTGTTGTACTGAATACCCATATAGTACTCAAGTAACATGTGCATCTTGTCTATGATGCATTATTCACCATTTCTAATGGAAAAAACCAACCACTATGACTCTAAGGCCAACATCAAGCATTAAAAAGATGTGACTGAGTCATGTTCAGATTTCAATGTGCCCCTCATCTATGAGATTCCATTAAATGTTACAATCAAGTTCTCAATTTGTGACATACAGTATATAGAAGTTTGTAAATGAACTCATTAGTAAAAAATTCTGTCAACACTGCAAAAGTGACTCATGTGATGGTCAATAGTATAAAATTATCTCGAGACAATCTTATCAGTTCTCAACATTACCCAAAAATTGTAAACTATAAGCATGGTTTCATAGAAGAAGAAAACTAATAAGAACTAGTAACTGCAAATTTCAAAAACAATGAGCTGAACACAACAACAAAAAAAAAAAAAAAGCACATGAGATTTCAAAAATGTCAAACTCATACCTAACAGAGAAGGCAACAGCTTGCCTTTTCCCCTGAAACCCTTTCAACTGACCATTAACTCGAACATACATCCCATTGCTAACAACAGGAGAAAAAAAGATAAGCATAAACCACACAATGCATAATGGCCCAATTCTCTAAAAATAAAAAATAAAATAACACTATCTATTTGAAAAAAAAAAATTAACCGAGCAGCAAACTAAATAAAAGCTATCCTAAAGAAAGATGGGGGATTAAAAACTAACACCTCAAATTAAGCCTCAAATTTTATTTCAATATATGGCAAACATTTTTTTCATTTTGATAATTAGGGCCCATTTGGATTGAGGATTACCATGGTGAAGTAATGGAAAAGTGCAATGATTACAAATTCATTTACCTATCACCTAAAAACATCTGCATTTGACCAAGAATTGCCGCGTTCGGTTTATCAATGGTCAAATCATAAGGCTGGCACTTTTCCATTACTTTAATGTCAATTCATCAAATCCATACACATTGATATGCCTGTTTGAATTTGAGATTTCCACGATAATGCAATTGAAGAGCACAATGGTTATAAATTCCTTTAGTTGTCTCCTGAAAATATCTACATTTGACCGACAATTTCTATGTTGGGTTTCACAGTGGTAAAATCGTAACAATGGCACTTTTCCATTACATTACCATGGTAATCCCCAATCCAAACAGGTCCTTAATGAAGAATAGAGAACAACTGTACAAATGGAAAGCAACCAATCATGAAACACCAATAGCCATAGTGAATCTTGTCACTGTCCATTCCAATCAAATCCGAACAATGAGAGACAGGCCCCACTCCATCACACCATCTCTTGAAAGGCCAAAGCAAATGGATAATCTTCCAATTGCCCTCCTGCTAAGGTTGTAATTGTGTGTGTGAAAAGATCCACACACATCAAACTTCTACTACAGGTGTTTCACAATGGATCATTTCCTGTACAAATAACCAACTACAGCAAAAACAAGGTGAAAAAAGGAAGCATCAAAACTTACTTAATAGCAGCCATCTCATTCGATTCTGCCGCATCATTCACCCTAGAAATCCATTTTAAAATCGCAGGTTAGTTTCAAATTAAGGACCAAAACACATGAATCATCATCATCATCACCACCATCAGCAGCAGCATCCAAGCTTTGTTCTAACTAATTTGGGAATGCAAAACACATGAATAACAGTACAAAAGGTTTTCTTTTTCTCTTTAAAATAAAAGGTAAATAAGGTAAAATCCATCAAAACCCAAGCAAATTAGTGAGATGCTTTGAAACTCACCATCTATGAATGTCAATCCGCCCTGTACCATCATCAAGACTAAAATTGACATCTGTAACCTTCTCCACTTTATTTATCACCATTCCAACCAGCGTAACCTTAAAAAGACCACAGGAAAATTAAGAATTAATTAGGACTTAAGGAAAGAAAATTAATGTATAAATCTTTTCATTGGACCATCCATGATGGAACCCAAATGGCTGCAGGATGATCCAGACAACCCATCAAGTAGATCTCACTCTGGACAAAAGAACAATCTGAAATCACATTGATGGTACCAACTAGACGCCTCATATTCCATTTTGAACATGGCTAGTTGATAAAGGGGATCAATCGGACAGACAAGATAGTTAGGTCAACATGATATTGTACAGTTGCCCATGCATTTACATGGGCCATGTCATGGGTGGGACAATAAATTTCTGCAATTAGCCCATTCATAATGGCTTATATACGGCTGCATCTTAAGATGAATCCTATCCTGGACAGCAAAATCATAAGGATTGACTGAGACTAGCTGCCCCATATCTTATTTTGAAGAGGGACAGTTGACAATCAAACGGATGAAATTGTACAATTGCCCATGCAGCAGTGTGGGCCACATCACGGATAGGAAAAGGCAGAGAAACTCAAGCAAGAGGTACCAGAGTCATCTTCTAAAAAATGCATACAAAGATGAAAAAGAAAACCAAAAAAAAAAAAAAACACAATTGGAGTCTTAAGAAACCCTTACATTGTTGACATCAACACCATCGATGAGGAAATTAGATTTCTCATCACTTGATTGATAAGCGTCGCTTATTTGCTTCACAGTTAACGGAAGCAAGCACTGATTGGCACGATTCTGTAATAAATAAATAAATAGCAGATTTCAGAACAAAAACATGGGGGATGAGATGATGGAGCCATTATTCACACCCACTCTTCTTGATTTGCAAGCAACCCATTTCCCATTTTCTTTGAATAGAAAGAGTGATGTAGTGTGCTATTTAAATTCCCAAAAATGGAAAATGGATCATTTCAATTCCAAAACACAAAAAGAAAAGAAAAAAAAATGAAAAACCATGTGCACAAATCAATCATGGCAGGTGTAGGTATCATCAGACCACTAGAAAATAAAAATCCGAGATACATTGAGAGAGAGAGAGAGAGGTATTGCTTACTTTAGCTGGAGAAAAACCCGAATCGGAGTTTTGATTGGCCTGAGAAGGCATGAAACCGCCTCCGGAAAAGAGCGACGCACCATCGTACTGGCTCGAAAACATCTCTCTCTCTCTCTGAAGAGAAAACCCTAGATTGAGTAACGGATCGACGGAGTGGAGAAATGGCGGGGAATTTGAAACCGTGGAAATGGAAGGAGATCGAGATATTTATAGATGAGAGAGATGGTTTCCCGCCATTTTCTATTCTTAATTTCTCTTTTGGAGGGAAATTGAGAGAGAGGGAAAGGGAGATGCTTTTGGGAAGAAGAATTGTACAGAGGAATTCTCAAGTACAACGGGATGTATTTTACTTTTTAAGTATACCTCCGTCTTTTAGACACGTGGACTATCATACAATCAATTTGAACCGTCCGTTAGGTCTTTTTCACTGTTTATGGATCACCATGAAAATATCAACTTTATCGGACAAGCATTACCATCCGAACTTTCACCTTCTTTCTCTAACCGTTGGTGTTCCATGACACAGATGGAATGGTTGTGATCATGCGATGAAGATGAGACCCACATGATTGATGCTCCGGGTTATTTGCACCACTTTGTATGCGTTTTATCCGCGCAATCCATCCATTTTGCCAGCTCATTTTAGGGCATGGCCCCAAAAATGAAGCAGATCCAAATCTAAAGTGGACCACACCATAGAAATTTGGGTGATTGAATGCTCAGGGGTCGTTTGGCACCGTGGATTGGAGGGGTTTCAAATTCCCTTATTGCTTGGGAGCATTGGGGCTGTTTAGGAGCGTGGATTTGGAACCCCATGGATTTGAAACCACTGGGTTTGGAAACCCCCTGGATTTGTAATCCTTGTAGTGTGTTTAGCACCCTTAAGGGTGAATCAACTTTAATCCAAAAGTACATGTGCATGTATATATTAAGAAATGGAGTCACATTTGGGGCCGCTCACGACCAGTTGAGGTTGTGCGGATTTCGTATCGCAAGTCCTGTCGCAATTGGGATGCAAAAGGAGTTTTGCGGATTTCGTATCGCAAGTCCTTTTGCAACTGAGATGCGAAATGGAAGTTGACAAAACTATAAATTAAGGTCCCTAGGGCTATTCTAGGGTTAAAGTGAATATTGGAAAATATTTCTAAGGTGTGGGGAAAAAACTTTCTCTGTACTTCCAAGGGAGAGGTTAGTATATTGCCTTATAATATTTGTTTCTCTTCATAGTGGAATTATGCATTCGTAGTTTTTTACTCTAGTTTGGAGTTTTTTAACGTATATCTTGTCTTGTAGTTTGTTTTAATGCTTTTATTTCTTTATAGTTTATATTTATTATTGTTTATCGCTTGTGGGTGAGGCCTGAGATTGGATCCAGGCTCACTGCGTTGTTGGCGTGCTGCGCAACAATATATTTACAGGAGTTTCAATTTAATTACTAAATCAACTTTAATATCTCTAATTAGTGAGATATATAATTTTTGACACCATGGTTGTGATAAGCTCAATGAAATATATGTTTTTCTTGAAAATGATCAAATTCCAAGTCTCAGATGGACTGCAAGCGCAAAATCATGTTTGAATGACTAGCCAATGGTTTTTAATCATTGATTAATAGAGGCAATGTTTGGACTGTGCTGGACAATGTTTGAATGATGCTAATTTACATGAACAATGTTTGAATGGTTCTAATCATCATTGGTGAGCCATGTGCCCAATAGAATGATAGTGTATACTGACACACATGTCACACCTGCAACTATTGAAATGATTTTAGGTGTAATCCAAGCTCTCCGCATGGATTGCCAGCCCCCTCAAAGAGGGGATTAGGAACTCCCAAATTTGCAACCCCGAATTACTATATGCACCAAACAACCGAGAGGATTTGAAACCCCCTCCAATCCATGGTGCCAAACGACCCCTAAAGTAAGTAGGGTTTCAAATTCAGGGGGTTTCTAATCCCCTCTTTTTTGAGGGAGTTTGCAATCCACGGTGAGAGCTTGGATTACACCTAAAATCATTTTATTTCAATAGCTGCATGTGTAACATGTGTGTCACTATATACTCATTCTTTTGGGCACATGACTCACTAATGATGATCAGCACCGTCCAAACATTGTCCATGTAAATCAGTACCATCCAAACATTGCTCATATTAATCAACGATTAAAAATCATTGGTTAGTCACTCAGACATGATCTTGTGCTTGTAGTCCATCCGAGACTTGGAATTTCATCATTTTCAGGCAAATTATATATCTCAGCAACCTTATCACAACCATAGTGCCAAAAATTATGTATTTCACTAATTAGGGATATTAAAGATGATTTAGTAATTAAAGTTAAACTCCTATAAATATACCATATATAAGTATTTTAGAATTAAAGTTGGTTCACACTTCAGGGTGCCAAACACACGGAGAGGATTGCCAATCCAGGGGGTTTCCAATCATGGGGGTTCTAAATCCACGCTCCCAAACAGGTCGTTATGGTTAAAAACATATAAGAGCCATGAAAGTGTTGGATCAAACCTATAATTGTTTTTCATCACCACCGTATTGGAAGGAGATGGCAAATGGCAAATAAACATTATAGTGGGCCACACCACATGGGATAAAATTAAAGCATTTCCAAAGCTCAAGTGAAATGGTGGGAATAGCACAGTCATGGCTGAAGGGAAAAAACAAATAAACTTACGTGGCCCCTTGAAAGTTTTTAATGGCAGGCAATCGCTTCACATTGCTTTATGTGGTGTGGTCAGCTTGAGCTTTTGATACACTTAGATTTTGGGCTTAGCCCTAAAATAATCTGATAAAATAAATGGATGGCATGGATAAAAGACAAATCGCTATGGACTCCACTGAGTGTGGATACACCCTTGATCTGCACATGTATGGCCTTGGTCAAGTCATCTAGACCGTTTATTTGATGAACCGTCCGTTGCTTAATCCGGTCCCACCATGGACGGGGCATGAGACGCATGAATCAGAACTCCACCGTATTGGAAGGAGAAAAACTCAGATACTCTAGCAGAGACTGTCTGATGGATGATACACAGACACTTGGAAATTGCATACGTGACATGCAAGTAATTCAAATTAAACTGTCCACATTACGGATTCAAGTTTAGATGTATCATGAGCTAAATATTATGCTTACAGGATTATCTGACGGTTAAAAATAAAAATATTATATGACCCCGTTTTGTTACATGTGCCGCCAATCAGAAGTGAGGATTGTCAACCAATCAGATCTTGGCCCATGGCTTAGAGATGTTGGTGACTTACAGAATTGAATCGGTTTAATTGGAATTGATGTATAGTACGTGCATAAGTTCTGAGTGCCTGTGTATCAAGCGTCGTACGCTACGAGAGTATAAAAGCCGTCGTCCAAGGACGCGTATTGGATACTGACAGGTTGAGTAGCGAGTTAGCTACTGAAGTTACGTCACCAAGTTCTGTGGGGCCCACTATGATGTATGCGTTATATCCACACCGTCCATCCATTTTTAGATGTCATTTTAAGTCATGAGCCAAAAAATGAGGTAGATAAAAATCTGTAGTGGATCCCACCACAGAAAACAGTGGGAAGAGTGATTCCTACCGTTGAAACTATCTAAAGGCCCACCACAATGTTTATTTGAAATCTAACCTATTCAAAAGTTCAAAAAGACGTGAAATAAGAGAAAACATAAATATCAGCTTGATGTGAAACTTTTGTGGTCTTTGAAAGTTTTTAACGGTGGGCATTACGTTCCCCGCTGTTTTCTGTGCTGGGGTCGACTGGAGCTTGGGATTTAACTTATTCTTTGGATATTGCCTAAAATGATCTCTTCAAATGGATAGTGGATACCAAACAAACATCATGGTGGGGCTTACGAACTTGGTGATGTCACTTTAGTAGCGAGTCTCGCTACTCAACCTGTCATATAGGCTAATCCGCGCCCGTCGGCGACAAGGTTCGCAGCCATATCGCTACGAAGTGACGTCACCAAGCGCTGTGGACTTTACCTGATGCATGTGTTGTATTCGTCCTGTCCAACCACTTTTAGAGATTGTTTTATGAGATTACAAAGAGAATGAGATAGATTTAAAGTTCCAGTGGGCTCCACCATAGAAAATAGTGGGGACAATGACATCCACAGTGTTGGGATTTTTGGCCTGCGGAATCACACAGATCTAGATCTAGGATGGTAATCCAATGGCACCAAGCATATACACAAGAAAAGAGAACACACAGATTTAACGTGGAAAACCCTTGCAGGAAAAAACCACGGCACAAAGCGACAGATCACCACTATGAAAGCATCAATTACAAAGAGAAATGACTTACCCGATTCGAACAACCTCGAATCTCACCCTTGCTACACCCTTTGATAACCCTAGAACCCTTTAGAATACCTTTAGGAAGTCTTAGGATAATCAAAGGATAGCCCTAGGGACCCCAATTTATAGTTTTGGCAACTTCCCTTTCGTATCCCAGTTGCGAAAGGACTTGCGTCACAAAATCCGCGAAACTCCTTTCGCATCCCAGTTGCGAAAGGACTTGCGTCACAAAATCCGCGAAACTCCTTTCGCATCCCAGTTGCGAAAGGACTCAGATTTAAGACATCTCGTAACAATCTCCACCATGTCTTCAATCTTCAACCGTGTAGCTTCTTGACTTCTTTTCTTATTTCTGCATCACATCATAGCTCAAGATCACATTGGCCAACCAGCGCCAATCACGGATCTGATAGATACCTGCTATACCGTCGGCGCGAATATCTCTGAGAAGCCGATCTCTTCTCTCTGAGAATAACTCCTCGCTACCAACCTCGCCTTGTATCTATACTGTATCCTCTTGAAGGTCCACCTACATCCAACCGCTCACCGGCCCACTGGAAGCTCCACCAGCTCCCATATGTCGGTCTGGTACAACGAATCCATCACATCGCCCATAGTCACCTTCCACTTCTCAGCACCAGGCTCACCTAGAGCCATCAGAATAGAAGATGAATCCCCTGCAATATTGGAGTCGTCCATGTACCTTGCCGATATCCTGCAATCATGCCATGTGGTTCTTCTCACAGGTGGCTGCTCCACCTGCTCTGTATCCCTGTCCGCACGTCTCAGCCTTCCTGCCCTGCCCGCTCATGTGGCCATGCCCATCATGCCACACACGTGCAGAGGTGGAATTCGCTACATCCACTGTAGCTCCACCTTTTGAAGTGCTCCCGATCAACCTGTAAACATGATCGAGTCGTTGCGCTTTCATGACTACCCGTGCCCCCTTGGATACCTTAAGAGCACCATCAAAACCTGTGTACTTGCATCCCTTTGCCTCAAGCACACCAAGAGAAATCAGATTTTGTTTCAAATCAGGAACGTGCCTGACATCAGTCAAAGTACGCTCCACCCCATCAAACATCCTGATGCGTACCGTACCAATAGCCACAACATTACAGGCAATGTCATTGCCCATAAATACCTGTCCACCATCGCACTCCCTATAGCTGGTGAACCAACTCCGATGAGGAGTCATGTGAAAAGATGCCCCTGTGTCTAGCATCCACTCGTCCTTACGATCATCGTATAACCGTCTGAGCGAAGACACAGACAAAACATCACCATCACATCCACTCGATTCATCTGACGTGGCAGTGTTAGCCTCCCTGCATGAAGCCTCAGAATCTTCCCTCTTAGATTTAGGATTTTTACAATCCCTTTTCACATGTCCTTCCTTCCCACAATTCCAGCACTTTACCTTTCCTTTTGCCCTTGCCCTTGGATTTGGATCTAGAACCTGAAGAACCTGTACTGTGTTCAGAATTCCTACCCACTGTAAACAGTGCATCAGAAGATGTCCCTATGTTGCTGTCTAGCTGTCTTATAGCCTTCCCTTGAAGGGCTGAGATAACAGTGTCGACACTCAGGGTTTTGTTCATGCTGCACATAGTATCCTTGAATGACTCATAGGACGCCGGGAGAGAATTCAGCAACATACATGCTTGTTCTTCATCTTTCATCACTTCATCCATATCGAGCAATTTGCAAACCAATTTATTAAAATTGCTGATGTGAGCCTCCATATCTCCACCCTCTGCCATCTTGAAGTTATACCACTGCCGCTTCAAGTGCAAACGATTTTCAGAGGATTTCTTCGCATAAACATCCTCCAACTTCGCCCATAAATTAGCCGCAGTTTTTTCCCTCATGACGTTGTAGAGAACCTCATCTGTGAGACATAAACGGATCGATGATAAGGCTTTCTTATCAAGAGTATTCCAATCATCATCTTTCATGGTGGACTTCCGCTCCTCAAGAGCACCATCTTCGCCTTGCTTAATTAAGGAACTCATCATCTTGATCTTCCATAACTCAAAATTATTTTTCCCTCAGTACTTCTCAATCTCATACCTGGCGCTCGCCATTATTACTAATCCCTCAGATTCAGATATGTGTCCCAACCGATTGCTCTGATACCACTTGTTGGGATTTTTGGCCTGCGGAATCACACAGATCTAGATCTAGGATGGTAATCCAATGGCACCAAGCACATACACAAGAAAAGAGAACACACAGATTTAACGTGGAAAACCCTTGCAGGAAAAAATCACGGCACAAAGCGACAGATCACCACTATGAAAGCATCAATTACAAAGAGAAAGGACTTACCCGATTCGAACAACCTCGAATCTCACCCTTGCTACACCCTTTGATAACCCTAGAACCCTTTAGAATACCTTTAGGAAGTCTTAGGATAATCAAAGGATAGCCCTAGGGACCCCAATTTATAGTTTTGGCAACTTCTCTTTCGTATCCCAGTTGCGAAAGGACTTGCGTCATAAAATCCGCGAAATTCCTTTCGCATCCCAGTTGCGAAAGGACTTGCGTCACAAAATCCGCAAAACTCCTTTCGCATCCCAGTTGCGAAAGGACTCAGATTTAAGACATCTCGCAACACACAGTTTCCAATGAAGCTAATATTTTTGTTTTCACTTTACCTATCTCTATGTTAACTTGTGAATATGATGGATCTCAAAAATACATTACTGTGGGCCCTATAAATGTTTCAATGGTGGGTGTGACGGCTCCCACAGTTTTCTGTGTTGGGTCCACTTGAAATTTAGATCTATCTCATCCTCTTTGTAATGCCATACAATGATCTCTACGAATGGTTGCACCGTATGGATACCACACACGCATGGTGGGGTCCACGGAGCTTGGTGACGTCACTTCAGTAGCGATTTGGCAATCCGCGCCCTCGTCCAACAGCCTCGCAACAGAGAGCTGGCAAAATCGACTGCAAGGAACTAACGATCTAAAAAGATCTGGCCGTAAACCATTTTCACTGGGTCCCATCAGGTTGATGTCCAGATACATCATGGCCTACTAGATGCGAATGAACACAGGAACTGTCGATCTTCCTCATTTGTATCATCTCTGTGATGAATCCAAAGTGATCAGGACTGCCAATCTAAGCATGCCCCACACCGTGATGTTTGTGAGACATCCACACCGTCCATCCGCTTTGCCAGCTCATATCAGGAAATAACCAAAAGAACGAGGCAGATCCAAAACTCAAACGGACCACACAACAGGAAGAAGTGAGGAAAATGCCTGCCGTTGAAGGTCCACCGGGATGTTTATATGCCATCCGAACCATTCATAATGTCATTTTCACTAGGATGAACTGAAAACACAAAAATACTAGCCTGATAGAAAACTCCCGTGACCCTGCGAATGTTTCAACATCGGAACTTAAAACACAAAAATATTAGCGTGGAACTTCTGTGGCCCGTAAAACTAAGTAACTTTGGTATGCTTTTACGGTATAGAGTAAACTGTACTGAGCTCACTGTGAACGTATGTGGTTTATCCACACCGTCCATCCATTTTCCCAGCTCATTTTAAGGGTTGAACCCGAAATTGAAGCATATCCAAAGCTGACAACACCACTGTAAAACAGTGGAAATACTGGTTTCCACTATTTAAACCTTCATAGGGCCCACAGTAACCTGTTAATAAGATAACATATACATGGATGAAGGGAAAACACAAATATCCGCTTGATCCAAATTCAAAACTTCTGTGGCCCCAAGAATTCTCCAACGGTAGATGTTCAATGCACACTATTTCCTGTGGTGTGGTTCACTTGAGCCTTCGATGTGCTTCATTTTTGGAATAATTCCTTGAAATTATCTTGTAAAATGGATGGACATAGTGGATATAAAATACATAGATCACATTGGGGGCCAAGGGCCCACTGAGGGCCTGTTTGGCCAGGCAGATCCCACGGTATTAGGAGGGATGGGATCGGCAATATCCTGGGATAAGCATGACTAGCCAAACAGGTCCGGTGAACTTTGTCCCGGGATAGACAATCCACTGACATCACCATCATTACCTTAAAATTGATCTTATCCCTTGGATGGATTGAAAGGTAAAATCCCGGGATATGCACGGCGTGCCAAACAGACCCAGTGAACTTGTCCCAGGATACAAGCAATCCCATGGATCTTAAGACAGTCCACTGACACCATCATCATTACCTTAAAATTGATCCCATCCCTCCTAATACCATGGGATCTGCCCGGCCAAACAGGCCCTGAGTTACTCAGTAGTCAATCCGCTTCCATCCATGGTACCTGCCATAAAACTCCAAATCTGATCGGTGCTATAGGGTTTCCACGGTCAGACCCACCAGATGAACGGTGGATATAAAATCGCCATCTCTACCGCCTAAAACAACCATCCCATCAGCTGGCCATCTCTTGAATCTACCGTATGCCATTACCTCTTTTTTATAGTTGATATTCCTGACCCTGGCTTTCAGCTCTGGCAAGTGGTGTTCCTCATTTAATGATCCGGACCGTCAGTCTGTTATGTCCCATCATGGACAGAACCTGCCATAAAACTCCTCCGGATTTAGACGATCCTAGCCAGCCATTTTGCAATTTTTTTTTTCCCATTTTAAGGTTGAACTTTCATGTATTCTCTTTAACGGTATTTGTATGCCACAGCAGAAACGTTGCGATTCTTACTATAATGGAATTTCAAGATACTGCCCATTGTGGGGCCCAACAAACCAACGGTCTAGATTACTGAAACAGGGCAGCCGATTGTCAGAACTTAAAATCCAAGCAAACTGGCCAAAGAACCTGGTTCGGCGGTTATGAATTATTAATTCATGTCCTGAGTATTTGCTCAAACAGAAAAGGAGTCGTGAGAGATTTTTTGTGATCCTACTGAGAATGTGCTCAGTATGCTAGGGTTCTCTGTTGGGACAATGGTTCAGTGACATAGCACAATGATCAGCTGGGCCCCACCATGGATGACCAGATCCAAAGAAGCCACCAATCTTAGACCTTTTTCTCCATTTCAACATGGAGCATTGTGTACATCTCTTCCTGACCACCTATTGCAAGCCACAACTTGAAAGGTTAGGATCATCCAATGGATGTGATTTATAGGGGACGGTCCGTTTGTGGTGGGACCCAGTAGACCAATGGTCCAGACCACTAAACCACGAGTCTCACCTATACAAAAACTGAAAACCTGTGCATACCATGCACATCCTAAGGTATGGGAACATACAACTCCCCTTTGAAAAGGGAAGGGATTAGGTGTGGCCTGGCCTCATCCAAGTCAGGGCCCACCTTGACATATGCATTCTATATCCATGCCGTTAGTCTGTTTTGCCATTTCACTTTAGGGCATGAGCCCAAAAATGAAGAAGATCCAAATCTCAGGTGGACCTTACCATAGGAAACAGTGGGAATTGAACACCCTACCATTAAAAACTTCCTAGGGCCCACCGTAATGTTTATTTACGGTCAAACTGGTTGATAAAGTCACACAAACCAGGATGAAGGATAGAAAAAACAAATATCAGCTTGATCCAAAATTTGTGGCCCATTAATGATCAATCACTACTGTTTCTTTCCTATGGTATGATCCACCTGAGAATTGAATTGGATCTGCTTCAATTTTGGGCTCATGCCCTAAAATGATATAGAAAAACAGATGGATGGCGAGGATATAGAATACATACATCAAGGTGGGCCCCACAGTAATGGCTGCACCACCTTGGGTGAGGCCAGGCCACACCTAATCTGTTCCCCTTTGAAAAGGGGTACATGCAATGCCATGTAATGCAACTATATGCACATACAAATAAAAATAAAAAGTAACAAGCAGGCTCTCAAGGACACAAGATGTGCCATTGTAAGACAAAAGATTAAAACAGGAATTCTCCATTAAGACAGATGGAGGAAACATTATACAAGGGCGCCTAGCCTAGCGGTCATAAAAACGGGAGCGGCGCATCTGGGAACTGCAACATGGAATAGAGCAGACAGAGAATCAGTCCTTCAGAGAGCAAAAAAGTATGTTTGTTGTAAATTTCCAATCATCTTAAAACCACTTGACGAAGAAAAAAGAAGAATTAGTTAGTCAGTACAGGAATATATTTCAACGCATGCAAACATGTACACCTGGATCTGGGCCCCACATCTAGTGGGCAGCACCGTGAACACCCCACAGTTCAAACTCGCACTAACCAATCACTTTCTCCTGCCATATCCTTGCTGACGATGTTCGATTTTAACCATTTCTACCTTTTCCTCTCTACCTGCTTCAAAGGCCACCAGACGAGATGGGACTGCTTACTAGGTGTAATTCTGAACTGAAGTGCGGTCCACCACAGAATGGACCATTAGATGGACGGTCCCAATCTACCTATCCCTCTGTCGTGTGTACATGGGAGGAAGGTTTTATGGAGTTTCCCCACATTTCTGATGGATGAAAATTAACAAAACTTATAGAAACCATGCAAGTCATATCCCTATGAGAGCTTTACCAAGCGCACGGGCGCAGGTAATGAAGCTCACTCATGTACACGCCAGCAGGTGCCAGCATACGTGCAAGATCTAATCCATCCATCATGTTTGTCCGACCTTGTACGCAAAAGTGAAATCTGATCCAATCAGCATGTTGGCCCCAACATCAGATCTGATGGATGGATTTGAAAACTTCAGCCAAGCTTTTTTGAGCCATACTTCTGTTTTGCAAACTGTCACCCACCTGACTACAGGATCAACCTGATTCGTGGGCCAGGACATCAATAGTGGTGCTGTTCTGATAGTTGGATTGGATTGCAAGACCTACCATGCCATGCTGGCACATGTTTAGCATGTACATGAGCTTTATTGCACACGTGTGGGCTTCGCACATGCTCTCCCTATGAATCCCATATGTCGATCTCAGAGAAAATTACTGAGCAAGTTGATGAAGAAAAGTGAGAATAAAAGAAGGCACAGCCGTCCGATTGATTCAAACTAAATGGCTCACAGATTGATGACTTGGGTAAAGATTTATTTCCAAAAAGACCAATGATATTACAAACAGCAACTATGAGATCAAACAAACAAAGAAATGTTAAGATAGATGTTATACTGACCTGCGATGACTAGAGCTCCCCCTACTGACAACGCCTCTAGTCACATAATCATAATCAGTTTCATCAATTCGGTACTCGGCAATCTCTACAGAAGCCACAGAACTGTCATCCGTATTGGAAGCATCATAGCTTGATCTCCGACGTCCTCTCCTTGTTCTGCTGATTCTGGACCTCCGTCGGCTCCTTGACGTTCTAAAGTTATCAAAGACCTGATACAAGATACAGGATGTCCACCAATTTCCATTGTCACCCGGGAAATCCTCATACTCATCTCCTGTGTCATCATCCCCATACTCAATCACATAATCCCCAAGTACCACTCCATTCGGTACTTCTGAATGTATAGTACTCAAAACGTCTATAATTTCAGACGACTGCTGGAAGTTTTCCCAATCAAGTTGCCGGGCTGGATCTATTTCTGACGGCCGAGCGTGAGGGTGTTGGACCTTAGCATGATTTTGAAGCTCCAAGTAGTTTCCGAGGTATGAACAGCGTTCCTCCTGGCAGCACCGATTCTTTTTATTTAAATAAATGCGGGCTTCATCAACAACAACCCAACCCGTAACTTCTCCTCTACATAAGGGGCAAGTCGTTTGGACACTAGTGTTTGTTGTTGTTGGCTGAGTGCTTTCCTCAGATAGTGTTGCATCTGAAGTTGAAGGAACCTTTGCTGCCATTGACATCCCATTTGCGCTTTTGAATCGGTCAAGGCAGTTTGAGTGTGTGTGGTCTGTGTCGCACATGAACGGTCGGCACCCATTCTTGTAAGACGAGCACTGGAGGAGGACGCCATTGTGAGGGAAATCCAAACAGATGGGGCACGTCACATCTTCCCAGTTGGTATTCAACCGAACATGCTCTATATCGAAAGTGTTTGATTGCAGGCCCTGCGCATGAAAGTTGTCTGTCGCCATGATAAGCCTTGCAGGCCTTCATTCACTGATTTGGCTTGGAGCCTGACCGCAAAAAACCGCACGTGATCTCAACAAAACACAATAAAAATTTATTTATATTTTCTGATCACAATATAGAAATTTTGATGATTAGACATTTAGGGCCAGTGAAAAATGAATAAAACTCATTTTCTTCCGACAGGGTCACTATAGCCTCAGAGCTTGTCGGCAGAATTGTGAACGGTCAGGTGGACTGCTGTACTTACAATGGGCCTGATATTTGGGCCATGATACATCGATTTGGATCATGCACAAGTGCCACCATTTGACATGAGTGGAAAGAGGTGGAAAAAGAACAGATGCCTCCCAAACTCATTTCCAGTGAGAATGCCTCTGAAACTCTGTTTCAGGCAGTGACAGTGGAATAGCACTAGCAGTATTCAATTTAAAATGATGAAGGGCTGTGACCCAAAAAGAACCGTAGTATTTAGTGTTCTCAAGATAGGAAACATTTAACAAAAAAAAAAAACTAAATTAAAAATCCAATTGCCACCTAGGATAACAAATGTCGGCCGGCAGAACATTGGCCAGTGTTCCCTCCATCAGTTAATAAAAAATATAAATAAATAAATAAACAGTGAAATCAGCAATCAATTTCTCCATTTTGGAACTAAAACCTAAGAACAGCCCCAACTTTGAATGAAATGATTGATTCATATAGTTATACAGCAACGATTGGAAAAAGGAAATAGGGGAAAAAAAAAAACTCATGCAACTGAGGATTTCTTTTAACTCAGTTGCTTTCAAGTTCCCCAAGTTTCAATTGTTAAGAGTGAGTTTCAATGCACCCGGAATCGGGAGCAGAATGGACGCTTTACCAACCAAATTGAGATAGGCAAAAGAACAACTCCCAAGTGTTTTACCACTGCCTGTGATCTGGGGAAGAATTTTGTTTATTCCGATGCAATTTGGATTGGCACCAAATCGCCTTTTTGGGGACTGCCTAATGCCCAGATGCCCCCAAGTCTTTAAAACCACATTAAGTCCCCTCACCATTTTGGGGACATCCAAACAGCCGAGTACAGAAAACCTACTTCCATCTTACAAATCTTACATAAATCTCATTTGCTGTTCTCGAGAAAAAATAACATTTTCATGGCTGGTTCTTCCAAGTATGATAACAAAGCAATAACCTTGAACCTTATTGTTAAAACCTTCATAAGCCTAAATCGTTGACCTTAACAACACTGAAAACCTTAGTATTTGGATCATCTGTACAACAAGTCATAAGGATGTCAAAGGACATATACAGACCAATAACAACCAACTGACGTAGTCCTAATCCAATAAAGACATCATCATTGTCATTGTGGTCATCATCGTTTTGGTCATCTCATAGACTTGTCCCAACCATTTGAACTCAGCTTTACAAATCCTATTTCACCAATCATTCCTAAACCCCCACTGGTGCGAAGCATCTACATTCACTACCATCATCTATGATGTAGGAACAAAGGAAGAAATGAAGAAAGGTCAGTAGAAAAAAGGTGAACAAACAGAGGATGAAAGGGGTTCAGTGAGGGCCCACGTTGGCAATAAAGATGTAGGGGCTATTCTTGTTTTTCTATTGAAAGCCATATTTTCTATGTAAAAATAATTCCAAATGACGTGAAATTGGCCATGTTTGATTGGTTATTTAGTTACCTTTCCAACCGGCCCAAGATCAAGCAATTTGAACTAGGATTTAGAGCAAGGTATTCAATAACCGTAATGGTGGCATTAATAGCATAATGATCATTACAGCCTCCATAACAACCGTTACGGCCTGTATAGGACTGTTACAGGCCCCTATTGGCCCGTTATATCCCCGTATTGGCTGTTACAGGCCCATTCTAGGCCCCCTTTTTTTTCAGATTGAGCGTTACAACCCTTTAACACATAACAGATCTACCATCTCCGTTATGTGACAACCATTACACACACACACACACACGGAGAAGAAGAAGAAGAAGAAGAATTTAGTTGATGTTGCTTTGTTTTAGGTTTATATTGCCTCGTATGAAGCCTATTCTTTCTTTCTCTTGGAGTGATCTTGAGGAGCCCTTTTCTCATCTCGTACTCAGCAAGTGACAAAGCCTTCATTCACTTATCCTTACCTCAATCCCAATCCTTTCGCATCTTCCAACCATCTATCTTTTAGGCTCTTCAACCCTAATCAAAGTTCCTCAGCTAACCAAGAATGCCTCTAGTTTCCATAACAAATGTCCAAACCATCTCAATTGGCTAGCCATCATTTTATCACCTAATGAACTAGTCTTAGGTTGCTTGAAATGACCTCATTCTTAAATCAATCCTTCCAAGATTTCCCACAAATCCATCTTAGCATCCTCATCTCTGCTCATGTGGCTTTTCAATTGCCTCTTTACCACATATGATTATAAAAAATAACAATAGTTTCCTAAAGTTACATTCTCACGTGGCAACCACGTGGCACTTTAGAGGAACATCTCCACATTATCCACCCAACTCTCATTCTATTGAAAAGATCATCTTCAATCTCTCCATCCTTTTTTACCTTTTTCTTTCAAAAGGTAATGAAATCTTTTTATCAAAGGATAACACCAAGTGCCAAAAAGGCCTCAAGCAGCAAATACAAAGGCTAGAACCCAAATAAGGAGGAGATAGAACACTCACCAGATCCCTTTAAACATGAAACCCATCCCAAAACATCTAGCTTAACACTTCTAAAGACTTCCCTGCTTCCTGCACCAGCACACAGCGGTTCCAAAAACATTGATTATTTCTTTCACCCCAAAGAGCCCAAATGATTGCCAACATGGCTAATCTCCACACCATCCTACCTTTTTTACCAATCCCACCCTGTGCCAAGCAAGAAACAGGTCCTCAATGGACCCTAGCCATCACCGACAACACCTTGAAGAAGGCGAAAAGTCTCTCCCACACTTCTCTACCAAATTGGCACTGGATGAACAAATGATTTACCAACTATGCGACCTTCATGCACATTATACAAATACTAGGGATAACCATTGGCAATAGATCACTTCCTTTGAGGTATCTCCTATCTCCAATTTCAACTTAACAGGTATCATGCAATGCTTAGGCCAAGAAATTGTACATTACAATTTAGGTTTCAAATTTGTAGTGGGGACCACCGTTTACTAATTGGGACCATCCGATCACCACAGCCCTGAATCACAGCCCAAGTATTGCATGCACACCTGAAGGGCGAGCAACCAAAGGAAGGTCATGGGTGGATAGTTGCCAGGCAAACCACTAAGCACAAAGCACCAACACGCGTGAAAAGTCGTGCTTAGGTAGATTGCTGCGCAAAATAGCAAGGAAACCACCGACGTAGGATTACCAACAAGATTCACATTCCAACATGGTCAAGCCCATAGTGCACTTTAACAAAACTATTGTGCACTAGCCACAAAGAGGAACTAAAGAACCGTTGATGACTAGAGAAGGCACTGCTAGATGAGTCCCTTAGGCACAAATGACATCACATGAATGATAATGGGAAAAAAATAAACATAAAAGATAATCCAACAAATCGATTTGTAAAAGAATGTTGAGTAAGATTGTAACAGTTCTCATGAAAGTGTGAGAGAGCATAAGTAAAGGCCTAACTAAAAGGAAAATGTAAAGGCAAAGGCCTGTAAGTTATGTATCAAGGAAAAAAAAAAGAAAGAAAAAGAACTGACACTAGAAATAATAGAATCACTATTTGGAGTTAACAATAAAAATTGCAGGCTCAACCCCAACCATAAATCATAGCATAAAAGATAGCTCACCACTAAAATTGTCCAAACATCACCAATGATCATTTGGATTTATTTTAGGAAAGAATGGAATTTTCCAAGATCCATACATATCATTATATCGAAGCATGGTAAAGGATTCTAAGAAACCCAGCCACAAATTGAGTAGATTTATGCGCAGCATATAAGTATTTTTCAAGAAAAAAATGGGCTTTCTGCACATAAGAAGTCAACCTAGAGCAGTAAGTTTCTATGGAACCATTAGTCAACCAAGAGCTGTCGTCCAAGCATCAACTGGTAGACTCATGTCCTAGGTGAGGGTCTACGCTGTTATACACCCAGGTTAAAGAGAATGAAAGAGAAGTACAATACCCAGAGTCAACTAGGGAAAAAAGAATATTAAGACTACTGGTAAATGGTTTAAGACCCACAAAGCACGATGGTTTGATTAGTGTGACATTTAAGATTTGATGGCTGAACGGTTCATGCCATGTTCACATGCCAATACACCTAAGCTAATTAAGGAGTTTTGACTACTTTGCCGGAGTACTGTCTTTCCACAACAAATGAGCTCAACACAACAAACAAAAGTACAGATAAGTGGGGGAAAACCACAAACACCTTCGAGTAAGGATCATTATCTCAATCAATGGGCAAACCAAAGCAAATCCGACTTCCAGATTCCGGTAAAGAACTACTGTGGCTAGTCCCTCGGAAATCAGAAAGAAAGCAATTAACCAATCCCCAATCCCCAATCGCCAACCGGACTAAACTCATCCTTCAAACGCCACCATACCCCTTTCACTAAACCTCAAAATCCAACAAATAACCTCAAAAGGAAGACCCCCCGACACCCCTTCGAGCAATCAAAGAACCACAGCCAATATGCACTAGATAACCAGAACCCAATTAACGAATTCATCATCAAACACCTCAAATGCGCTAAGAGAGGGAAAAATCAGCTAACATACATTCCAACACAACTCCAATTGAAATGAAAATTAAGGAAAGATGCATGATTAATCATGCAGTAACAAAAGATATTACAAATCGATACCTAGTTTCACATGAAAATGCAAGCCCGACATGCACGAAAGATGAAATCGCTGCAGAATTCGACGTTCTCGATTATTGGATCGATATGAACCGATCGGGGCTTCCTTTAGATGAAGAGATTTACATCTTTGACAGGAAATTGATAAGGAACTGAAGAAAAATGAAATATATGGTAGTGAAAATTTTAAAATTTTGTAAGAATCGACAGAGAAAGAGATTTAAAAAAAAAAAAAAAACAGTCCAAGGAAGGTATCTTTGTGTATTTTAAGAGAGAGAGAGAGAGAGAGAGACAGAGATCGAACCTTGCGTTTTCTTGCGGGAGAGTTGAGAATTGAAACCCTAAATTGTCATATCCAAAGGAGAAAAAGGCCCTATCCTCTTCGTTTTTTTTATTCCATATATTCTGAGAGAGAGAGGCTGCTGGCAGGACTTTGGAGGTCCGATTCTCTTGGGACGGTCTTTTTGGCACACGTGGCAACGGACATGGGCTCCTCAACAAGGGGCACGTGTGCCTCTGTGAGGCTTGTTCATCAACACGGAGGCACACGTGCCAACATGGAGCACGTGTGGTAGATCTGATCTTTCCATCTGGTTGGAATAATAGTTAAGAGCGTCTATAATAAACCAAGCCGTTTTACCGATCAGGTGGGCCACAGAATGTATAAAAAAATTAATAGACGGCTACGGAGTGAGATGGATGGAAAGATTTGATCAAGCACACGAATTGGCACAGGTACCTGTAGAAGTAGCCAACCTCCACGTGTCCCACTTTAGATGGTTGAGTGCACCAAAATCTCCGGGCAGAAATATCCCAACCCTTCACTAGGTGGCCCTACAAATAGAAGGTTAAGAAAGAAGACAGCAACCGTCGAAAGGGTGCCCTCACAAAATTGACAGTTACAAAAGAAATTAACGTAGGTCCCACCTGCAAAACTTAAAATTCTAAGGTGCTGTGCAGGAAATCTGAACCGTCCATCCGTTTTCCACGTGGTAGGACATGAGGATAAAAAAAAAAAAAAAAACAGCAAGCCACACAAGAGGAAACACTAGGGATTGAACGGCCACAATTGAAACAATGGTGGGGCTGCAGTGGTTTTGTGTTGGGCTAATATTGATTTTGTTTTCAGCTCATCGTCGTCCCGGTGGGAATGACCTTATAAGCGGGTTAGATGGCATATAAATTATAAACCCATGTTTAAATGGTAGCCATTGCTCCACTGCTTTTTCTCATGGTGTGGCTCACTTGAGCTTTTTATCCACCTCATTTTGTGAGCAGCTTATGTGCAGCCTTGGCCCCTCACCCAAGATGGTGCACCCTTTACTGTAGGGCCCACCTTGATGCATGTATTCTATATCCACACCATTTATCCGTTTTGATTGATCATTTTAAGGCATGAGCCCAATAATAAATCATATCCAATTCTCAAATAAATCATACCATAAGAAACAATGGTGATTCATCATTACTGGGCATAAAAGCTTTGAATCAAGTTATTATTATTATTATTATTATTAATTTTCTATCATCTATGTTTATGTGACCTTATCAACAAGTTAGATGGCAAATAAATATTATAAAAATAATATAACGAACCTTAAGTTTGTTTTTTTTTTTTTTTTAATGATAGTGTTCAGTCACTGGTGTTTCCTACAATATGGTCTACATAAGATTTGGATATTCTTCATTTTTGAGCTCACATAGTGATTTGGCAAAAGGGGTGGATGGAATAAATACAATCAGGTGACCCATGGTAAGGACCTCATCATCTTGGGTGAGGCCCGGCCTTCACCTAATGGTCTCCCCTTTATTTTCGGGCTCATATTTTAAATGAATGGAGATGATGGATTTCTCACAAACATCACAGTGCGCCCCACCCACTGATAACTTGCAGCCAATCTACATCTGGAAACAAGTTACTCTCAAATTGAAGGTGGTCCTTTAAACCATTGTCCTCACCCGAGTAATGAGGATTGAACAGATTCAGTCCACGTTGGATTCTATAGGGTTCAGATTAGATGCAGGTGGGCCAAGCCCATGACAGTGAGGCCCTTACCATGAGGACCACCTTGATGTATTCGTTCTGAATCCATACTATCTATCATTTTTATTTTAACTAATTTCAGGGCACGAGACCAAAAATAAAGCAGCTCACCAGATGTTTTTAATAGTCAATCACCACTGTTTCCTTTGGTACGGTCCAAATGAGATTTGAATCGGCTTTATAAATAAAATACTGCGAAATTATGAACATTGGGAATATAAAATACCATGCATATTGTGTACTTCCCCTGCCTGTATCTAGCCACGAACGGACAGTTCTGCTTGATTTATTTGTTTATCTACGCCGTCCATCCATTCTCTCGTATTATTTTAAGGTATCTATATAAAAATGAGGATGATCAAAAGCTCAAATGGACCACATCAAATAATAAGATTGGGCTGCATGAAATGCACAAAGCATAAAATGGAAGAGTAATCTGTAGTGTGGCCCACTTGAGCATTGAATCTGCCTCATTTTTGTGCTCTGACCTTTTAAATAATCTGAGAAAAGAGATGGACGGCATAGATAAACAGATACATCACGGTGGGCCCGCCCACAGAACTGCCGGGAGAGAGACAGGCGGGGTAGGACGCAATCCACGTCCATGAAATGGCATACATCAAAGTGGGCCCCACAGTAAGGGCCGCGTGTCTTGGGTGAGGCTGGGACCGCAACTAATCCGCTGCCCTTGTTTTTAAAGAGGCAGCTGTCTTCTGTCGTAGCCGCCCCGTGGAGTAAATGGTAAATGTGTCGGCTGCTCAAGTGGGTTTGTTTCCACCGGTGAGACCCACGACGAATCATGGATGGGTAAGAAGCTTGGGCCACAAGCATAATGTTTTTTGTGGGGATTTCATATGATTATTACGGTGAGTCCTCTAAGGGTCTGTTTGATTTTCTAATTACAAGGTAATTCAATGTAAATGGATAATAATTATTTACCCCTTATATTTCCGGTTGGATTTTCAAAGTGATGTTGACCGCCGCCTTTCATATATAGCACTCCTCACATCACCTGAGGAGAAAAATTTTAAATCTTGGGGCCCGCCATGATGTTTGTGTCTTATCCACACCGCTCATCTCTTTAGCCAACTCATTTTAGAGCATGAGCCGAAAAATGAGGCAAATCCAAAGATCAAGAGGACCACACCACAGGAAACAGTGGGAATTGAATTCCTACCATTGAAAGCTTCTTGAGGAGAAAACAACTTTCAACCATTGACGTCTGAATGATCATTGTTTCCTGCGGTGTGGTCCACTTGAGCTTTTGATTTTTTGAATTTTTGGACTCATGCCTTAAAACGTACTTTTTAAAAAGATAGATGGTGTGGATAACTCACATGTATCATGGTGAGGCTCACATATTTAAATCGGTAATAAAAGGGTTTGTATGGATCGATTTTCGAAACGTAATTCCCGGCTAGTTTCAAACATGTGCAGTAAATAATAATTATGTATTTTCGTGTATTTACCGTCGGAAATTAAAAATCAAACAGCCCCTAAAAATCAAAGGTATACATCTCTCTTCCAACTGTTCTTTGGTGTGGCCCAACAAAATCACAGGCTAGCCTTACTTTATCATCTTTAGGCCTAATAAGGCACTAAATATCTAATGGCCGGATTGTGACTTTTGATTCAGTGATGGTCATATGAAATAATTGGGAGAGAGACATCTACCCTTGATTTTTATAGGCCCAGTGATGGTTATATGAAATATGAAATCTATTGTAACCACCAAAATTTAGGCACAGGCCTAACAATCAGGCCATTTGTGATTTTGGAGGCTCTACTAAGAGAAACAGTTTGGAGGTGGAGCTACACATGAGTCGAGTTGGATCGGTCAGTTTGCTTGACTCGACTAGAGGTGTACACGAATTGAGCTAGCTTGGTTAACTCGCTCGACTCAATTCAACTCGAAAAAGCTTGATTTGACTCGGTTTGAAATTGAGTTCGAGTTGAGTTGAGCTGATTTTTTGAGCTCGAAAATGAGTTCAAGCTGAATTCGAGCTGGCCCAGCTCGACTTGACTCGGATCGAACCAGTTTGGTGACTCAGTTACTTTGATATTGATGTTGCTTACCAAGTGTTTGATGAAATGACTCAACAAAGTGTAGTTAGTGGCAAGGAATGTATGTATATGAAACCAATACCCTTTTTTTTTTTTGGTTTATGTTGCTTAAAAGGTGTTTGATAAAATACATGTAAAACCATTGCTGTTGTCTTAAATAAAGTGAGATTTTGAAGGTGTAGTTCAGATGTTTGTGAAAATGCTGCACAGGTGAACTCGGCTCGAACTGGCCTGAGCTGCTGACTAAACCGAGCCAAGCCGAGTTCGAGCTGAGGTCAGCTAGTGGCCAAGCCGAGTCGAGCTGAGGCCAGCTCGACTCGATGTACACCCCTAGACTCGACTCGGAAAAGCTCGACTCGACTCAGCTCAAACCCCAACTCGAATCGACTCAACTCAACTTAGTGATACGGACATTTTGATCTTAATGTTGCTTGCCGAGTGTTTGATGAAATGACTCAACGAAGTATTGTTTCTTAAAATGCCCTCGTATCAAGGTATTCTCGAAATAGATATTCAAAGGAAGAATGAAGAAACAAATCTCCACAAAAAATAAAACTTTAAATTATAGGTATGCCCTCATATCTTGATCTTAATGATGCTCACTAAGTGTTTGATGAAATGCATGTAAAGTATTTTTACTGATTTGCATTCAAAGTGCGGGAGATTGAAGATGCATTCTATATATTTAAGAAAATGTCATAGTCTCAAACTCAGCTAGACCCAACCGAGCTAGGGTTGGCTGCTGGCCGAGCCGAGCTGTGCCAAGCTCGACTTGTGTACAAGTCTATTTGGAGGTGATCCATGCCCCGAATAAAGTTACCAATCATGTGGTCCACCTAAATCAGGGATGGTCCAACACAAGTACTATTCCAATCCATCCATTAGAGGGGCTCGACTGTGGGTACAAATGCTAAGCTCCAGAAAAACATGGTCCAACTTTTTTTCTAAACCATCATATGTTTATAACACCGTGGCCCACCTGCTCTTTATTTTTTGGGTTGTTTCTCATCTATACCCATCCAAGATGAGGGCCATCATATAAACGGTCTGGATGGTTGAAATATAACCACGGATCGACATGATAATGTCCCCACATATCCAAATGGCAATGTAGCTACAGAGTCGAGAGAATTGAACTGGTTGTGAATGTAATAAACCAAATTGATAAAGCAGACAAAATGTCTACTCTTGTTGAGAAAGGTTTCGGTACTACTACACCATCCAAATAATAAATAAATAAAAACTAATGTACCCATCTACATCAACGACACATGCTTCTGCTCAAAGAAGGAAATGAAATAGGTTTCTCTTGATTAATCTTCTCTGCTATCATATCTAAAGCCTTTTTTGTATCTCTCTTTATGGAAAAGACTTGTAATCACTTTGTACTATATCTCCCCTGTCATGTTCTTCTCACAAAGAAGATTTTCTTCTTTTACCTACCTAACCTACCGACGGGGCTCTTAATACTCAGGTCTCTATTCGGTCACCATCATTGCGTGTTTCATTGCTTGTGCCTTCCTTGTGCTATTAATCACATGAACTCACTTTGTATATAACAATGCATAATTTTGTCATGGAAAACTACTCAGTATTTTCTTAAGTGAGTAATCTTGTGCGTTTTCACATCTACTAGGGGTGTTCAATTTTTCATTTCCTGGTAAATAATGATTATTTACATCCATAATTTCGGCAGCATGCATTCCCCATGTGACGTTGACAGAGGCACGCTTTTTGTAATCCAAACCCAAGGGCTAAAAAGGTAAAAATTATGGGCCCAACTCATTTTAGGGCAGAGCCGAGAGATGAGGCAGATTCAAAGCTCAAGTGGACCACACCACAAGCAACAGTGGGAATGTAATACCTACTGTTGAAAATTTGTTGAGGGCCCAAAAGTTTTGGATCGAATTGATTCTTGTGTCGTCTCATGTCGTCCCATGTCTCTGTGATCATATGAACAGTCTGACAAACAAACATCAATGTGGCCCCTGTGGATGAAAACAGCTTTTAAAGGTGGACGTCTTTAGGACGACTATTTCCTGTGTTGTGGTCCACTTGAGCTTTGGATCTGCCTCATTTTTTGGCTCATGCCCGTAAAATGGACAGACAGCATGAATAAGTCACATACATCACAGTGGGGCCCACAATTTGAAGTGTGCCCTCCCCTGATTGATGAAAAAATACTCACTAATTAGCCTCTTGGCAAACAGATGTTAGAAATCATTATTGCTTATCTATGTGCATTTACAAGGCGATTGGAAAATTAGTGAAATTCCACCATTTCCCTCTCCAAGTTTTCCCCATGCTTCACTCAGATTCTGACACATTATGGGCACATTGATTTTATTTTTTTTCTATCCTAAGGGTGTCACTCATAGTGAGATACTGATACTTCGAAAACTCATCAGAATTATAGTCTTATAGTAATTAAATACCCCTTTGCATGCGCACTCACTGATTTATGTAAAATTGAAAAAGAAGAAGAATAAAGAGAAAGAAATCTTCGGTGCACCATACAATCCAAATATACCATCTAATTCATGCATTAATAAAGCCAAATGTATAAAACATTTTCCTAGGTATTGCAGTATTATATGCTGACACTAGCAAAGTGTTTCTTTTCAGCTCTGATCTCAGGCATTCATACAGAACCATAATGCGCACCTTTTCAGGCAAGGGTCACTCAACTTCTACATGGTGATGTGATCAATAGGGGACGTTCTTGGGGAGGTTTCTGATCACATTACTCTTCATTCCGATTTTCGACCGCATCATCTCCACTCCTGATCTTTTCATCTCCTTTAAAACTTTCATCCTCACAATCTGTTCTTTCGACTGCACCGTTGCTAAACCCATGCTCTGGTACCTGCAAAATTCAAACATCCAATCACCGTCTATCTAGGTAATACATCCAAGCCAATGACCTTCTTATATTGGGTTGAAATGCTCCGGTGCTCTCAGAGCACTACATGTTATAGTGCTCCTAGTTGCATTTACTTGTATTGGGGCACTTCGACTGTTCAATACATTGATCTAGACTGTTCATTTGGTCCACCCCACATTTCATGGGCAAGCATGCAAGCATCACAGAAATTTCAGTCAAGATCATTTACACAAAAATTAACTCCAATCAACTATTAGATCCATCTATTTGTTAGAATCCGTGATGGATTGCTTATGATCCTAAAGAATCACGTTTGTCAGGCAACTCTAAAGAACCACTTTTGTCGGGCAATCGTAGCCATCCCATCCACAGCTTGGGAAAAGGATGGCTACAAAAAATAAGGCCAAATCAATGATGGACCGGATCACCCAATCAGTAGAATTTTTGCATGGTAGCCTGAAAAGATTTGATGCGCAATTCAGATCAATTGATTGGACCATCTAACTAAACTTAGGCAGCTAGGAGTGCTATGAACTTAAAAAGTGCTCTGAGAGAACTGGAGATTTTCTCTCCTTTGATCTACAGAGAATTGGTTGAGAAATCGGAACGAATACAAGGCTTTCTTCTTTTTTCTTAACAATGAGACAAAAAAAGAGGCATCTAAGTACTACTGCCTAGGTACTGGATCTCGGGTGAAAATTCTATTATAATATTTGGATGCTATGATTTCTACACATTTTTGGGAGTGGATGGTTATTTTTTAATGGACATGGCAGAAAGTGAAATGGGGCGAAAATTTAATTTCTCTTCTTGGGCATTCATTGTTTTGGAGAGAATGACTAAAGAAAAGAAATGATAATCAACTGCATTCTCCATATTTCAAGATGGGTTTGACGATGGTAAGTCCTGGTGGATACATATTCTGTGGCACCATTGGCCATTGGCTGGAACATCCCTTTCTTTGCTGCCTACATCGCGGCATCCACTGAGGTGGGCTGAAGATCATGCCACAAAGATGACTGTGGGTACCCTTGGAATTGCAAACAAATAGCTGAAGAGAACCATACGTTGTTGATGAGTTCTCTCTATTTCCCTTCATGTAGAAAATGACAAAAACAAAAAAGGATAGCTTTTGAAAGGAAGAGTGAAATAAGAGATGAGGGGTTTCAGTCATGGCTGGAATGGGCAGCCCGAAATAGAGACAGCACATATATTAAGTTATATAACAAGGAAAACCAAGAAAGACACAGCCCATACATTAAGTTATACAACAAGGAAAACCAAGAAAGACACGAGGGCTGAAGAGGAGGACAGGAAAAAAGAAGGGAGCTACCAATGCCAAATAAAGAAATAAATGAACAAATGATTAAACATGTATATATTGCAAGAAATCAGAAGTAATGACTTCTCGAAGGCAAAGGACAAAATCAAAATTTTCTAAGTGGCTTTCTAATTGGTATAAACAGCATCACCAATTTCTATCAACAAGGATTATGTGAAAGCAGTTTCGTCACTTCTAATTTTAAGAGAGAGAATGATAAAAGCAGCAAATACCTTGATGCCAATGAAATAGCAAGGGCAATATCTCTTTCAAGAGATGGCCGTGGTTTCTGGCGATAGTAACGCAGAAATTCACGAGAACCAAGAGCCTTGACAGATATCCCGCTATCCGTTTTTCTTGTTATTACAAGCTCAGACCCACCAGTTCCCAGTTCGACAGCATCGATTATTGCATCTGACACTACCAACTGTTTTCCATCCGAATCCACATAACTACCAAAAGAAACAATAAACCAACACAATCAAATTAAAAGTAATATTATGGGATAAATGCATGCAAGTGAGAAAACAGCTGCTAAAATCATAAAACAACTTGTCAAGCTGGTGCAATTTAAGAAAGAACAAAGGAAGATCAAACCAGCAATTGATATAACCAAAAACACGGCAACAGAAACTAGCAGTGAAGAAAAGAGATATATGATAATAAGACACAGAAGTCATTAAGAAGGTTGCCAGTTTAATTAGGGATAAAGGGGAACACTAGATGCAGCAATTATAATACGGATCAAGAAAAATCACAGTAGAAGAAAGCTGATTCTGGAACCAACTCTGCTCAAAGTGATATAAACAATTGCCAACACAACTTGAAGTCAAGAAAAAATATAAAGCGAGGCATGAAACCACTGCACCAAAATACTTTCCACTCCTACTTCCTTTAGAGGCTGTAAAGGGAAATGGGGATTATCTTTCTTTTCTTCTTTTTCTTTTCTTAATCGGGAATGAATGCTTTATTAAACGAGAAAAGCCTGAAAGCAAAGTCGAGGCATTACAAGAAACATCCGACCAACCGAGAGGGATACCTCCCAGACTAGAAGACGGAAAGAAAACGGAGGCCCCGGCCAATGAGCAAACAAGGCATTTTAACTCATGAAATGGTAATGAAGAGCAACAATGAGCAAATGAAGGAGAGACACCTCCCAGAAATGGGATTCTCTATTTGTTGCCCTTCACAAAAATGACAATGAAGAACAAGAACAGTGAAATGTTTCTGGGATTAGTTTTATTTGAAAGATGTCCAAGAGAAGTAAAACATTTTGCTATTGCTAATATCTAATTGAACCAGCATAATTACCAAAGACAACATTAAAACATGCTGTCTACCCAAAGTCTACTAAACTAATTTAGCAATTCATTGAAAAAAGGATGCAGAAAACAAGTAAATGCCTTATGATATGCCATTATAATTACAAACACAAATTTAAACACAGGTTCAAAAAGTAGGCAAGGAAATTATGAGAAGATAAAAACCTGCTGCTGTAATCATAAAATTCTTCCAACTCTGCTTCCTCATCATCACCTCCATCCCCATAGCGTACTTTGCAGTGACCTTTTGCTATCATATGCTTCCTCACCGCTTCCAAGCTCAGAAAAGGTTGGCACCTATCATTGCAGTACAAACACATGAAATCTCTTTTGACCTGGAAGACAAGGCAAAAAATCATAAGTTAATGTTATAAACATTTTAAAAGAATGAATTGCAACGAATGACATTTTAAAACTCGCGGAAACTAAGTTGACTCAGTTTTGCTCGAGAATGATTCAAGTTGCCTACGAAACATTTACGCTTTGTTGATTCGAGTAAAAACCGAACAAAGTCCAATGGTTTCATCATCAGGCTAGCCATACTCTAAACATGAGTTTTAAAACATTGGCGACAGTAGATGTATCTTGATACCTTAAGACCAACATATGTAAGGAGGCCCTCAGGATCCTTCAGATACTCGACATCTGGGATGAAAAACCCATGCTGTTTGTGCATGTGAACCATGCAGCTTTCTATGGTTTTATGCTTTAGATCACAGATAAAGCAGCATGAAGGATCCAACTCTTCATCATCAGCGTCATCATGTGGCTCCACTGCAGAACTGGATGTCAGTTCACTCACATCAAGATCCATTAAGGATTCAGTGGCCTCACCAACCAATTCATCATCTGGATCAACCTCAACCCATTCATCTCCACTATCTTCACTCTCTTCGCTCTCCAATTCTCTTGGGATTAGAGGCTTTCTTGTAGAAGTTGGCTTATTTGCCCCACGATTTCCCAGTGGCTTAATGACTGTAATTCCTATTCTTTGAGATTCCGGCCCTTGAGAAGCCCGCACAATATGAGATCGTGATTTGAGATGTTGAGCATGGGCCTTAGAACTTCTATACTCTTTTCCACAAAGAGCACACTCATATAGCATGCGGTCCTCACTCAACTTGCTTTGTTCTGCAGCTAGTGCAGATTGTCTAGCTAGAAATAATGCTTCTGTGACCCCTGGAACTCCTGCAACCTGGAGAAAAAGAGCATATTAGAAACTCAAATATTCATGTCAAACCTGTCGAGTGTATATAATGAGATGAATAAACAAGCTGTGGAATGAAAGCACATAGATTTCTGATGGTAGAACCACCACCACCTCCCTGACAGTTAGATTTGGCAACAGCAAAAATAACTCTACCAAGGAGACCTGGACCAAGTCTGTTGACAAAATTTGTTTACAGGTGTCTGATTAGATTAGCTTTTGGATGCTGAATAAGTTTCTTGAGTATAATTATGTTTTTAGTCATTCATCTAAGGGGTCGTTTGGATGCCTGTAATTTTATTTTTTTTGTAGAGACATTACACCTCGGTTTACATGCTATTCTGTTTGGCTTTTAAGTGGTAAACAGATTGTATGTTTGGCTAGCCTATGAAGTGTTTACAATGAATAAGGTAGGTATTCATACCACAGAGCTTGGGTGGTGAACCTTCCAAAATCTGCAAATCACATAAGAAAGACTTGATTTTTTTTAGGGGCCTGAGAGAGCATTAAAGCATGCACACAGTAAACAGATTGGATGTTTTCCACCCATCATGGTGGGCCCCAAATGCAATCTAGAAGTTTTTAATGGTGATGTCCCATCCTCCCTTTGTGTGGTCCATTTGATAATGGACGGGCTGTTTTTTAGGGCCATAGGAAAGCATCAAGGGAAGTACATGATGGATAGATTGGATGTACCATACACATTACGGTGGGCCCCACATAAAATGCCTTTTTAGCTGTAAAGACTTTACCTGTAATCTGGAACATGTCTTTTTACCAGGTTTTAGATTACAGCTAAAAGTTGTAATCTGTTTACAGCCTGTAAAGCCTTTACAGGTAAATACATGTATCCAAACAGCCTTGTAATCAGATAACCTGTAATCCCTTTACAACATAAGGACTTTGTAAGCATCCAAACGACCCCTAAGTGCATGAGCATTATCCAAACTGGGCGGATGCTCACGTTTGCAACTGCTAAAACTGTAGATACGGTCGCTATTGGATTCAGTTGCGTGACATGACATTATTAGTCAAATACAAGCTCAAAAGCATATAAACTTATTCAGAAACTTAAACAACAACAACCCATTCAGTTCAACTAAGGATCTAAATGCATCATTGTATCAGCCACTTCTTCTTCCACTTTCTTTGTTTTTTTCCTTTTTTTTTTTTTTTTTTTTTTTTTGAGAGGTAAAAATAGCTATGAGACTTAAACATCACTCATGAACACTCTCCCCAAACAAACACAATCGTTCCCACAAAAAAGAAGAGGAAAAAAAAAAAAAACTCTCCCCAGAAAAACACAATAGTTTTCCCAATCGAAGTGTGGCACGGCCTGAGAAGTGATGTAGACCAAAGATGAAGAAAGTGGTTGTGGAGAAGAAGGGAAAGGAGAAATTCTTAGCAACACATGCAAAGCTTCACCAAGCAACATGTGCCACACTCAAAACACAAAGCTCTCAACAAAAAGCTTATTCTCAACGTATCTTAAACTTCAACCACCTGTCTATCACACACCCCACATGGCTTTAAATAGTTTAACACAAAAGAAATCAAACCCTAATAAGATGGAAATCACTAACTGCACTCACTTAAGCACCATTCTCTACCAGTCATAATGAGGGCAATTTTAACAATTCCCACTTATTTAATAAGCAACAGACATAAAGAAAGTATTTAAAGTTGTCTCCTCCCATCACTTGGAAGTTGGACTCCATGTGGACACTAAACATGTGAGTATGTGGCATGTGGGCTCCACATGTGTGATCCAGCCGATCCACATGGGACCATCAATTTGCTTGCATTAAACTGTCTTCGGATCTCAGTTGGGTGTGAATAACCATATAGAAGCACAAGCAATAGCATGACTTTATTACTAAATACTTCTTATATAGAGATGTTTATTATTATATGCATATCATCTGAAAGTAGAAATATGCCAATAACTACATAAGAAACTGACAGCGGGGTCGATGGTTTATTCGAGGACCACAACATCCAAATCCAATCCCCAAGAGGCATGCTGAGCCCACTAGCACCTGCCTACATGCACGCCTAAACAAAGATTAGGGCTGTCAATGGAACGGGCTTGGGCCTGCCAAAATCAAAATTTTGAATAGGCCCAGCCCAACCCGAAACAGTTCAAAATCCAGGCCGAGGACAACCACAGGCCTGGCCTGTTGACAGCACTAACGAAGATGCAGGAAAACATGCTAATGTGCATGACTGTCAGGCTCACCCCACCATGAAGATGACCTGACCCAAAAATGGTCTAGTCCCCACATCAAATGGGCTCCATATGTATGAAAAATGGGCCACAGAAGAAGGGCCAACAACTGCACATTCAACTTGCACATGGGACCACCTGATGAGTGGACTAGGCTTAGATGTCATTAATGTGGTTTCAGCAGGATTAGGATTGCATAGCGTAGAACACAGCACCGACGTCAGTACTGTGTATACATGGCAAAGTTCTGTGGGCCCCACCATGATGCATGTGTTTTATCCACACCATCCATCCATTTTCAGATGAGCCCAAAATGAGGCGAATCCAAAGCTCAAGTGGATCACACCACAGAAAGCAGTGGAGACAATGACGCCCGCCATTGAAACCTTGTTGGGGCCCACCATGATGTTTATTTGCCATCCAACCTGTTCATAAGGTCACACAGACCTGGATGAAGGGACAACACAAATGTCGGCTTGATCTAAAACTTCTGTAGCCCCAAGAAGTTTTCAATGGCAGGAGTTCAATCCCGACTGTTTCCTGTGGTGTGGTCCACTTGAACTTTGATCTGCCACGTTTTTTGGCTCATGCGCTAAAGTGACCTGGCAAAATGGATGGACGGCATGGATAAAACACATACATCATGGTGGGGCCCACAAAGCTTTGCCACGATACATAATACTGAATTTGTTGTTGTGTTCTACACTACGCAATTCGTTTCAGCACATGTTCCCATATGCAGTTCAGTGTGCCTCTTAATCTAAATCTTCTACACCCCAATACCAACTTAGATTGACTTTATTAAAAAGGTATAGATTACAAAATCAGTAAAAGAAAAAGGGGGGAAGGGGATCCAACAACAAATGGCAATTGTACTCTATCATAACCAAAAAAAAAAAAAAAAAGACTCAGATTTCCAATAATTCGTTCCCCATTTGGATGCACAAATTAATTGAATTGCAAACAGCAGGTAGACAAAACTGAAATGCCATCTCCTTCCATTCCTAGCAGGAAAGAGAACTCAACTTGCAAGGTCCAACTTGAAATTAATGTGATAACATTGAGGATTAGGAATCCAATCCCTCCACATCACAATCTGATCATTTCCTGTCTAATGAGATTAAAAAAAATCGAAATGCGTATCCAAACGCCCCCCTCAATCTACACCATCAGGGGCAGTCCCATAACCCAATTAGATCCAATCTCACAGCATCCATCGCCACAAACAACCCTATTGCATCAAATTTTAATACCCCCAACATCACAATCTGATCATTTCCAGTCTGACTAGATCGATATTGGAATCTTCAGTTCCATAGAACATTCCCCCCCCCCCCCCCCCCCCCTCCCCCCCAATGTATGACATCAGAAGAAGGACTCATGTTCCAATTAGCTCCGATCCCACCATTGACGGCCACAGACATCAAGAAACCTAATTACATCAAAACAGCGAGCAAAACCCTAACCAGGCAACGAGAAAACAAGAACACTAACGCAGAGAAACCCTAACCCTAACCCTAGAAATCCGAAAGAAGAGATGTAATACCTTGCGCTTGAGATTGTAGCGGTGCCATTCGGACTTGTAATGAAGCTTTTGCTCAGACTCGTCAGAGAATTCCGAATTGCAGGAATTGCATGTCAGACCTCCCGCCATCTTCTTCTTCGCTTTCTTCTATCCGTATCTTCTCAAAACGCGATTTTTTCAGATCGTATTTTGGAAACGCGTTTGGGTAGGATTTTGATTTTGATTTTGATTTTTTGAGGGAGAGGAGGGCTTTGGAAGGCGAAGCTTATATGGGATGGGAAGGAAAAATGCATACGACTGCCCAATATTTAGGGCGGTGGACAATGTTCTCACCCGAATGGACAACGCTTGGGTGGATCCCTGATTGTGGGGCCCACCATAATGTATTTTTCTTAGATCCACTCTGTCCATCCGTTTTGAAGGCTCATTTTATGAAATTATACTAAAATTTGAACATATATAAACCTTAAGTGGACCACACCACATGAAAGAGTGATGATTGAATACCCACCATTAAATACCTCTTGGGGGCACTAGAATGCTTATTTTCCATCCAGACCGTTGATAAGGTTATAAAGACGTGGATGAAGTGACTGGTCAAATATCAGCTTGATCCGAACTTTTTTGCCCTACAAGAAGTTTTTAATGGTCGATCAACACTGTTTCCTATGTTGTGGTCCACCTCATATTTGGATCAGCTTCTTTTCTAAAATAATGCCCTGAAATGAGCTGTAAGACTGATGTACAGAATGGATTTAAGGAAAATACATCGACGTGGCCCCACAGTCAGGGATCCACCGAAGCCGCGTCCCTCCTGAATATGGAAGCGGATTGGCTAGTGTAACACAACACATGTGTGTACGTGTCGCTCGAAGACGAGCGCTGACGCTCCTCGAGCTCCAGGCTGTACTAACGGTTCAAACGAGATCAAAGTTACGTGGGCCCCACAGTGATGTTTTTATTTTATCCCCACCGTTAATTCATTTGGATAGATCATTTTAGAGTATTAGCCCAAAAATAATTCATATCCAAATCTCAAATGGACCACACCACATATAACCGTGGGACAATGATCCCACCGTTAAAACATTCGTAGGGCACACCATAACGTTTATTTTCCATCCAATCTGTTCATAAGGTCACACGGACCTGGATGAAGAGGAAAAACAAATATTGTATTCATCCAAAACTTTTGTAACTCCAAAAGGGTTTCAATGGTACGAGTTGAAATCCCCACTGCTTTTTGCAGTGTGGTCCACTTAATCTTTGTATCTGTCTTATTTTTCGGTTCACGACTTAAACCTAGCTCTCCAAATGGACGGATGGTTTGGATATAACACATAACTCATGGTGGGACCCACAGAACTTAGTGACGTCAACACATCAGCCAGGTCCCGAGCAGGTCGGTGGTGTGCGGTACACCAGCCAATCCGCTTCCCTGAATACGCCCAGTTCGAACATGTGCGACTACAGTTAGGTGATCTAGGTCGTTGGCCCGCACGGTCACACCCCGGATGAAGGACGATCCTCGAATCTTCCACGTCGGGATATAATAGACGTGGATATCTGGCCCTTTTTATTGACCGTTCCTACATTTTTTTTTTTGTTTTGGCAGTCTTGTAGGCCTTTTTCCGCTGACCTAGGACGTTGGCCCAGTGGATCACACCATGGATGAAGGACGATCTTTCTAGATTGAAAGATCAACCCGTCCGTATCTGACCTTTTTTCTGGACTCTGCCTCCATTTTCAAGGCCCAGTAATGGAAGGGCTGGATTTTCCAAGTTAGGGGATCTTTGTCCATCCTCCATCTACAGGTGGTCAGCGGATCCCATCACATGTGGTTTTGAAAACGGTGGGCCCCACTAACAAAGGCTACAATGTAACGTCACTGGTGACGGACGTGGCTTATAAAAACAGCATTGCGTGCACAAGAGGTAAGGCCGGTGTGAGAATGGCAAACCCGTTCCAAACCCACCAATGTGAATGAAAGACGGACGAGGTTTCGCTAGTGACGCGGACACCAGCCAGGTGGCTAGTGGACGGTGCTGTGTGGACCCACCATGATGTATGTGTTTTATCCACGCCGTCCATCATTTTTAAAGGTAATTTTATGGATTTATCCAAAAAAAATAAGATATATCTAAATCTCATCTGGACCACACCATGGGAAAACAGCTGTGATTGAATGTCCACCATTAAAAACCTCCTAGGCCCACTGTAATGGTTATTTGACATCTAACCTGTTGATTCGGTCATACATACTTGGATGGAGGGAACAAATATACATCATCTTGATCCAAATTTTTTGTGGCCCGATAAGTTTTCAATGGTGGGCGTTCAATCAACATTGTGCGGTCCACCTGAGATTTGGATCAACCTCATTTTTAGGCTTGTACCATAAAATGATACGGAAGAATGCGTGGACGGCTTGGATGAAACACACGTATCAGGTGGGGTCCACATACCACCAACCACTAGCCAATGGCAAGGGGCTTAGTGAGTAGCCGATCCATTTCCTCCAAATACAGGGCAGGGAGGCTTCAATCAGGACACGGCCTCACATGCAGCTAATGATGGGTGCGAGTGCGAGTGTGTATTGTTCGGTAAAAAATAAACAAGCCAATAAGTCAACTTATGGAATGGATTAACTCTATTGAACCAGCTTGAGCCCATGAAAACCCGATCCCAATAAGGCTTTTACATCTAAAAGTAGGCTAACCTTCAAGAAGGGTAATGCAAATGCAATGACAGTTGAAGATCTTCTAAGCTCACATAAGTGGTTGAAAGATTGACCTAATTCATAGGTCGGCTAAAGAACAGTTATAGATCATCTGTAAATCAGTCACACGTCGATCACGGGTTGACCATAGCTCGGTCACAAATCGATTACAGACTGGCCATAGTTTAGTCATAAATTGGTCATGGATCGACTATAGATCAGTCACAGAACGATCATAAATCGACCATAGCTCAGTTATAGATCGGTCATAGATCAGTTGTAGGATGATCACAAATCGGTCATAGCCCAGTCATAGATCGTCATAAACTAAATGACGCCTCTGGCAAGGTCAAGAAGTCTCAGCATCCGGACGAAGGAAATATTATCCTCTACCTTAACTGACGAACAGAAATAAATGTCAGTCTGTCGATCAAGGCAGTACCTTTTGGCTCGGCTCTAATTCTGTGACCGCTTTGAGACCCGACCTAAAGCTGAACTATAGGCTTAAAGAGTCCTCATTGAAGATCAAAGATCTCCCCCTTCACGATCTCCGAGAGATAAGAGCAAATCCCGATGACCTCGGGACTCCGCAATCTAAGGGAGATCCCAGATTGTATTAAATCTCCAAGATATTAGGGGAGACCCCATTCCATAACGGGATCCTCTCTTCCCGATAAATGGGAGAGTTTCATCCACCATTAAGGTACGTTCACGAAAACCCTAAGCACCTAACTAATCTCTTTTCTAGAGATCCTACTTCCATGACCATGAGCCTGACTTAGGCATCAGAGAGTCCCCTGAATGAACTAAGGCCTCATTTGTCTCTCACCTCTGTCTGTGCAAGTTTAAGGAGGAATACCGTAAAAGGTCTGCCGAAAAACTGCATCAACAGTTTGGCGCCGTCTGTGGGAACGACACAGTTAAGTCGTTCCAGTTCTATCAATGAACGTACGGTATTCAGTAATGGCAAAAAGGAAAGAAGAACGCCCAATCTCCCCCTATAGTCATTCCGATCACCACCGTACCTACACCCGCCCAGGCCACGCAGCCCGTCGAATGCCCTGAGCGACAGGAGAGTCGTCGTGGCTCCCCACAACATTAGGTCACTTCGGGATTGAGCCGACGCAGTCAGCAAAGGCATGGTAGGGGCAGTCGACAAAACGCTCTCTCTCTCTCTCTCTCTCTCTCTCTCTCTCTCTCAAGGTTGGAGAGATCAGGGCCGACTTAGGCTATTTGAAGCAAACGATGGAAAATATGCAGCCTCAACACGTCCATGAGCCCGATCACCAAGGGGATCAGGGACAATCGAGCTCGTTCGACCCTGCGCTAACCCTCCTCAACCCTCGGTTGTACATATCGCCTCGCAACCAAACCCTTAACCTACCCCTGTCAAACTCGCTCCATCTCACGTGTTGGGGACAGTTACGCTACCTACCTCCGACCTGCGGCATGAGATAGATTGGCAGAGGCGCAACAGGGCCCCGGTCGAGGCCACCGTCGACAGCGAGAAACCTTGGAGGACTGAGCTACAGAGCCTACAACGACAAATTGCCAATATGAAGTAGACCTATCGAGGCAATATGACTGCTCCGGAAGAGACAAAATTCTCATTCACAATCGACATTATACGGGCGCGATTGCCGAATATGTTTCGCCTGCCTCAAATCACCCGCTACACAGGGAGCACTGACCTAACATAGTACATGGAGTCATTCCGAACCTACATGGAACTCCACAATGCGCCTGATGCGGTCATGGGCCGAGCTTTCTCACCGACTCTGGCTGACGCTGCGCGGCTTTGGTTTAAACAATTAAAATTGAGATTCATCAAGTCATTTTTCGAGCTCGGCGAGGCCTTCGTCGCCAATTTCATCGGAGGAAAGAAGAGACTCAAAGCACCGACCCATCTCATGAATATAGTCTAGAGAGATGGCGAACTCTTAAAGGATTATATCAAGCGCTTCAATTTGGAAACACTACAAGTGTGAAAACACTCGAACGAAACCACACTGAATGTCATCATGACCGGGCTGAGAGACAAGTCATTCCTCTTCTCTTTGGATAATAACCCTCCTACTACATTGGTGGAGTTCCTAAACCGATCACAAAAGTATGTTAATGCCGAAGAATCCCGGATCTTGCGAAATGTCATTTAAAATAAAAAATTTGTGGCCAAAAAGTAGGCAAAGAAATAATCAGACTTGACTAATACGAGTAAAAAATGAAAGGATGATCAATCTTGTGATAACCGTAGGTCAAGCAAACGACCCGATAGCAAGTTCATCGCTTACACCCCGCTGAACAAATCTCAAGAGTAGATCCTAATGGAAGTAAAGGATGAGCGCTTTGTTCAGTGGCCGAATAAGCTACAAGGCAACCCCGACCGAAGAAGCAAGAACAATTATTGCTATTTTCATCGCGATCACAGGCATAACACGAGCGATTGTTACCACCTCGAGCAGGAGATCGAAGGGCTTATCTGGGAAGGCCACCTCGACGAGCACATAGATAAAAAAGGAAGTTGGGCCACGACGACTGAGGACACAACCGATCGACAACCACCCAACCAGGGAGATCCGAACAATATCTAGAAGCCATAAAGGCGGAGGCAATTCGAATAACGCCCGAAAAACTCATGCAAGGAGCATCGGACACCCGAATCAGAAATTATGGTCCTTACCTGACCCTTGAAGGAGAGAAAATTAGAAAGGTACAATGTGACTTTCACCGATGAGGACGCCCGAGGTGTTTACCACCCTTACGACAATGCATTGGTAATCACCATTACTATAGCTAATCGGAAGGTTTTTCGAATTCTCGTCGATATATGGTCGTCGACGGACGTACTTTTCCTCCAGGCCTTCAATAAGATGGGTGTTAGTCGAGCTTCACTTTGAGCCGTAAAAACTCCCCTAATCGAATTCTCCGGAGGTTAGGTATTGCCCGAAGGGACTATCCAGCTTCCACTTACAGTCAGAGATGACAAAAACCAGACCACCGTGATGGTTGACTTCTTGGTAGTCGACCAATCATCCGTCTACAATGCTATCCTTGGTCGACCATCATTCTACCTCCTCCGAGTGATAGTATCGACCTACCACCTCGCTATGAAATTCTCAACTGAACACGGTGTGGGAATTATCAAGGGCGACCAACAGGACGCTCGGCAGTGTTATGCCACGGCTTTGAGAGTTCCCTGTAAAACAATGATAATCAAGTCTTTGGACCCGTGAAAGGAACCTAGGCACGTAACCAACCTATGGAAGACCTTGTTTCGATCATTCTGGACGAGTCTGATCCCTCCAAAGCAATATAGATTAGATCGTCCCTGACACCACCATTGCGGAACAAGGTGGTAGCCCTCCTCCGACGCTTTGCCTACGTTTTTACATGGTCCCATGAGGACATACCGGACATTGATCCCGCCATCATTCGACTGCACATCGATCCATCCTACCGCCCGATTCGATAGAAGAAACACGCTCTTGACCCAGAAAGATACGCAGTAATTGGAGAAGAGGTCGGTAAGCTCCTCGAGGCTGGCTTCATCGAAGAAATCTACTGCCCGGAATGGGTGGTCAATGTCGTACTGGTCAAGAAAGCTAATGGGAAGTGACGTGTCTGTGTAGACTACACCGACTAAACAAAGCTTGCCCAAAAGATAATTTTCCTCTTTTCAGGATTGATAAGTTAGTAAACAATACCGCAAGACAAAAATTGCTTAGTTTTACGGATGCATATTCAGGATACGATCAAATTGTAATGCACCCAATAAATAAATCTAAGACCGCCTTTGTCACTGACAAAAGTCTTTATTGTTACCATGTGATGTCTTTCGGTTTAAAGAATACAAGAGCGACCTACTAGAGGTTGGTCAACAAAATGTTTGTCCGCCAGATAGGGCGGATCATGGAGGTTTATAATGACGATATGTTCGTCAAGAGCATAAAAGCCACAGACCATGTGGCCGACTTAGAAGAAATGTTCTTCATTCTCCGAAAATACCAAATGAAACTAAACCCGAACAAATGCGCTTTCGGCGTAGGTTCAGAAAAGTTCCTCGAGTTTTTGGTCAGCCAGCGAGGGATAGAGGCCAATCCCAAAAAGATAAAGGCCCTTCTCGACATGTATCCTAAAAAATGATCAAAGACATACAGAGACTAACAGGAAGAGTAGCCGCCCACAACCGCTTCATATCTAGAGCTATTGATAAATGCATCCCTTTCTTTAAACAGTTGAAGGGAAAGCAGATTATCGAATGGACTGAAGAATGTGAGATCGCCTTCCAACAACTCAAGGAATACCTAGGATCACTATCGTTACTCTCCAAACTCGAGCTAGGCGAAACACTATTGTTGTATCTAGCCGTGTATGACGCAGCGGTCAACTCGACATGGATAAGGGAATATGAAGGAAGGCAATTGTCGGTCTACTACGTCAGCAAAGCATTAGTTTCAGGAGAGACAAGATATCTGACCTTGGAAAAATTGGCTCTAGCCTTGGTCACATCTTCCCGACGTCGTCCTGACCGACCGCCCACTTCGCCAAGTCATACAAAAACTTAAAGCCTTGGGCCGACTAACAAAGTGGGCAATTGAGCTAAGTAAGTTTGACATTAAGTATCAGCCACAAATCGCAATAAAAGGTCAAGCCATAGCGAACTTTATTGTCGAACTAATACAATCGCCAGAGCAAGCGCCAACTGAAGACCGACCCCTAGCTGACTTATCCGGATTAGGATTTCCCCCTGACCATCAAGTCGCCAAACCACCCAATGCCCCACATAGTCCTCAACCCACCACTCTGAACGCTTTATGTTGATAGCTCATCCAACTCTAAAGCAAGTGGAGCCGGGTAGTCCTAGAGACTCCTGACCATACGTGTATGCAATATGCCTTAGATTTGGATTCCAAGCCTCTAACAATACAGTGGAATACGAAGCCCTGATCGTCGGACTCAGACTGGCAGCGAACATGGGGGCTCAGCGTCTCGAAATCTTCAGTGACTCACAAATGATCGTCAACCAGATAGCTGATGTCTACCAAGCCAAGAAAGATCGTCTGAAGGCCTATCTCTAAAAAGCCAGAAAATTGATCGGTAGTTTTTAGAAGTGTAACATCGCCTTGATTCCACGGGCGGAGAATACCAAGGCCGACATGTTGGCGAAGCTCGCTACAACAGATGAGGACGAAATCCCCAGATCCATCCCGATCGAGTTCTTGGCTAGACCGAGCATCGACGAAGTCGACCCTACGCTCGTCCTTCCAGTTAATTCAGAACCAACATGGATGGATCCGATCGTCTGATACCTTGAGAACGGTGAACTCCCTGAGGATCGAGTGGAAGCGCGACGAATGAAGGTCAAGGCCACCCGATACACTATGCTTAACGGCGTGCTCTACGAGAAAGGGTTTTACCTCCCTTACTTAAGATGTGTTCGACCAGAAGAAACAGGGTACGTCCTAAAGAAAATCCATGAAATAATTTGTGGAAATCACTCGGAAGGACGCTCACTGGCACATAAAGTTATCCAGCAAGGATATTACTGGCCGATCATCCAATATGACGCCCGAAAACTCGTCCAAAGATGTGACAAATACCAGAGATTTGCAAACATCCCTCGGTAGCCACCGGAAGAGCTCACGCAATGGTCGGGCCTTAGCCGTTTGCCCAATGAGGGAACGATATTATTGGTCCGCTCCCTACAGGCAAAGGCCAGATCAAGTTCACCGTAGTAGCGGTCGACTACTTCACCAAGTGGGCAGAAGCCGAGCCATTAACAAAGATTACCAAGCAAAAGATCACGGATTTCGTTTGAAAAAATATCATATGCAGGTTTGGAATTCCCCAGACTATCGTCTTAGACAATGGAAAATAGTTCGACAATAAGAAATATCAAGGGATGTGCGAGAACCTCGGGATTCGTAATGTCTACTCATCACCACGACATCCTCAGGTGAACAGACAGGTAGAGGCATTTAACAAGATCATTAAACACCATCTTTGAACCAAGCTCGAGAAGGCTAAAGGGATGGGGCCGAATAACTTCCCAAGGTTCTATGGGCTTACCGAACTACTGCTCGGATTGCCATTAGAGAAACCCTGTTCTCTTTGGCATACGGAGCAGAGGTAGTTACCCCCGTAGAGATCAAATTACTTTTGGCCCAGACAAGCTCGTTCGACGAATCGACCAATGACGAACCTATGTCCCTTAGTCTCGACCTCTTGGAAGAACGAAGGGAGTAAGCTCGACTTCAAACCATTGTTCGCCAACAGCAGGTGTCGCGGTTCTACAACGCTCGGGTCAAGATCAGAAGGTTCTGAGTTGGAGATTTGGTTCTCTGAAAGGTGTTTCAAAACACCAAAGAATAGGGAACATGGGCCCTGAGTCCAAATTGGGAACGACCCTATGTGGTATCATGTACATACCGACCCGGATCATATCGACTAGATGACCTCAATGGTCAGTTGCTCCCACACCCTTAGAACGTCGAGCATCTGAAGATCTACTACCCATAGGCAAACCAAAATGATGCTCGTTTTTCTATATTAGTCAAAGAGTAATGTCAATAAATTTGCATGTTCTCTACCCGATCTATATTTGATCTACATCTAGTCTACATTCGATTCACATCTGATCAAAATTCATTCAGCTTAACTAACGCCATATTAATGCCTGAGCAACAACTCGGCATCAGTTCGATCAACAACGACAAAGTTAGAAAGACGACTATAATGGGTCAGTTCAAGCATACAAAGGTCGACAAAAATGGAACGCTTTTCATTAATAGAACCCAAGATGGTCTGATCATATCGGCTTTACATCGACTATAATATCAAGTTTTGTACATCAAATAATGACCAAAAGCTTAAAGCAGAAGACGACGCTAGATGTGCCTGAAGTGCTTAAAGAGGAAGATGACGCTGGATGTGCATGAAGTGCTTGAAGCTCGCGCTCCCAGTGTGCTTGAAACGCTTGAAGCCGAAAAGCTCTGCAAAATTAGCTTCAAGACTCGGGCACCCGCTCAGGCACCGCGTCAAGGGTTTCATCATCGCCTCGTTAAAGGCAGAGAGATCAAGATCGGGGAAGGAAGCCCTCATGTCCTTCGTACACTCAGCGTAGCCCTGGCGAAAGAGAGTATCTCTCTCGTCCATGAACGCCTGGGAGGACACAAATTGATGAGCAACCTCCTCCTGAGGTTTGGCGATGACACCTTTGGTCTCCACCTTCAACTTGTCGAGCTTCCCCTTGGCCTCGAGTAGCTCGACATGACACTTCTCGTGCACGCGCTTAGCCTCCTCCAGCTGAGCCTTCATCGTCACAGTCGACACTTCAAAACCCGCTTTCAAGACCTCAAGCTCGGCATACAGCCGATTCGCCCTCTGCTCGGCTCCCTCCGCCCGCTCGCGCATCTGGGCGAACTTTGCACGCAACTTCAGTACGCACGAAGCAAATTGCAGAAGAAAAAGAAGTGATGAGTGCGAGCAAATAAAAAGGGAAATAAAATTACTTCAGATGAGATGCCTACCCCGAGCAAGGTGGTCATCATGTGCGCAAGGACCGTCTCTATTGAAGCGTCAAACAAAGTAACGTACTCAGTGTCGGACGTATGACAATCGACCCAAGGAAGGATCTCCTCCACAGTCCGACGAAATTAGCTCACTTGCCTTTCCCCGACTTTCGCCCCCTTAGAAGGACATGCCTTGACCAAAGGCTCGGCGCCTCTCCAAGCATCACCAAGGGTGACTTGGTCAGGAGCGACCATCCCCGTCGCTCCAGAGGAGGTATCCACCTCCCTGCCCTCTCCCTCGTCCACGATGGCAACCGAGCGAGAAGGATCGACCTTCCCCTTGGACTCGTACAAGTCTTCTGCTTCTTCTTCTTCGGGGCCACCACCTCATCCCGAGGGGGCCTATGAACCTTGGAGAGAGGACGAATGTAAGGCCGAGCCTCAGGCATCTCTGTACGAAAACAAGTGCGTTAGAAAGAGTTATCAACCCAAGGAACTTCTCAAAGTTTTGAAGCTTGGCTGAAGATCTTACCAAAGGTCGTACCTGTGAGGATCGAGTCTAAACCTGCTTGGAGAAGTCGGTCGGGTTGAAGAAGGACCCTCCAAGATCGCCGACCTTCATCAAGAGCCCACAAATCTCGGATCTGAGACAAGGACCCGCTGTCAAGCAGAGGTGGATTCTTGGGAATGACTGAAACAAGACAAGTAAATAGGGTCAGTTAACAGTATAAGCCGATCAACGAAGGACGACCTACCATTATTATACGAACCTGGTTCGGAAAAAGCTCGAGGGATGAGGGACTGCGTTGATTTTGGGTCGGTAGTCTCCCAGCATCCATAAACCCAAAACCACTTATCCCTCTAATGCTTATTGGAGGAAGGAGCAGGGCCCCGCTGGTGTTCCGCAATGCAGAGAAGTAGTACCGGCTAGGCTGAAGGGTGTTCGGCTTCACCTAATACAAGTGAAGGAACTCATCTACCGATAGCTCGGCTGCTCCAGCTCAGCCCATAAGACTATGCAGCCGAACAAGTCCCTCCACCCGTTAGAGGTTAGCTAGCCCGGTGCCAAGCCGAGACATGTCAAGAGACGCCGAACGATTCTCTAAAGCGAAAATCGCAAGCCGCACTGGAGGGCGACCTAAAAAATTGTCACTGCCCCTTCGGGAGGTCGGTCCAGAAGTTCATCTACTGAAGGAACACCGAAAATCACAGACTCGGGAATGTGATACCCGAGTCTAATTTGGACCAATTCCTCCGCGGTCAAAGTCGAGGGCACAAGCCCCATCGGATCCTCCTCGCCCGCTCCATCATCATCCGGTGGATCGCGAGCCTTAGTGACTTGGTCGGTCGCCGAGGACACATTTAGCCCTTGCGTCCCAGGCGCCCTCTCGTGCTTGGAAGATTAGTCCAATGGCTTAACAGCGGGCACCGGTCTCTACGCTGGGGACCTCTCCACCATGATTATGGGTGTACATCGAGTCGAACTGAGTCGAGCTAGCCTCAGCTCAACTCGGCTTGATCACTGGCTGACCTCAACTCAAACTTGACTCGGCTTAGTCCTCGAGCCTGAATGGCCAGCTCGGCTCTGTTCGGTCAGAAGCTCAGGCCAGCTCGGGCCGAGTTCGAGCCAAGATCGAGCCAAGTTCGTCATTGATGCATTTCCACAAACACCTAAACTGCAACTTCAAAATATCACTATTTTACAAACAGAGACAATGGTTTTAAAGGTGTTTTATCAAACACCTTCTAAGCAACATAAAAACCAAGAAAAATAAAGAAAAAAGAGAACTTCGTGGCTAACAGGCGGATGCATATGAGGTGAAGAAGTAGGAGCTGATAGCAGAGAATGCTGACTTGCGGGTGTTATTACGTTCGATGCAGGTAGTTACCTTGTATTTATCATTATTCTCACTTATATCTAATGGAAGTTTCATAAACTACTTATTTGAGAAGATAGTAGTCATGTATGCCTAGTAAAGAAATCATCTTAGATTCAAAATTACGTTGTTTATTGCAGATTTTGCCTCTCTTTTGATCAGCAAAATACATGTGCATACAGCTTCAAGTTCGATTCGAGCTGGATTCGATCCGAGTCGAGTCAAGCTGGGGCCTGCTCGAACTCAGCTTCGAACCGAGTCGAGTCGAGTCGAGTGAGCTAACCAAGCTAGCTCGGTTCATGTACACCCCTAACTATGATGAGAAACTGAAACGTTTCAACTTTCGTGCTGGCTATCATACGTAGCGTTAATGACAATATGACTCCACCTAATCCATGTGTTATCCGACCTATCTTCGATCGACTTACTGCTCGAATCTTCATAAGTTAGCCCGAGAAGTAAGAGGGGCTCACTATTGGGGGAAAAATGGACAAGTCGATAAGTCGGCTTATGTAACACCCCAAACTTTTCAATACCCGAGTATTGAAAGTCCTCGAGTGTTACCATAAATTTAACCTATTATATATACATGTACGATACCAATCTAGTCAACCTAGCCCTACATTCATCCTCCAATATGAATCTGACCGACTGTGAATGATATTCATCTACAAATCAAGTCGTCTGACCATTGCTCATTTAGTTCGATATATGTACCTTCCTTTAACTAAATCAGTGAATAAGTCTTTATTTATAATGATTTAAATATAAGTCCCTTTGTAAAAATTGTTTAGAAAATGACATATAATCATCTAGAACCATTAGATTTCACAAAACTCTTAGATTAGCAATAATTATGAAAATGCCATCAACCTATACCCTGAATTCTAACTCACAAGGTTCTCATGATTCGTTTCGTGTGAAACTTTATACCAGGCCTAAATATCATAAATTAACCGTACACATCAAATTTCAGCCCTTAGATCACATTAATTTAGTTACTTGATCCCTACATCCGTTTGTACACTTATCAGACCAAGATTCTGATCTGTTCATCTTGTTCACACCATATGAATATGCTTAACCCACCATTAGAATTACAATTTGAGAAACCTACACGTGTGAATAAGACACTCTAATCCGACGATACACATGCTTTACCCCTAATCACTCTAGAAACCTATTTTATGTCCATCCTTTTGCGAAACTAACCGTACATCAACGCACATACATGGTCGGAGTGCATTCCATCAAGTTCCCATATTTTTAACAAGTCATCGGACCACCCATCCTGATTGGATCCGCCAAGTGGGCCATCCGAATATCAGGATAAATCGGTCATTACGAAAATCTTTAGGTTTAAGTCCAAACTGTCCGGTAACTTGTCAATCAGAGGAGTACAAATATTATTTTGAAATTTTGAAGTATATTAGTCATTAAAAGAACATCGTATTCATCCTCGAGAGATCGGGACCCAAACTGGATCACAGGAAAGAGCACGAAATATTACGCATGTTCGCCAAATTTTAAGACATTCGGACAGCACATTTCGACATAACGGGCGTCGGATGCCGGTTGAGAAATGGATGGCAAGTTCGTAAATAGTGAATGCCACTAAATGCCACCATTGATGCTTTATCGGATAGTATGGCCCACCCGATCAATAGATCTGCCCCATTTTTTTACCTTAATCCTAACAGGGCATGTTAAACGCGATGAACGGAACGGATCGTACAACTATAAGTAGTAAAGTGGACTTCACACAAAATAACTCAATTCATTCAAATGTTCACAACAAGCTATGTCTCTCGTGCATGGGGTTTAATGGTGAGTGTTGGTTGTTATTGGACACACCGTACAGCTTACTCGACTAACCAAATCGTCTCATATTTGACCCCATGTCCTAACATAGCGATACAAAAGTGGTGAATGGCATGGATTCTTTGAAAGATCATCACACCCCGTCTATTTTGTACAAACTTGTCTGCACGTAAAATATAAGTGACGGAATTATCACCATACGTCGACTATGGTGTGGCTCATCCAAAACTCGGATCCACCCCATATTTTGGCCCCTAGCCTAACATCACCTTACAAAACTGATGAAAAGAATGAACTTTCTGTAAACCATAATAGTGGACCCCACCAATATGACCTCAACTCAAGTTATGAGCCCTACCTAGACATTACATCGGCCTGATCAACGGCCCAAGATACCTTGGAAGGGCACCCTAGAAGGATGGACGGAGTAGACTTCTCACGTACATCACGATGGGCCCCACCTCACAGTGTGAGTGCACAGCAAAGACGTGCACTTGCCGTGCACTTAGTGGGGGACGCCTGGTCAGAGAGGGCTGACCCGTGTTTGCCTTGAAAAGGAAAAAAACTCCCTCCCTCTCTTTGCCTTTAACAGCGGACGAACGAGTGTCCGTTTCCCTTAATTGGGGGCCCACTTGCTCAGCCCATCTGGGCAATCCAAACCGTTTATCTGACAAAGGACACACGTGCGCCCAAATCCCCAAAGATTTACTCGACTAATCACACGTGCGCGAGCACAATCTTCGGCGAAAAACAGTCCCTACAAAACCATACTTTCCAAAAATGGGAATTTCTCCTCCTTGTCAGCTTGGCAATCCGCGTGCTTGCTTCCCTTTGCATCTCCACCATTCAAACCGAACAGATATCAACCGTCCATTGTTGTTTACAAGGATCCTGGTTTTATGAGAAAACCAGTAACCAAAACCGTGGCCGATTTTGATCCTAGGGGAGGTACCTGGAAACGGTTTCAAATCTAGTGCGATCTGGACCACCCATTCTCCATCCAACGGTCTAGGATCGCTGCAGGAACCCTACAAAGGAGAAAGAACAGTTTCTAAAAGATAATCTCAACCTCCTTGTGGCTAAAAGAAAGAAAACACCGATTTCTTGCTCTATCCGAACCCACCCACCAAACGGCATCCAAGCTTCAATCTGACCATTCACCTAGCTCTATTACAAGCCTAGAAACCCTCCCATGCTGACGAAATGAAGAAAGAAATAATGGGGGAGAATCTGCCATTAATGGCGTTCGTCCTCTCCACCGTTCCAAATCGAGCCAGGCACAGTTTGGGATGTTGTTTTCGGGCTACCACCACCTGGTGATGGTGCTGGGACAGATAGAGAAGAAAAGAAGAAAAACAAAAAGAGAATGGAGAGAGAAGGAAAGAAAGAAGAAGGTGGTGCAGCTACCTGCTGCCGCACCGAGCCGAGCAATGCGGGTTGGATTGACCCTGCGTCGGTTACCGCTGCTGGACTTTCAGTAGAGAGAAGGAAGATGAGAGGAGAAAGAAAGAGAGAAGCAGCCAGAGTTGGTGACCGAGCTTGCACCAGTGTCGTGTCGAGTTGAGTCACCCCACTCAAACCGCCAAGTTCGGCTTGAGTTGGGCCTATTCCAGCCAGATCCGACCCTAGTCACGTCAGCCTGGATGCCCATTGTTGGAACCCCAGCAAGGTAAGAAGTTAGGAGGAAGGGAAGGAGAGAGAGAGAGAGAGAGAGAGAGAGCCCTCTATTCGCCTCTATCTGTGGTGGTAGTTGGAAGATGGTTGGGAGTTCCTACTGAGTTAACTCAGTAACGACTTACTGAAATCCCGGAATGATCTATCCAAGTGCCACTTACAGCAGCTCACCTTGAAGACCAACCGTTCCTTAGACAGGTATAACATCTACAACGTCCCTGTAAACCCCATTTCAAACAACTCGTTAACGAGTTGACTCTGTATTTGTTCACCAAAATAAGATTTGCGACTCAGTCAGCTATTGGAGTTCGGATTTGGGTTTCCATCCTACTGACAATGTAGGGATAACTTTCACCCAGATATGAAGCTGAAAAACTCACTAGCTTTAATTCAAATTTCTTTTAACCCAATCATGAGTTGACTCGTCCGGTTTCCCAGCTGAGTCAACTCAGTGGCAACCCACTGTTGATTTTAATCTTCTATTCACAAACTACTTGAAATCATCTACCTTGAAAGACACGCCTTACTTCAACAAGTCTTAACAAGTAGGTAGGAATTAAGGTCTATGTGAATATTAAGCATGAATAGCCATCAGAACATTGTTTACGTTAATATTAGTTATTAAAGGTGAAACTATTAATAAATAATGCTAGTATGACATCCATCACTTGGGAAAATATTACCACTAAGAATAGATTTTATTATTTAGTTACCATTTTAATACTTATTATTACCATGGTCGCAAATGGTAGTTATATCATTAACGATAAATGGTAACTGACCATATTAAATTACACTTTGTTTATACTACACATACATTATAGTTTAATCCCTAGACCTAAACCTAAGGATGAAGCCGTAAAACCGAGGTAATTCAAATCCTAAAATCTAAGTTTAAGACTAAACCCTATGATGAAAATCTCAATCTTATATTGAAACCCTAAAAGTAAGTAATCCAAACCCTAAGTTAAAATCTCAACCGTAAATAGTACGTAGAACTTGTATCTGACCATGCGATTCTGTAATTCATGGTAGGGTTTGATTATAAGGGCACACGTGCTTCTTGACAACATTAGTGGCAATCTGACCTATAAGGTGATGATTCTTCCTCTTGAGCTTTTCATATTCTCATTAGCTTAAGTTATAGTTTTTATTTAAATTCATAATTGATATCTCCCTTTATAATCACATGTGTTAGCTGGTGGAAATTGAATTGTTGTATTACATGCTTTATGATTATCCTGTATAATTGTTAATGCTTGTGGATTTCTTTTTGTGGATTGCTTATGGAACTTAAACTGGTACATTAGTGGGAAATTTTCACATATGAATGTACACCCATACTTGGGATGTAACTTAACTAGTTGTGGTCGTAATGGACCTTCGACATAGTGGTTATTGAGTGGTGGTCTAGATGGATCATTGATGTGGGCCTACCATCCAGGGTTGTTGTGCCCAATGGTTTTTAAGGATGATATTTATCGTATGATTTTGATATCGGACCTATGTGGCATATTTTAATACTCGCCCTACTTGGTTTTGTTTTGATACTTGCCCTAGATGGGTTCGATGTTTTATATAGTGCAACCATGCGATGGTAAGCCGCATATACTGTAATGTGATTGGCCACTAGTCGATGGGTTTCTATTAAAAATCCTAAGGTGGTAGTCTCATGAGTCGGGGATGGTGGTATGAGACCTATGCCCAAGCTGTCGGCCTACGCTGGGCTATACGCTCCCCGTAGTAACCTTAAGTTTACCTAAATTGGACGATTGTAACTGGACTAGTAACGATTTGGCTAATCATTCATCCACAGCATGTTGACGATGACGGGTGGCAATATGTATGTTGTAGCACATGCCCTTAGGATCTTCGGGGTGTCGTTTCGCTAGCTCCCAGACCACCGACTATCGACCCCTGTCCGACTGGATGATTTTCTCAGGTCGATGATTTGCATGGGCGACGAGCCCAAGTCCGACTGGATGTGCATCCCCAGGTCGATGTGGATTCACGCATCCATGCATTTAAAAAGACTGCATCATGAACTGTTTTGATTGCTTTATTGTTTTATAACTATGCTTACCTAATGCATCGGTGTATAATCTTGAGGGAAATTCACACTGAGCTGACCACTCATCCATCAAATATACAACCGTACAGGTAGAACAGGTGGCCCAGATGATGTATATGATCAGACTTAATGAGGAGCTGTGCAGGTGTCATGGATGCATGGCCGTATTGCTAAGAGGAGCTGCGCGATCTTGTGGCTCTCATTTATATATTTTATATGTTTCAAATTTCTCATGTATATAATCTTGTAATTGATAGTGTAGAGACATTGGTTTGTATAAGTCATTATGGGCAACCACTTGTATATTCCAAATGAAGTAAAAATTTTTCCTTATGTTGATTTGTCCATTCTACGCTCAACTGCTTACTCTGATAAAAGAAAAAAAAATACACTCGAATTTAACCATCCTTCAAGGTTAACACTTGGGTTTTTGGGAAACGAGTCATATACTAGGGTTCTGAAAACACGGGGCGTTACAACTTATGGAAATGAACAAACTTTATTGAACTAGCCTGAGCCCATGAAAACCCGAGCCCGATAAGGCTTCTACGTCCAAAAGCAGGCTGGCGTTCAAGAAGGTAATGTAAATGCAAGGACACTTGAAGAGCTTCTAAGCTCACATAAGTGGTTGAAAGACCGACCTAATTCATAGGCCAGCTAAAGGACGGTTATAAATCATCTGTAAATCAGTCACACATCGATCACGGGTCGATCATAGCTCGGTCACAAATCGATTACAGACTGGCCATAGTTCAATCATAGATTGGTCATAAATCGACTATCGATCAGTCATAGGACGATCATAGATCGACAATAGTTCGATTATAGATCGGCCATAAATCAGTTGTAAGATGATCACAGATCAGTTGTAAGATGCCATAGCCCAGTCATAGATCGCCATAAACTAAACGACGCCTTGACAAGGTCAAGAAGTCTCAGCATCCGGACGAAGGAAACATTATCCTTCTAGCTTAACTGACGAACATAAATAAATGTCGGTCTGTCAATCAGGGCAGTACCTTTTGGCTCGGCTCCAATTATGCGATCGCTTTGAGACCCAACCTAAAGCCGAACTATAGGCTTAAAGAGTGCTCATTGAAGATCAAAGATCTCCCCTTCGAGATCTCCATGAGATAAGAGCAAATCCCAATGACCTCGGGACTCCGCAATCTCAGGGAGATCCCGGATCGTATCAAATCTCTAAGATATTAGGGGAGACCCCCTTCCATAACGGGATCCTCTCTTCCCTATAAATGGGAGAGTTTCATCCACTATTAAAGTACGTTCACGAAAACCCTAAACACATAACTGATCTCTTTTCTGGAGATCCTACTTCCAAGACCAGTTATGTATCCCTGACTTAGGCATCGAAGTCCCCTGAATGAACCAGGGCCTCCTTTGTCTCTCACCTCTATCTGTGCAAGTTCAAGGAGGAATAACGTGAAGGGTCTGTCGAAAAAATGCATCAACATGTATATATGGGGGTACCAAAGCGGTGTGCAACTGCAATCAAATTGAATACTTCAGGTGATTCGCAAAGGAGTGTGTTATTCCTTTACATATGTTTTTTTCTTATTTTACAAAAAATGCAATGACTTTCATTACAACTGTGATCATTTTATTATATTTATTAATAAACAAAATATTTAAAGAAAAAACATGAAATATGAAGTTAGGTGCTAATTTTATTAATCCGGATAAGAGTATAATATAATTGATAAAAAAATAAAAATAAAATTAAAAATAAATTGCTAACAACAATTCGAACAAGCAAAGTGGCTATGGCTGGTTGAAAATCCTCTAAACTCGAAAGGTCAGAAGAAGGTGGTTGACAACTTCTCTCTTCTAGACTTGAATGGTTGAAAGACGGTCATCTAAATCTAGACAGTCGTGGTTTGCCTAACAAGTCATAGCTAAGAAAATCACTAAGGACTTGGGCCTAGTGATAAGTTCGTTGATGAAACTAAGATAATTTCGACTTATTGTAACAACTTGTTGAATGTAAGTGAAGAGATTGAGCAAGATGCACTAATCAATTCAGACTTATTCTAACATGGTGCTGGACAATAGTGGAGCAGCTAAACCAAAATAAGATATAATGAGATAGTGTGAGTAGCCGATCCATTTCCACAAAATACATAGCTGGTAGGCTTCAATTGGGACACATGACTACACATGCAGCTAATGGGTGAGAGTGCAAATATGTATATATGGGGGTACTAAAGCGATGTGCGATTGCAATCAAATTGAATACTTCGGGTGATTCGCAAAGGAGTGTGTTATTCCTTTACATGTGTTTTTTCTTATTTTTACAAAAAATGCAATGACTTTCATTACAACTGTGATCATTTTATTATATTTATTAATAAACAAAATATTTAAAGAAATAACATGAAATATGAAGTTAGGTGCTAATTTTATTAATTCGGATAAGAGTACAATATAATTGATAAAAAAATAAAATAAAAATTAAAAATAAATTGCTGACAACAATTCGAACAAGCAAAGTGGCTATGGCTAGTTGACAATCCTTTAAACTTGGAAGGTCAGAAGACGGTGGTTGACAACTTCTCTCTTCTAAACTTGAATGGTCGGAAGACAGTCCATCTAAATCTAGACAGTCTTGGTTTGCCTAATAAGTCATATGTATGAAAATCACTAGGGACTTGGGCCTAATGGTAAGTTCGATGATGAAACTAATAAAATTTATACTTATTGTAACAACATGTTGAATGGAAGTGAAGAGATTGAGCAAGCCACATTAATCGATTCAGACTTATTCTAATATAGTGTTGGACAATAGTAGAGTAGCTAAACCAAAATAAGATATAATGAGATAGGTGTTGATGTTGGATGAAAAGACTGGATAGGCAACGTTAAGCTTAAGAAAAAAATTGTTTAACTGGATTGGTAAGGGCCCAATTAACTTAGTCATAGACGTAGATAATCATAGGGTCCTTACTCTTGCTCTGGTGGTAGACTCTCGGTAGTTTCAACACCTGGTCAAGGGTTCGAGCACCCATAGGTGGTGAAATCCCACTAAGGTGTGAGTGTGTGGGGGTGTTAGTGCGTGTGTAAAAAAAAAAGGAGGCGTGGTCAGTATTTAGCGTAATTATAAGCGTAACTTGGATGTTGGAGTGAGGTGATGGTCGGCCATGCAATCTTATGTATATCTCATTGAGTTTCCATGTTAACGCAACCTTTTATATTCATCCACGTGTACAAGAAGATATCCGTCTCCAACAAGTAACGTGATTGTGCATAATTTATTAGGTATATAATATATTTTTACATCATGTTATGTGATTGTGTACACTTTCTGAGTCACTATTTTCTACATCAAGTTATGTGATTGTTGCTTTTGTTGGATTGTTGGAAAGTTTTTTTTTTTAATTATTATTATTATTTTTTTTACTATTGCATTCATTGCTTTCCAATATAAACACGCCTCCACTTTATTAAATGTTAAGCTCATATTTACCATGTGTGGTACATGTTAACATGTGGTATTTTGTGAATTGTCTGATCCGATCTTATTAAATCGGGTATAAACAATAAATTTTTCATGTTTTAAAATCTTAACCTTACTATGTAATTCAAGTGTAGTTGTAAGTGAAATGCTTTTCCTTTTTTTTTTTTTTTTCGCTCCATCTTAAGGGCCTGTTTGATTTTTCAAAGCAGGTGTAAATACCTTGTAAATGGGTAATTATTACCCTTTCACCCTGTTTGAAAATTCATTAGAATTTCTATCTTAGAAACCGGTTCAAAAGAGTTAGTTTTAAACTTTAGATTCCGTGGTGATGTATATGATACATCCGTTCCATCCATCTATTTTGCCACGACATTTTGAGGCATGAGCCGAAAAATGAGGCAGATCCAACATTTAAGTGGCTTACACCGAAAGAAACAATAGCCCCAAGAAGTTTATAACGGTAAGTGTTCGATTCCCTTTTTCTTATGGCGTGGTTCACTTGAGCTTTGGATATGCCTCATTTTTTGACTTATACCATAAATTCAGCAGCTAGCATAATGGATGAACGGTGTGGATGTGTGACATGCATCATGGTGGGACCCACAAATATTTTGCAGCTTTCTCAATTTTTTAATCTAAAGAGCAGACAGTCAAATCAAGCATTGGGAAAAATGATGTAAATACCTAAGGAAGTAATTATTACCCATTTATAGGGTATTTACGAAGAATTTAAAAATCAAACAGGCCCTAAAGGTAAGAGAGTTACGTGTGTAGCAAATGTTTCATTAGGCTATTAATCCATTATAAACATGGCATGCAAATGAATCCCCAAACAAGTTAATTATTGGTTGCATCACTAAATTCATATTAATAGAATGATTCGAACTCTCAAAACATTAGCCATGTAAATCGATGAATAAAATATGATGGTGAGTTGCTCATTTGTGATCTTTATGCTTTATGGCTAACAAAATGCTTAGGATTTTATTTTCTTTGGCCAATGTATATATTTTAATGGGCCTGTGACAATCATTCAATTAAATATCAAATATGTAATTTAAAATATTAAATTTGACTTAATAATCAAAAATTTCCTATAATTTAAATGTATATTTTTTTTAATTTGGTGTTTTAATTTCAAGTTGCCAGATAAAATGAGTTGATGCAGATGCAACGTATGAGTTGATACAAGTCAATGCAACATATATGGGGATCACATGGTCATCAAGCTTAGCCCATGAAGATTTTATATCACAATCCTCTAACTAGACATTTCATGCAAAAATTATGTGTGTGTGTAATGGGGTTTATCATGGGGTGACACACCTGATGGTTGGGTGGATTTCACATTAATGCATGGCGAGGCATACCTAAGCCAACAATTCATTTTCCGCATTGAAATAACTTTTATCAAGGACATTTTCTGACATTAATTTCTCCTTGAACGAGGCAACTAGTTGGACGGTCCAACTAGTTTTATATATATATATATATATATATATATATATATATATATATATATATATATATAGGAGGTTGGTACATGCCAACGAAAGGAATCTCGTTGTGTCAATTATAAGCCATTACTATCAAGCAACTATATTTCTAATGATATTTTTATGTTATTATAATAAAAAAATTAAGATTAGTTAGGAGCTAAAATATTGTAATTTTTTTAAAAAAATTCATATTATATTACACATATATGGATATAGATATGGATGAGCTTCGAATACATAATGATATGACTTTTAGCCTATTTACGAATAAGAGACCATGAATAAGAGACGTATATTTTCCAACCAATCCACTTTTGCACTCCAACTTAGATAATTTTGGGTGTCATTAATCAAGCAGTGGATCAGAGTATCAGACACCTTCTATGACAGACATACGAGACACAAGCCGATAATCACATAAGCTATATTGTAAAGATACACTATTTAAAAAAACATGACGAATGCGAATTTCCTAGCATCCTATTAACACGAAACCCTTGTAAACAAAAGGTAAGTAAGGCCTGCTGTGTGTGACCATGATGCGTGTGAAAAAGAAAATGATACACCACGTTTGACAATGGGGATGGAAACATTCATAATCCAAACCTTCTTACAGTTACCACTGATGTTTCTATGTGAGGTGATTTATACCCAAGTCAAGGGAAAACACAAATACCAAGGGACCCACCTATTGAACCCTACATCTTGTTAGAGTGGGTGCACATGGGTGGTGATGGTCTTAATGGCTAAAATGGTCCCCTACTGTGAAATAAAAAATGAAGAAAAATTAAAGGAATAAATAACCTCCCCGCACAAGGAACCCACTTATTGAACCCATCCCACATATTATACGGGGCCCACTTGATCATCTTTAAGTAGATACAAGTTGTCCATATGAAAGTGGTTTTAATTTTATACCATACATACAAGTTTGAAGGTAAATTTTATCATGGATAGACTACATTGGAGAAAACAATTCAGAATTAACTCACAACGTTGATGGAGTTGTGGGCCACAAACAACTCCAAATTTTTTAAATGATCTTTTTGTAGGTTCATGGCCGTCTGATTAAAGAGAACATATCAAATTGGTCGATGATGGCTCCAATCGTTAATTTAATGGCCCACACCTCATTTTCAAAATGCTCTCTCAACTTTTGCGAAAAGCTACCACTTGCAATGAGAATTTTCGTCAGGAGAAAAAGTTAAAAAGTGCTCGAATGACCAAAAAAGATGACTTGAAATTGTAATATCAACGCCTATATTATATCATAATTTATGACTATTTTAATTAATTACCACAAGAGAGAGCAAACTAAGTGTTACCTCGCCTCACCTAAAATGCTGCAACTCTAACCATGGGAGTCTCCTCAATGTATGTATGTAGCATTCATGTTGTCTATCATATTTGCCTGGTCATTTCAAAGCTTGGAAAAAAAAAAAAAAAAACAAGCAAATCCAAATCTTAGGCGGACCATATGTCACACCCCAAAATATGGGTACGGAGTGTGCACCCTCAGACTTGAGTTTTGGTTTCTAACTCGTACACAAAGTGTACAAACTTCACCTATTCATCAGCTTACTCAAATATGAGAATTATGTTCATTCTAAGTTTCACCCAAGTTCGTCGAATTTCAATCATGCACACATAACACTTAGAACCAATCAACCATGCACATATAAATCTTCACGACTTCACGACCATTCAAATAACATAAATTTCGAACATAATTAATTTATTACGGCATCTTACTATAAATATGTTTATTCAAAATTCACAATGTCCCAATCAAATAAATCCAAACAATTGCTTAAAATCACACGATCAATGCCAATATGCATTGTACACAAATCAAACTATCATAACAAATAAATTAAATATTCGTGAATGGTCTAATGCAACCAATTCATCTTCATACAAGTATGGCCATATTTCGCGTGGGTCGTGTTCAGGTCCAGTGGCCCCTTTCAGTTTTTGCGGCACATCATTTGTTAACGGCTCATTTATAAAGTTTTTTCCATCAATAAAAATGTAAGCTAGTCAAACTTAGTGAAATAACCCAGCATGGTTCATAAACATAGTAATTGAAATAGTACAAAACACTGAATAAAAAAAATGTATGCACATGATATATGAATGCGCTAGATGTGGTGATTGTCTATCTGCTTATGTTGAAGATCGTCAACCAGCATCTACCCATTGGGTAGGCTTCCACCTTTCGGTAGGCATGGGCATGGCCCGTATCTACTAATGCTCTATTACGATTGACATTTCTTCTAGGGAAGACCCCCAGGATTGACCATGCGATATGAAAATGCGATGAATGATGCATGGTTTCATCAATTTATAAACACTTGTGTATATTTTAGAATGTAAGCATGTAATTTTATCATTTTTTTTATATAAATTAAATGTGAGAACATAAATTAGAATATGATACAATTTCATGAATCAACATCACTTAGATCAAAACATCAATCAATCAATTATAAAAACAATTCCATTTGAAATTCCATGAACATGAGACATTTTGGGTTACTCACATGAGTTTAGTAGTAAATAAGTCACAAGATGATATGATGAATTTGAATTTTGAAATCCTAACAATCATACAACCATGTTAGTGTTTGATCCAATTACATCACATAGTGGGTCGCACATTTGATTTCAACACCCTAAGTAGTAAACCACTATGCAACAACCTTTAACGACCAAACAATTTAAGTTTACACGCATGATTCATTTGATTCGATTATGAAAGCTCAAATTATGTCCAAACACCTGTCAATCGATGCGGTCGATTGATCAACATCGATCGAGAATGTCTCGATCGACCGAACTTCGAATCAATGGAATTTTATTTAAGGCATATAGGTCGTTGGACATGCTGCACAGTACGCAAAAAAAACGCAGTGAGCCGAGATCCAATCTCAAGCCTCACCCACAAACGATAAATGAGAAGAAATATAAAATGGAAACAGATCAAAGCAATCCAAACAAACCACAAGACAAGATATACGTGAAAAAACCCCAACAAGGATAAAAAACCACGGATGCAAACTTCCACTATGAAGAACGAAGATTACAAGGCAATATACTAACCTCTCCCTTTGAAGTACAAAGAAAATCCCTTGCCCACAACTTAAAAGTATTTTCCAATATTTGCCCTTTTTAACCCTAGAAAAGCCCTAGGGACTCATATTTATAGTTTAGGCAACTTCCCTTTCGCACCCTTGCGAAAGGCGACATCAAAATTCGTAGTCCGTATCAAATTCGGAAACCAATCCGCGTAACCTCGACTGGTCGAGCAGACTGCACGACCGGTCAAGCATGGGCCATAACCGGTCGAGAATCTCGGAACCAAAAATCTTATGCTCGCTGGACTTTGAGTCGAGCCAATCTATGACTGGTCACCACCGGTTGAGTGGGCTCTACGACCGGTCAAGCAGGGGCCACGACTGGTCGTGCACGACCCCGGATGTGGCTCCACTTCTCAACAATCTCCCACTTGGAGACACATCACCATAAACTTTTGTCTTCTTCATCCGGAGTGCACCATCTTCCCGTCTTCAAGCCTGAAGACCAATCAAAGCTAAACAGAGCTTCAGCTTCTCCCGTGTGACCGCCTTAGTCAGCATATCTGTAGGATTCTCACTTGTATGAATCTTCTCCAGAGCAATCGATCAATCTTCTAGTAATGAACGTATGAAGTGATATCCGATGGCAATATACTTGATCCTTGAATAAAAGACTGAATTCTTAGCTAAGTGTATTACACTCTGACTATCACTGTAAAGCTTGCAATCTGCTTGCTTCTTACCCAACTCCTCCATAAAATCTTACATCCACACCATCTCCTTGCACGCTTTTGTAGCCGTAACATATTTGCTTTCGACGTACTGATAGATACTATCTTCTGTAACTGAAAGACCCAACTGACTGTAGCACTACCCAGAGTAAAGACATAGCTTGTAGTGCTTCTTTTGCTGTTGATATCTCCTGCCAAATCTGAATCCATGTAACCTTGTAGTTTGATTTTCGATCCACCATTGCACAACCCTACATCCTTAGTACCTACCAGGTATCTAAGGATCCACTTCACAGCTTTCCAATGTTCCTTCTCGGGTTGTTCATGAACCTGCTAACAACTCCCGCTGCTTGAGTAATGTCTGGTCTCGTGCTTACCATAGCATACATGAGACTCCCAATAGCTGACGTGTATGAGACTTTAGCCATGTAGTCCCATTCCTCCTGCGTATTCGTACCTTGCTCCTTGGATAGCTTGAAGTAGTTGGCTAATGAAGTGTTAATCGGCTTAGCACCTCCCAAATTGAATAGATCAAGTACCTTGGCTATGTACTCTGCCTGTGACAAAAATAGTTTCTTGTTTTCTCTGTCATGTTTTATCCTCATGCCTAAGATTTGTTTTGTAACTCTCAAATCCTTCATAGAAATTCTCTAGACAGCTGTCTTATGAGATCTGAGATGTCCTTCATGCTTGAACTGGTCACAAGCATATCATCAACATACAGAAGAATAATGATGTACGACGTATTAAACTTTTTCAAATAGCAACAGTGGTCTGTATGACATCTCCTAAAACCATTTTCCGACATGAAACTGTCAAACTTCTTATACCACTGCCTAAGGGCCTGCTTTAGGCCATATAGACTCCTTTTCAGTCTACACACCTTGTTCTTCTTTCCCGGTGCCACATATCCTGTCGACCGATGCATATATATCTCTTCTTCAAGGTCCCCACGAAGAAAGACTGTCTTAACATCTAGTTGTTCTAGATGTAAGTCCTCTGTAGCCACTATACTCAAGACCATACGAATCGTAGATATTTTCATCACAGGTGAAAATATTTCAGTGAAATCAATACCTGCCTTTTGTTGAAACCCTTTTATAACCAATCTAGCCTTATATCATTTAGAACCATCGTACTCCTCCTTCAGTCTGTAAACCCACTTGTTATGAAAAGCTTTCTTACCCTTAGGTAGAGTGACTAGCTCCCATGTACAATTAGACTCAAGAGAGTACATCTCATCATCCATGGCCTGCTCCCACTTAACCCGTGTATCTGACTGTAATGCCTCTTCAAAACACTGGTTCACCATTATCTGTCAGCAGTAGATAATGTAAGGAGGGTGAGTATCGGACCGTGGGTCTCCTCTCCCGAGTAGACCTCCTCACAACCGGTATCTGTGGCTCTGCCTCATAATGCTCCTGTGCATGATTATCCTGTGGCACTGTAACACCCGTGTCCGGTAACTCTTCCATCTCTACGAATTCTTTCTCCTCGGCCTTATTTTCATGCACACTGTCCTTATGCATCATTTTTTCATTGAAGATTACGTCCTTGCTTCTGATAATTTTCTTGTTTTTTGTATCCCAAAACCTGTAGCCAAAATCATGTTGCCCGTAACCTATAAACGTGCACCTCCTGGACTTCGCATCCAGCTTATTTCTGTGCTCTGCATCAATGTGAACATATGAAGTGCAACCGAACACTCTGAGATGTGCAAGGTTCACTTCTTTCCCAGTTCACGCTTCTTATGGTAACCCACTATCCAATGGTGCTGAGGGACTTCTATTGATGATATATGCGGCAATATTCACAACATCTGCCCAAAAGATCTTGGGCAACCCTGCATGTAACCTCATGCTCCTGGCGCACTCAAGGATGGTCTCAAGGATGGTCCTGTTAATGCGCTCAGCCACACCATTTTGTTGTGGTGTCAATGGAATCATTTTCTAATATTTGATTCCATTTGCTGCACAATACTCTTCAAACCTCTTATCACAGTACTTTCCCCCATTATCAGATCTGAGACATTTTACCGTTTTACCTGTCTTATTTTCTACCATAACTTTTCACTTCTTAAATGCATCAAATACATCAGATTTGTGCTTTAAGAAATAAATTCACTGTTTCCTACTGGCATCATCAATAAAAGAAACAAAATAACGTGAGCCAGTCCCCACACATCAGTGTGTACAGGCTTCAACAGATGCGTCTTTGGAGCACGTCTTGTCTTCTTGAAGCTTACCCTTTTCTCTTGCCATACACGTAGTCCTCGCAGAATTTCAAGTCAATAGACTTCAACCCCGATAGCTTCCCTTTTGACAATAACACTTTTATCCCTTTCTCACTCATATGTCACAACCTCTTATGTCATAACTGCTCATTCACTCCAGTTGATGCGACTGCGAGTGAACTATACAATCCTGAAGTCACCTACAAAGTACCTTTCTTTTTTCCTCGAGATATCACCAAGACACCTTTTGTGATCTTCCAGGAATTACTGGTGAATGTCGTCACATAACCAGTATCGGCCAATTGTCCCACTGAGATTAAGTTACGTTTCAAACTCGGTACATGTCTGACATCCTTCAATTTCAAAATCGCTTCGTCTTTCTGATTGACATGAACGTCTCTCTTTCCAACAATACTGCACGGCTCATCATCACCCAGGTAGACTCTCCCAAAGTCACCTGACACATAATCACGCAGAATTTTCTTACATGAGGTGACATGAAATCCATCAAGAGACAAGATCAATGCCTCCGTTTTACTCTCCTCAAATAGATTCATTGAATCCTTTTCGCTTTGAGGGCTTCCTTCTTGTTTCTTAAGCGCTCTACAATCACGTTTCATGTGCCCCTTCTTGCCACAATGCCAATTTGTCTTTCGGTCCATTGAACTTCTTCATTGACTTAGAACGCTTGTGTTTATTGCCTCCTTTATTCAGCGATCTTCCTTTTCCTTCAACGTTTAGAGCATTCCCTGAATCCCCTGAAACTCCTAATACATTTCTCCTATATTCTTCGCTAAGAGTTAGACCGGCCACAACATCAAATTTCAACTTTGTCGATCCTGAAGAATTGCTCACAGCAATCACCAAACCATCCCAACTGTCTGACAAACTGGATAAGATCAATAACGCCCTGACCTCATCCTCAAAAGTAATGCCAACGGATTTCAACTGGCTCGTGACTGTATTGAACTCGTTTAAATGTTCAGCCACGCTCCCACCATCTGACATCTTCATGTTGAATAGTTGTTTCATAAGATAAACTTTGTTGGATATTGAGGGCTTTTCATACATGGTGGTTAGGGCTTCCATTAATTATTTTATAGTTTTCACCTTGAATATATTAAAGGCAATACTCTTAGATAAAGAGAGTTGGATCGTTCCTAAAGCCTTCCTATCCAGTAAAAATTATTCATCATCTGTAATCTTTTCTGGTTTCTTCTCTTTTCCTCCTAGAGGAATATAGAGGTCATTCTGATACAGATAATCCTCCATCTGCATCTTTCAAAAGGTAAAGTTTGAATCATCAAACTTCTTAATTATAGTTCCCTTCTTCTGTCATTACTCTTAATAGAACTAAACCAATAGCTCTGATACCCGTTGTTGCGCAGCACGCCAAAAAAACATAGTGAGCTGAGATCCAATTTCAAGCCTCACCCACAAACGATAAACAAGAAGAAATATAAACTATAAACAGATTAAAACAACCCAAACAAACCACAAGACAAAATAAACATGGAAAAACCCCAACAAGGGTAAAAAACCACGGATGCAAACTTCTACTATGAAGAACGAAGATTACAAGGCAATATACTAACCTCTCCCTTGGAAGTACAGAGAAAATCCCTTGCCCACACCTTAGAAGTATTTCCCAATATTCACCCTTTTTAACCCTAGAAAAGTCTTAGGGACTCCTATTTATAGTTTAGGCAACTTCCCTTTCGCAAGGGAGCACCCTTGCGAAAGGCGACACCAAAATTCGCAGTTCGTATCAAATTCGGAAACCAATCTGCGTAACCTTGACTGGTCGAGCAGACTGCACGACCGGTCGAGAAGACCCCACGACCGGTCGAGAAGACCCCACGACCGGTTAAGCATGGGCCACGACCGGTCGAGAACCTCATAACTAAAATTCTTATGCTCGCTGGACTTCGAGTCGAGCCAGTCCATGACTAGTCACGACCGGTCGAGTGGGCTTCACGACTAGTCGAGCAGGGGCCACGACTGGTCGTGCGCGACCCCAGATGTGGCTCCACTTCTCAACATGACAAAATTTGGCATATTTGATTAATCGATCAATCAATCGACGATTGATCGATGATACGTAGATAAGTCTGAAATTCTGAGGATTTGCTTTAATTAAGGGTATATGGTCCATTTAACCGCAATTGATAAATTTGCCCTCATTAGTTAATCTAAGTTTTCCTTATTAAACACTTCAATATTCGATAACATAATAATTGTATGGTCGATCTGGCCCCGTTTATTGTGTTGCTCAAATAATTAAATTCCAATTTTATCAAAATTGATAATAACTAATTAATCTTACAAATATAAATTTATCCATATAAAGCAATTCCTTATGCCGAAACTAGATCATTTACATGGTAAATTGATCATCTTCATTCAAGTGTGTACTATGGACATAGGACTGATTCAAACCGTTCATCGCACTCATCTAGCCATATATTATATCAAGATTAATAAATTTATAAATATACCAACCTGAAATTGCTTTCCCACCAACTCTCTCTCTCTCTCTCTATATATATATATATCTCAATTGTACACCATGCATATTTTCGTTAATATTTAAGTCGGAGTGATGGGAAGAGAATTAGAGAGATAAAAGGGAGAGGAATTAGAGATAAAAATAAGATATTAAGATCGGATAAGAGATTAGGTTTGGATAAGATAAATGAAATATGAAATATATTTCTCAAATGAAAAAATAAATTATATAGGCTTTACACTGTACTTATTGAACATCCATATTTGAAAACTTATCGGGGCCCACCTAAACGCCTACCCTAATGCTTATTTTAGATTCAACCGAATATTATTAACGTAAAATAGTCATGGATGAAGGGAAGAAACAAATATCAACACCTAAATGCCTACCTTATGGTTTATTTTAGATTCAACTTGATGAATGGAAGAAACAAATATCAATTTTATACAAAATTGTTGACATCCGTGATAAAATTTTATTGGTCGATCACTTTTGCTTCATGTGAGATGGCCCACTTGAGATCTGGAATTGCTTTTTTTTTTTTTTTTTGGGATAATGTCATGAAATGAGCTGAAAAAATGAATAAATGTAGTGGATATACCGTCAACACATTAATGGTAGCCTCACAGTCAGGGCTGCACCGTGTGGGGTGAGGCCTGGACCAAGAGGCGGAGACCCTTATTATTATCATCCACATGAGAATTCCATCTTCTTCGTTTTTTGTGCATCATGCTCTAATATGATCTGAAAAAACGGATGAACGACGTGTATATTGAATACATACATCAAGGTGGACCCCACGGTAATGGCCGCACCGTCTCGGGGAGGCCAGGGCGTACCTAATCCGCTCCCTAGTGTAGATGGATTGATGTGTATAAAGTGAAAATGCCAATATATATATATAATATATATATATATATATATATATATAATATATATATATGTATATATATATATATAAAGAGAAATTTACGACTGTGGACCCCAACTTTTATCCAGTGGTTTTTTTGAAGCAAAACAAACATTACTTGCGAACTTAGACCCGCACGTACGGACAACGAATTTGAGGACGAAAATACCCCTGCTTTTTAAAGTACGATAAGCTGGTCTACGAAGATTTGGCTATGGTTATAATCCGTAGCCATAGGAAATTGCGGGATTTTTAAAGCAAACTCGTTGGACAGTTCTAAACTTTTTTGATAATATCGAAAGACCTTCGATACATATCGAAGGACATATGAAAAAGCAGTGGCTACGATTATGGCTACGGTTATAACCGTAGCTATAGGGTCCCACTGACACTAACTTAATCGTTTTTCTATTTTTTTTTTCGTTGTAATCCCATGACATTTTGTGGGTCCCATTACGAGGTATGTGTTATATCCAAACTGTCCATCTATTTGGCGAGCTCGTTTTAAGGCTTGAGACGAAAAATAAGACAGATATAACTATCAAGTGGACCACACTATAAAAGGCAGTGGAGGATTGAACGTCTACTATTGAAACCCTTTTAGGGGTCATAGAAGTTTTGGATCATTATGAAATTGTTTTCCCTCTTCATCTAGGTCTTTGTGACCTTATGAATAGATTGGATGAAAAATATATGTTATGGTGGGCCCTACAAAATTTTTAATGATGAAAATCAATTCTCCCCTGCTCTTTGTGGTGTGGTCCAGTTGATTTTTGTACATGATTCTTATATATATATATATATATATATATATATATATATATATATATATATATATATATATAATGCTTCTAAATGATCTCGAAATATGGATGAACGTTGTGGATATAATAAATACATAATTGTGGGGCCCATGTAACTTTGATCTCTTTTGAGCGGGGCTAACATGAAATTGAGCAGGGCAAACTATAAATTGAGCGGGGCAAACATAAAATTGAGTGGGGCAAACATGAAATTGAGCGGGGCAAATATGAAATTGACCGGGACAAACTGATAATTGAGCAGGGCAAACATGAAATTGAGCAGGGAAAACATGAAATCAAAATCAAATAGGCCCTTAAAAACAGGGGTATTTTTGTCCTCAAATTTGCTGTCCGTACGTGCAGGTCTAAGTTCGTAAGTAAGGTTTGTTTTGCTTCAAAAAAACCACTGGATAAAAGGTGGGGTTCACAGTCATAAATTGAGCGGGGCAAACATGAAATTGAGCAGGGCAAACTAGAAATTGAGAGGGGCAAACATGAAATTGAGCAGGGCAAACTAGAAATTGAATGGGGCAAACTGAAAATTGAGCATGACAAACATAAAATTGAGCGGGGCAAACTAAAAATTAAACGGGGCAAACATAAAACATGAAATTGACCGGAACAAACTAATAATTGAGCAGGGCAAACATGAAATTGAGCAGGGAAAACATGAAATCAAAATCAAATAGGCCCTAAAAAGCAGGGGTATTTTTGTCCTTAAATTTGCCATGCGTGCGTGCAGGTCTAAGTTCGCAAGTAAGGTTTGTTATGCCTTTTAAAAACCGTTGGATAAAAGGTGGGGTCTACAGTTGTACATTTCTCCAAGAAAGAAAGAAAAAGCGACTTATATGATACTCAGGCAGCTGCCGCCGCTTGATACGCGGCCACTCAGAAATCTTACATCTTGCACAGACGAACTAAAATTAAACCGCCTAGTGGAACCCATCGTTGCTATGATACTCAGGCAGCAGCTGCCGCTTGATACGCTGCCACTCAGAAATCTTACGTTTTGCATAGGCGAACTAAAATTAAACCGTCCAGTGGAACCCATCGTTGCTAAGTTAAAATCCTAATATAAGAATACATGAATAATCCTAACCTCTGATACGTCACCATCCATATGTCGAAATAAACGATTTGATATTTTTGACCGTCAGATATATGGTCCCCGATCTGATAGTCAGATTATCAATTAAAACATAATTTTCACCGCACCATAAATTTATGGTACGATCCATAATTAAGACGGTTTATTTTGACTTACATGTATGCCACTTAGACAATTGATAAGTAATTCTAAATGCCTGCGTATCATCCTTGGCACTCTTTCAGAGTATCAAAGTTTTTTTCAAAGAAAAAGAAAAGTTCTCTGATACTCAGGTTGTGCCTGATCCTTGATACTCAGCCACTTAGAAATGACACATTTAGAAAATATTAGCTCTTGTGCCTGATCCTTGATACTCAGCCACTTAGAAATGACACATTTAAAAAATATTAGCTCCAATTAAACCGACTAATTTATGGATCCAATTTCATAAAATTTAAAATAAAAAAATAAGATTTTTGAAAAATCTTAAACCTCTGATTTGTGGCATTTTGTTTTTTGAAATAGGAGCATTGAATAAATTTCTTTTTTAACCGTCCAATAAATCTCCATAAATCAAGTATTTATATGACGAAATTAGGATCATTTTTGGGTTATGATAAATCTAAAAGTCTATAGACAATTTTGACAGTTTATTTTTAATTATTTTTTACTGCCTATATAATATATCAGTAATTTCCATCTGCCTGTGTATTATCCATGTACCGCACCAAGAGCATCAAACAATTTTCGAGAAGAAAAGACATTGACGTTGTGCCGGCACACAGGCAAGAAAGTTATATCTATGGCGATTCGCGCGATAAGATATTTAAGAGATGAATCTCAGAACACGTGTAAAATTGGACAACATGTAAGAGATCCAAACGGTTCATCAGACGGATAACTATCCCATTAGTCAATAAAATCCAGTATTAATCATACAAATGAAAATTAATGGACGTATGAAGTAGTAATTCTACAACAAAAGAATTCATCGCACACTTGTGGCCCATATGATTATTTTAACGATTGGATTTTGTTATAGAGAATTATAACCTTTCGCTTCACATTCTAGATTGCGTGGATATCTCAATAGCATGCTAATATAGCATGTGTATTGCGATTCACCTCTTCAATATCTCCTGTCGCGAATATCTTTACTATTTCCAGTAGATATTTGCAGAGAGAGTCATGAAAGGGGGGAGAGAGCAGAGAATCCACGGATTCGGAATTCGGGTTATGCAACTCCATGTGCTCGCTCTAGACACTCGTGTCACGTGCTTCGCATCACCATCATCTTCTTGTACGCGCATCCAATCAAACCAGAAAACAGCTGGCATTCCCATTTCCCATTTCCCACCGCCGCTCCCTTTTCTCTTCGCATTCTTCTTCAGCATTCTCTTTGAGAGAGAATGGCGGGAGCTATGCCTACTGGAAGTCTCGGATCTTGCTTCGGATCAAAACACGGGGACAATCCTCACCCCGCGATCGGGCTCCGCATCCGCGCCTTCGGTTCCGATCGACGGTTCTGCTGGGTTCCGTACAAGAGCAGGTAGATCCAACAGTAGTCGCTTGTTGCACGTGTATAGTCTAGACTGTGTGAAAATGTACGCGTTCTGTATACACATGTAGAGAAATGCTCACATCCAACCGGTTGGACGATAAGCTTCCGTCCACCTAGCTGATAACTTATAATATATCATGTACGTGCGACATCTATCCCGTCCAATGTGTTTTCCCCACAATGAGGATCGCATTATGTAAAAATCAGTTCCATCGAGTGATCAGGTGGGCCACACCATTAAAAATATAGAACCGATGATTAGTTACAAATTACAATTGTGGGCCACCTGGTTAACGGATGGGGATGATTTTAACACCAGGTGATCCTCATGGTGGGATCAACCTATTGGACGGATTGGATTTACACAATTTCATTCTTGGAAGCTATCGGCTGGGTGGACGGCGGCTAATCGTCTAACCCGTGGAAGTGACACACGGAGGACCTGATTGAAATAGTACATTTCTGGACTGTTTCAATTCCCAAAATGGAAAATAGGTATATGGAAATAAAAAGGAGGTGGGTGATATGCATGATCCTGGGGGATAACTGTGCAGATTTTTGGATTTTGGTGGGAGAAATTGCCAAAGGAGGCTCACCCATTTTGCCACACTAGGTAATGATCCGACCGTTGATCTGGTAGGAACTGTTGCATATGGACCGGATTGGGAAAAATCTCACCGATCAGAGATCATCACCTCCGTATATAGGCCAAAGGGTGGGTTGTTTGATACTTAGGTGGGGTGTGATACTTGATATGTGGGCACTTGGAAATTGTACAAGTTGCATATATTAACTCAAATTAAACTGATTAAAGTGTGGAATCCACTGTTTCTAAGTCACAATCCGAAAATCAGATTGGTTGAGCAATCCTAACTTATGATTCGTGGGCGCTTGTTTGTTGAAATAGGACCATTGGAGGTTTTCATTTATAACCATCCAATGAATGTCTACCGCCTGATAGTAAGATGATCAAATGAGCGTATTTTTTGGTTCATGATGCATCTAAATTGAGGCCCAAAATTTGGACAATTGATTTGAATTATGTATTTGCCACATATGCAATTTTGCTGCTTCTAAGTTTCTGCGTGTTATATGTTAGTTAGAAATACCATGAGGATGTTTTATCAATGAGATTATTGTTGTTGATCGAGTGCCTTTAATCCTAGTGCAGAGAAGCCCTATCTCGGTTCCACTGGCGTCTCTTTTGGTTTGACCGAATTAGGGGTGAATTTTCAGGTTGCACGCTGCCCACTTTTGCAAATTTTTAGTTCGACCTAAGTGTGTGAGTTGGTTCCTTTCGGTCCGACCAAAAGTCCCATTGGTTCGACTGACGGAATGCGTAAGTGTGGGTTTTATTTTCTAATATTGTACGGGAGTGTATAAATACCCTTGTAATTTGCGATTAGGATTAGAGTTGTAGAGTAAAACGAGCGCCAAGAGGGTTTTGGAGCCTGGCACGAATACTTAAGGGTTTTGAGGAGAAAGCTAGGGTTTCTATTGTAAGTTGTTCCATCTCTTGTAACCTTATTATGATTATGGTGGATTGATCGTTGCTTTGTGCCATGGTTTTTCCCGCAAGGGTTTTCCATGTTAAATCTCTCGTGTTCTCTATGAGAGCTTGGATTTTTTTATTCCCTATTCCTTGTTTGATTCGATCTGAGGTTGCTCCCAACAAGTGGTATCAGAGCTTAAGGTTGGGGTATATTAGTTTGAATCTCATACTCGGGCCTATATAAACCGGGCCAATTGACTCATCAAGTGGACTGAAGCTTGTATAAAGAAAATGGACAGTTAAAAAGAAAGTTGCCAGATTGCATCAAACTCAACAGATAACCTCATCCTCAACAATCTTTTCTATAATCTCAAGGAAAAAAAAGGCAAAGAGGAAACTCTAGGGCTTCCTTACTCGATAACAGAACTCAAAGTCTCTACAAGCACTCATGTAGGGAGAGCTTTCCAAAATAACCAAAGCTGCTAACTGAACTAGCTAACCATGGTTAACTAGCTATTCTTAAAAAATAGAGCTATGCGTTTGGGTCATGAGCGATTCTTGTCTATACAAATGAAAAATGCATGTGTCGAGTCCACGATCTGATGGGTCCATCTGTGGGGCTCAGTAGTCTGATCTGACAGACGTATATGTATCTGGGGCCCTCTTTTGTCATCGGTGTGATCAAGCCTTGAACCAGGCCAACTGGATTGGATAGATTTTTGGGCCTGCTTATTAACTGGGTAGGCTGTGAAGGCCAACCTTCGATCATCAGTGGCAGATCTTTGGGAGCAGAGTGCTGATGCATCAATCCATATCGAATGTGAATGTATTGGAAATGAACATTTCTACTTCATTTAAGTTTCATTCATCTTTTCATCCTTATCTTTAAATGAGGAACCTCATTTGAATCACTTGCTTTTATAGTTTCGGTTTCTGGCACAGCCGAAGAGCTACTGGATGTTGATTATGCAGTTGGTTTTTTTTTATAGATGGTTGTCTACAACTGCAAACATTCCAAAAGCTTCTCCAACCTCTGTAGAGGTACAGGAAAACCATTGCTTCCCTATGAATGATTAGCATCGTATATATACTTAATTTCTCAGGTTAACAGGGTGGAAGTTCTGGTGAAACTGATACAGTTCCTACTCCCAAAGTTATAATAGATCAGGACTCAGATCCAAATGCAACTGTTGTGAAGATAACTTTCGGCGACCGCCTTGGAGCTCTTCTCGATACTGTAGGATATTGTCTTCTTTGTTGAAATAAGTGTTTCTTCATAAATCCAGGATACTGCCTTCTTCTTTGTTGAAATAAGTGTTTCTTCGTAAATCCAGACTTATTCCTCCATAATATGCGTAGAGCTTTGCTAAGTGCACAAACCTGTGCAATAAAGATCATGTACATGCCACACATATGCCAGCATGGTACTCAGGTGCAAGATCCTCCATCCATCAGGTTGGTATGACACAGGAAAAAAAATCTGGTCCACTGGGCATGTGGGCCCCAATATTGGAAACAGGTGGATGGGTTATAAACTTCAGCCAATTTTTCAGAGCTGTAAGTTTCACAAACTGTGGACCAACCGACTAGTGGATCAACCTGATTCTTGGGCATCATTATAGTGGTTCCTTTCTGATGTATGGATTGGATCTCGGACCTATGTGGCAAGTACATGGGCTTTATTGCATGCGTGTGCACTTAGCAAAACTTGTATGTATATTATGGTCTCCTTTCTCCCCCCCCACGAGTTGGCAAGATTCCTATATCTTTGTCTAACAATGTTTTAATCTTCTGTAGATGCATGCGCTTAAGAACCTAGGACTGAATGTTGTCAAGGCAAATGTCTTCTTGGACTCATCTGGCAAGCACAATACCTTTGCTATCACTAGAGCGTAAGTTCTCTTTCATATGATGATGATGGGCTTGGATTTATGTTATCCTTTCATTCCTGAATTGCTACTGTCATCTATGAAGTAGGGGACAGCTTATTGGCATGAATTTATTGTACTTTATATCTTGCTATATTATGGACATTGTTGCAACAAGAAGATGATGGGTTCCCATGCGTCTATCTCACAGTTTGGTGTTTTTTTATTTTTATTTTTATTTTATTTTTATATTTTTTATAACTTATTATTGTAGTTCTTCAAATATGAGTGTTTTTTCTATTTATGTTCTTTCATTCTTGCAAAATTATGGTTTTTTGATCACTCTAGTTTATATCAGAGGATTCCCTCACAAAAAAGCATGCATTAAATTAAAATGGTGGTTTATAACATTATTTAGAAGAATATGTGCTCGAGTTACTGGATAATTTCAGACATATTGGCATGTTTTATGGGCATTTAGGATATATTTCCTTCTTTAGTAGTTTAGTCATGGTATTATGTAACCGCATTGGCTGGCACATCGGCTGATACGACTCCCATTCAGTTGATACAGCCCCCGTAATGGTCTCTTTTTTTGGGGAAAAAAAAAGTTATTGGCAGAAGTCTAAAATATATAAGGATCCCAAATATGTAATCTTTTTTTTTTTCTTCTGAACATGTATTTGATGGTGTAACGGGCCATTCTTTGGTAATAATGTTGTCTGTTGAGCAAGGGTAGTGGCAGCTTGACCTAATGAAAGTAACCAGTTGTGCCCGAATCGAAACAAATCAAGCAGGATATTGTGAAGTCTAAAATATGTAAGGATCCCAAATATGTAATCTTTTTTTTTTTTTTTTCCTGAACATGTATTTGATGGTGTAACGGGCATTCTTTGGTAATAATGTTGTCTGTTGAGCTCAGGTAATGGCAGCTTGACCTAATGAAAGTAACTAGTTGTGCCTGAATCGAAACAAATCAAGCATGATATTGTGGATTAGGGCCCGCATATAAATACAATAAAAAGAATATGGAAAAATGAAAACAAAAGGGTAATGGTTTACCTCTTCTCTCGGTATTTCCCAAAATGGTCTACTCCGCTCTGATTCATTGAATTGTGTCTTAAAAAAAAAAAAAAAAAATCCTTAAAATGGGCTTGGATCTAGTTTAAAATTAGTTTTTAAGCTTCCTTCATGGTTGAAATGAATGAATGGGAAAACGAGAGTAAAAATTGCAAGTAAAAATTTTCAAAAGGTAATGGTGCTGATGCTGGGGCGTATCAACTTGTATCAGCCGATGCAGCCCAATACGGTCTATTTTTTCCACTTATAGCGGCTTCTCAATAAAATCATTAAATTTCAAAAAAAAAAAAGAGTTGAGCATTTGATGCTGCAAGATATCTATTTACTCTTGGTTTTCACCTGCAGGTGCAATTGGCTAAAAGAAATTATCTCTCATTCATGGAAGCATATAATTTCTGTGTACTTCATAATGCAATAACAAAGCAAGGCTAGCAAATCAGCTACAACCACACACACACACATGTGACTTCATATTCTCTCTGCACTGCTTCAGTTGCATCTCGCCATGAGAATATTTAGGAACTCAGCTCCTACCTGCAACAGTTTTGGATAGCTATTTGCAGTTGGTGCTTTGCGGAAAATTGTCTATGTGTTCATTGCAGCATTTTTGCAGGGTTACTGGCCGCAAAGTTGATAATCCGGAGTTGCTAGAGAAAATACGCTTGACAATTATCAACAACCTACTCCAGTATCACCCAGTAACGTTCTCGAAGCTTTGGCTTACATGCATGAAATATTCTTCAAGGATTGTCATGCATACTTCTATAAGTTACATTGTTTTAAATGACCATAATTGGTGGACCAGGAATCCAGCGCCCAATTAGCCATGGGAGCAACTTTTGGGGTTGAGCCACCAAAGGAAAAGGTACATCCTTCCAAATGGGTTTTTGAATGCCAAGATCATACTATGGCTTTTTCCGTTTATGGAGCAGAGATGTATTTAATTTACTTTTCTAGTGTAAAGTGTAAGCAGCATGCAATGACTATCCACTGTTCTGACTTATGAAATTTATGAACTAGTCCATGTTATTTATTTGTGTTGCCATCCCTTACTGGGTTAGTGGCAAGGTGGTCCATAACGGTAATGGTTAAAAAAAAAAAGAAAAAAAAAGGGCATGTAAATTTATTTTCCAATTTTATACACGAGAAACGTGGATAAAGATGTTGCCCAGAAAAGGCGTTGAGTTGATTTTCAAGGCATTGAAGAGAGGTGGGTGACTGTTTGACCATGGACATTTTTGCATTTTCACATGAATCAATAGAAAACTACACTGCAAACCAAACAGTAGTTTTCCATATGGAATCTACTATTTTCCATTTCCTGAGGATTCCATGTTTGTTTTCTATAGCCTCATTTCGGATTCAACACAAACAAATGTGTCATCATTGTAAAATCAGGGACTTGGTTTTATGTGTTACATTGTTCTGTACTTATTGGGTCTTTGCAGGATCAGCCTGTGGCTTATATTGTTTTATTGTCAATATTTGATTTACTGTTTCACTTCTCTATCTTCAGGTTGATGTGGATATCGCAACCCATATACACATCCATGACGATGGTCCTGACCGAAGGTATGCATGTTCTATTGTATATTTTTGAAAGTCACAAAGTCATAATCTTGTTCGTCATTACAAAAATGTTATTGATGTTTGAATTCTCATGGTTCTCTTGGTACCAGAAGGCTCAGTACCCTGCATTACTTTGATAGATTCATTCTTTTTCTCGTGATGCTAGATATCCGCCATTCTAGAAATGTGTATTGTAATAATTTTCACATCAAGGAATGCTGGGTTTTTATGTCCTATCACATATGACATTCTAAGTAAGGAATTAATTCCTACACCCATCCCTTTTGGTTTGCATACACCCAGTTTTTTCATCATGGGAATTGAAATGTTAAACTTTTTGTACTAGAGGAGTTATTTTATTCTGGCTGTGTATAACACTTGATACACAGGCACTTAGAAACGGTACGTGTACCTTATACTAACCCAAATTAAACAAATTAAATTGTGGGACCTATTGTTTTTTTTTTTTTTTTTTTGGAAAGGTGAATGAATTTATCAGGCAGAGACAAAAACACACCAAAAACAAAACAAAACACACAACCAACACGAAGAACAAAATAATGCGAACTAAGGGAAACCTGAGAAACTAAGATATACAACAAACCAGCCCCGTGTAAACTCGAGAATCTGGAGAATGTTTTTCTGTATTTCTTCAACCTAAAGGTGGGTTTAAATAACCACATTACAAGGCTATACAAGGAAGCTTATTTAGAGCTTCTCTATAGATGGTATTTTACACCTAACAACCCATATATACAATATTCTAGTTGTTGCACAGCACGTCAACAACGCAGTGGGCCGAGATCTAATCTCAAGCCTCACCCACAAACGATAAACAGGAAGAAATATAAACTAGAAACAAAATCAAAGCATTCAACAAAACACAAGACAAGATATATATGGAAAAACCCCAATCTAGGGTAAAAAACCACGGCTGCAAACTTCCACTATGAAGAACAAAGATTACAAGGCAATATACTAACCTCTCCTTTGGAAGAACATAGAAAACCCTTTGCTCACACCTTAGAACTCTTTCTAATACTTTCCCATACACCTAGAAAAGCCCTAGGAACACCTATATATAGTTTAAGCAACTTCCCTTCCGCACCCTTGCGAAAGGTGACACAATCCGCAGTCCGCATCGGATTCGGAAACGAATCTGCATAACTACAACTGGTCGAGTAGACTGTACGATCGGTCGAGCGACCCCTACAACCGGTCGTGAATGAGCCACGACCGGTCGAGCACCTCGGGACCAAAAAACGATACTCGCTGGACTCTGAGTTGAACTGGTCCACGACCGGTTGAGCGGGCCCCTACGACCAGTCGAGCATAGCTCACGACTGGTCGAAGACGGCCCCAGATGTGTTTCTGACGCAGGACAGCCCTAATTATGATGCATGCTCATGAACATAATTAAACAGCGAAAATAAAAGGAATAAATGATCTAAAATTCTAGCAGTAATCATCATAACTAAGAAAATCATAAAGGAAACATGCAATGAGCGGGCCATCATCACAACCATGGAGTATGGAATTCAATTATTACTTAGGTTGGATCCGGCGAGGGATGAGACCTCCCGATCTTGCATGGTCACCCAATCGATCAATGAAGATCACTAGTCCGAAGAACCAAGAAGTTTCTCGGATTAGGGATTTGAGAATTTGAGGGTTTAGGGTTTAGATCGATTCTCAAAGTTTTGATCGAAGAAGGATTAGCCAAAACTAGAAAAGAGAAAGAAGGAAATAATTACCTTGAGGAAGTTGGAGGGGCACAAGAAGAAATTAGAAGAAGAAGATCAAGGGATGAGAAGAAGTACCATTAGAGAGAAGAGAAGAAGAGGGCAACCAAAGGGTTTGCTTTTCATTCATCAATAGTTCCAATTCGGATTTAGGGCTTTAGCCCACTTAAATAAGCAAATAAAGACATAAAATACTAAAATACCCCTAGAATAAGCAAATAAAGATATAAAATTACTAAAAGACCCCTAACTTAAGCAAAAACACGCAAATAGACCCCTAACTTAAGAAAAAACGCGCAAATAACATAAGTGCGGGAAAGTTCGGGTGCTCGGTCTTCTTTCTCCAATCTTCCTTCACATGTGTCTTCCCTGAGTGGGGTCTTCTATATGTCCAATCACATGTGAAAGGTCTTCAGCTCCTCAATAGTCGCCTATCCACAAGGACGACACTTGTGATTGGCGCTTTCTTCGTTGGTACACCTTGAATGCGCTTGTGTCCGCATCAATTCCCCTCGGGTGAGAAAAACTCGACTCCGACGAGTTGAAACTTTTGTAGCGCTCTAGCAGATCTGGATCAATACCCTGCAATGCGTCGCCCGACAGCCACGTAGATTCAGACGACGGTTTGTTCTTCCACTTGACAAGATACCTTTGGAAACCTCCATCTCTCGTGGATACTATCTCGTCATCCAAGATTTCCTCAATTTCTTCTTTATGGGTAATAGGTGGAGGAGGGGGTGGAAGGGGTTGGGTAGCAAACTCAGAAAAAGGCCATGAAAGGACGATGTATCAATAATGGGAGTATGGGCACGGACTAGATCTTCCACATTAAAAGTTGGATTAATGCCCATTTCAGGTGGAAGGTCAATCCGATACGCGTTGGACCCAACCTTTTGTAATATCTTAAATGGTCCAGCACTACGCGCTTGTAATTTTTTAGCAGATCCTTGAGAGAATCGCTCTGGCCTTATTCGCACCATTACATAGTCTCCTTCTTGAAATTCTTGCACTCTACGATGAGAATCAGCTGAAACTTTATAATCATCATTGCTCTTATTTAACCGCTGTCTAATATGTGTATGCAAATCATGAATATGGCGTGCAAATGCATCGGCTGACTCAGAAGACCTTTGGGTAACAGACATAGGTAAGAGATCTATGGGCATTCTAGGTTTATAACCACTTACAATTCAAAAGGACTCAACCCTGTAGATCTATTAACTGACCCATTATAAGCAAGTTCAGCAGTTGGTAAAATTAGGTCCCAAGTCTTAACATGTTCACCCACTAGACAACGTAGAAGATTTCCAAGGCTACGGTTTACCACTTCAGTTTGACCATCTGTTTGTGGGTGGTAAGCAGTAGAAAATTGCAAACGAGTTCCCATAATGTGCCACAGTGTCTTCCAAAAATAGCTAGTAAATCGAACATCACGATCAGACACTATGGTTTTAGGTAACCCATGGAGACGCACCACACCATCAAAAAAGAGACGAGCAACATGAGACGCATCCGACGTCTTCGAACATGGGAGAAAATGCGCCATTTTAGAAAAACGGTCCACAACGACAAAAACGGAATCGTGCTTTTTAATAGTCTTGGGAAGCCCAAGCACGAAGTCCATACTAATGTCCTGCCACGGAGCATGTGGCACTGGCAATGGCGTGTACAGCCCGGTATTTTGCTTTCTTTGCTTTGCCAGCTGACATGTTCGACACTGCCCTAAAACTTTGGCTACATCTCGCTTGAGACTTGGCCAATAGAAACGATCTTCCACGAGGGCAATGGTCTTATCACGACCAAAATGGCCAGCTATCCCTCCTGAATGAAGCTCCCAGATGAGGAATTCACGAAGGGACATACGGGGAATACAAAGTCTGTCTCCCTTGAAAAGGAAGCCATCTTTAAGAACATATTCACCCATAATATGCTGGTCACTAGAGAGCGACGCGTAAGTACCCCCAAAATCAGAACATGTGGGGTATTCATCTTTCAGTTGCTCAAATCCGACTACCTCTACACTCAAGGAGTTGAGCAACGCCACTCTCCTACTAAGGGCATCTCTGCTGGTTTGTTTTCAACCCCGGCCTTGTGTTTCAAAACAAACGAATATTCCTGAAGAAACGCTACCCACTTGGCATGCCTTGGGTTGAGTTTCTTCTGAGAATGCAAATATCTCAACGCCTCATGATCAGAAAACAAAACGAATTCTTGCGGTAGGAGATAGTGTCGCCAATGTCTCAGGGATTGCACTACCGCATAAAATTCTTTGTCGTAAGTGGAGTATTTTTGTTTTGCCTCATTCAGTTTCTCACTGAAATAGGCCACTGGGTGTCCTTCTTGACTCAACACTCCACCTATACCGACACCAGACGCATCACACGCTACTTCAAAGACTTTAGAAAAGTCAGGTAGACGCATGACAGGAGCTTCTACCATCTTGCCCTTAATTTCCTAAAAGCCTTGACTGCGGCTTTAGACCACACGAACTCTCCCTTTTTCATGCACTCGGTAATGGGAGCCATGATCGTGCTAAAACCCCTAATGAAAATGAACCGACGATAAAAAGTTGCTAGGCCGTGAAAGCTTCGCACCTCATGAATGTTCCTTGGTTCCGGCCACTCAACTATGGCCCTGACTTTTTCAGGGTCTGCGCGCATCCCTTCAGATGACACTATAAATCCTAAGAACACAACTTGGCTAGACATGAATGCACATTTCTTAAGATTAGCGTACAACTTTTCCTTCCTAAGGACACTACAGACCTTCTTTAAATGTTCAAGGTGTGATTCCTTAGTGGTACTATAAATAAGAATATCGTCAAAGTACACCACTAGGAATTTTTCCATGAACGGCCTCAAAGCTTGTGTCATCACCCGCATGAAAGTACTAGGTGCGTTAGTCAAGCCGAAGGGCATGACCAACCACTCATACAGCCCATCTTTCGTCTTAAACGCCGTCTTCCACTCATCTCCTGGGCGTATACGGATTTGGTGATATCCACTCTTGAGGTCTATCTTAGAGAATATAGTGGACCTGGCCATCATGTCAAGCATATCATCAAGTCTAGGTATAGGGAACCTATACTTGACAGTAATTTTGTTTATGGCACGACTGTCCACACACATGCGCCACGTGCCATCTTTCTTTGGCGTCAACAATGCAGGCACGGCACACGGGCTCACTCATACTCTCTTGGATGAAACCCTTTTGCAGAAGCTCATCAACTTGCTTCTTCAACTCTGCATGCTCTGCAGGGTTCATCCTGTTGTGAGGAAGGTTCGGTAGAGTAGACCCTGGGACAAGATCAATGGCATGCTGTATGTCCCTCATAGGTGACAACTCATTCGGTAAGTCTTTAGGAAATACATCACTGTATTCCTTCAAGACCGAAGTCACCTCACGGGGCAACTCTGATGGAACCTCAGGTGTAATCTCTCTAGCCACACGGGAATACACCATAGAATCCTCCTTAGCCTCTTTTTTCAAACTCTCTTGCGCTGATTATATGTAGAGACTTAGGTTTGAATTTCCCCATTCCTCTAGGCTCACTTGCCTTCTCATCCTTCTTCTTCCCTAGTGTATTCTCAGGTGGCATGGGATTAAGTTTGATCTTTTTACCGTTATACATAAAAGTACACGCATTCGAACGGCCAAAGATCGTGACATCATTATCGAATAGCCACGGTCTACCTAGGATAACATGTCCCACATCCATAGGTAAGACATCACACCACAGGGACTCTTTGTATGACCCAAACTCGATGGGGACTAGACATTGCTGGGTGACAGGTAGGGATGTCTTGTCAACCCAAGAAACTTTATACGGGTCTGGATGAGGTGTGGATTTCAGTTTTAAGCGATCTAAGGTGCTAGTGGAAATCACATTCTGACAACTTCCACTGTCCACTATCACCTTACAATTCTTTTCACCACACTTGGCAATAGTGTAGAAGATAGTGCTTCGACGCCAGTCAGCACTACTTCTAGACTGAGTTAGCACACGCCTGACTACTGCAAGCGTTGCTTCTCCATCCACTTCTTCTTCATCAGTAAGTCCTCCTTCAGGGTGATACTCTTCAACTTCATAATCACCTTGGTCATCTCCACCCTTGTGGGACTCGCCTATAACTAAGGCTCTCCCACGGCTCTTCGTAGGACACTGATTAGACATGTGCCCAAGGTTGCCACACTCATAGCACCTCATTTGGTTCATGTTACTAGGACCGGCACCAAGAACCCTTTACCCTTGTCCTCCCTAGGCCTAGGCGAAATGGTCGCCTGTGCCCTAGGTTGACTACCAATATTAGGTCTAGTTCCCTGGAAACTAGATCTAGCACTGGAGTCTCGGGACTCAAAACGACGAACGACAGGAGCCTTCAGATATTGCTCTAACTCCTGCACGACTTGATATGCTTCATCCAAGTCCGTTAAGGGCCGAGTCATAAGCTCGCGCTGAAGATCCGCACGAAGGCCCGTCTTGAAACGCGAGAGCGTTACTAGAGGGTCTTCTCGGATATCACATCGCATCACATATTCTTCAAATTTAGCGATGTAGTCAGCGGCAGACATTGACCCTTGGCGTAAGGATTGCCATTGGTCAAGGAGCTTCTGGCGGTATGAGAGAGGAAGGTACTTCTCCTTCAACTTCTCTTTCATCTCATACCAATGCATGATAGGGGCTCTACCAACTCTCTCTATCCTACGCTCGGTGTTGGTCCAGAAGAGCTTGGCTTGACCCACAAGTTTCATCTTAGCAAACCGCATTTGACGGTTTTCCGACATGCCATACCACTCAAAGTAGTGGTCCATGTCAGCAACCCAGTCAAGGAATGCCTTGGGATCCAAGCGCCCATCAAAACTCGGGGCCTCAACTCTCACACTCTTCATCGCACGCTCATCTGGATCATAACGGTCTTGATGATCACATGTGGCTCGTGCCTCTCGCACCACACCACGACCGTTACCACGATCTCTATCTTCATTACCACCACGTGTGGCAGCGCGTTCTTCAATGATTCCTCCCACTTGGGAGTACGCATCATCCCCTACAGCGGGATTTTCCTTTTGGGACGCCTCTAGTTGCTCGACCTTAGTCATGGTAGTGGTAATTTGGTTCTCAAGGCGGGCAAACTCGCGCTTCTGACCCGCTTCTAGGGCGGTTATCTTTTGTATCAATTGAGCAAGTTGCTCAGATAACTGCTCGTTATTCATGGTAGGTTGAAGTCCTGGAAATCTCAAACTCTGCAAATCTGCAAAGCTGGAAATCTGCAAGCTGGAAATCTGCAAATCTGGAAACTGCAAATCTGGAAATCTGCAAATTGCAAAGCGGGAAATTTGCAAATCTGGAAACCCTAATTTGATAACTCGATCTAGACAAAAAAAACCATGCAAACCTATGCTTTGATACCAAATTTGACGCAGGACAGCCCTAATTATGATGCATGCTCATGAACATAATTAAACAGCGGAAAATAAAAGGAATAAATGATCTAAAATTCTAGCAGTAATCATCATAACTAAGAAAATCATAAAGGAAACATGCAATGACGCGGGCCATCATCACAACCATGGAGTATGGAATTCAATTATTACTTAGGTTGGATCCGGCGAGGGATGAGACCTCCCGATCTTGCATGGTCACACCCAATCGATCAATGAAGATCACTAGTCCGAAGAACCAAGAAGTTTCTCGGATTAGGGATTTGAGAATTTGAGGGTTTAGGGTTTAGATCGATTCTCAAAGTTTTGATCGAAGAAGGATTAGCCAAAACTAGAAAAGAGAAAGAAGGAAATAATTACCTTGAGGAGTTGGAGGGGCACAGAAGAAATTAGAAGAAGAAGATCAAGGGATGAGAAGAAGTACCATTAGAGAGAAGAGAAGAAGAGGGCAACCAAAGGGTTTGCTTTTCATTCATCAATATCCATTCGGATTTAGGGCTTTAGCCCACTTAAATAAGCAAATAAAGACATAAATTACTAAAATACCCCTAGAATAAGCAAATAAAGATTAAAATTACTAAAAGACCCCTAACTTAAGCAAAAACACGCAAATAGACCCCTAACTAAGAAAAAACGCGCAAATAACATAAGTGCGGGAAAGTTCGGGTGCTCGGTCTTCTTTCTCCAATCTTCCTTCACATGTGTCTTCCCTGAGTGGGGTCTTCTATATGTCCAATCACATGTGAAAGGTCTTCAGCTCCTCAATAGTCGCCTATCCACAAGGACGACACTTGTGATTGGCGCTTTCTTCGTTGGTACACCTTGAATGCGCTTGTGTCCGCATCAGTTCCATATCTCAACAATCTCCACTTGAAAGACAATCGCCTTAAACCTTGGTCTTCTTCATCCGGAGTGCACCACCTCCAGTCTTCAAGCCTGAAGACCAATCAAAGCTGAACAGAGTTTAGCTTCTCCTGTGACGCCTGGTCAACATATCTGCAGGATTCTCACTGTATGATTCTTCTCCAGAGCAATCGATCCATCTTCAGTAACGAACGTATGATGAGGTAATATCTGATGGCAATATGCTTGGTCCTTGAATGAAAGGCTGAATTCTTAGCCAAGTGTATTGCACTCTGTACAGCTTGCAATCTGCTTACTTCTTACCCAACTCTTCCATGAAATCTTACATCCATACCGTCTCCTTGCACGCTTCTGTAGCCTCAACATATTCTCCCTCTGTCGTACTGATAGATGCTATCTTCTGTAACTGAGAGACCTAACTGACTGCAGCACTACCCAGAGTAAAGACATAACCTGTAGTGCTTCTTCTGCTGTCGATATCTCTTGCCAAATCTGAATCCACGTAGCCTTGTAGCTTGATTTCTGATCCACCATAGCACAACCCTACATCTTTAGTACCTATCAAGTATCTAAGGATCCACTTTACAGCTTCCCAATGTACCTTCCCGGGGTTATTCATGAACCTGCTAACAACTCCCACTGCTTGAGCAATGTCTGGCCTCGTGCTCACCATAGCATACATGAGACTCCCTATCGCTGACGCGTATGGGACTTTAACCTTGTAGTCCCATTCCTCCTGTGTCTTTGCACCTTGCTCCTTAGATAGCTTGAAGTGGTTGGCTAATGGAGTGCTAACTGGCTTAGTACCTCCCATATTGAATCGATCAAGTACCTTGGCTATGTACTCTGCCTGTGACAAAACTAGTTTCTTATTTTCCCTGTCATAGTTTATCCTCATGCCTAGGATTTGTTTTGTAGATCCTAAATCCTTCATGGTAAATTCTCTAGACAGTTGTCTTTTGAATTCTGAGATGTCCTTTATGCTTGAACCAGCCACAAGCATGTCATCAACGTACAGAAGAAGAATGATGTACAACGTATCAAACTTCTTCAAATAACAACAGTGATCTGCATGACATCTCCTAAAACCGTTTCCTGACATGATACTATCGAACTTTTTGTATCACTGCCTCGGGGCCTGCTTCAGGCCATATAGACTCTTCTTCAGTCTGCACACCTTGTTCTCCTTTCTTGGTGCCACATATCCTATCGGCTGATACATATATATTTCTTCTTCAAGGTCCCCATGAAGAAAGACTGTCTTAACATCTAGCTGCTCTAGATGTAAGTCCTCTGTAGGCACTATACTCAAGACCATACGAATCGTAGACATTTTCACCACAGGTGAAAATATTTCAGTGAAATCGATACCTACCTTTTGTTGAAACTCTTTTACAACCAATTTAGCCTTGTATCGTTTCGAACCATCGTGCTCCTCCTTCAGTCTGTAAACCCACTTGTTATGAAGAGCTTTCTTACCCTTAGGTAGAGTAACTAGCTCCCATGTATGATTAGACTCAAGAGAGTCAATCTCATCATCCATGGCCTGCTCCTACTTAACCCGTGTATCTGACTGTAATGCCTCTTCAAAACACTCTGACTCACCATTATCTGTCAGCAGTAGATAATGTAAGGAGGGTGAGTATCGGACCGTGGGCCTCTCCCGAGTAGACCTCCTCACAACCGGTGTCTGTGGCTCTGCCTCATAATGTTCCTGTGCATGATCATCCTGTGGCGTTATAACACCCATGTTCGATAACTCTTCCAACTCTACGAAATCTTTTTCGTCGGCCTTATTTTCTTGCACACTGTTCTTATGCATCACTTTTTCATTGAAGACTACGTCATTGCTTCTGATGATTTTCCTGTTTTCTGCATCCCAAAACCTGTAGCCAAAATCATGCTGCCCGTAGCCTATAAACGTGCACCTCCTGGATTTTGTATCCAGCTTGTTTCTGTGCTCTGTATCAATGTGAACATATGAAGTGCAACCAAACACTCTGAGATGTGCAAGGTTCACTTCTTTCCCAGTCCACGCTTCTTTTGGTAGCCCACCATCCAATGGTGCTGAGGGACTTATATTGATGAGATATGCGGCAGTATTCATAGCATCTGCCCAAAAGATCTTGGGCAACCCTGCATGTAACCTCATGCTCCTGGCGCGCTCAAGGATGGTCCTGTAAATGCGCTTAGCTACACCATTCTGCTACGGTGTCCCTGGAATCGTTTTTTGATGTTTGATTCCACTTGCTACGCAATACTCCTCAAACCTCTTATCACAATATTCTCCCCCATTATCAGATCTGAGACACTTTACTGTTTTGTCTGTCTCGTTTTCTACCATAATTTTTAACTTCTTAAATACATCAAATACATCGGATTTATGTTTTAAGAAGTAGACCCACAGTTTTCTACTAGCATCATCAATAAAGGAAACAAAATAACGTGAGCCACCAAGAGATAGTACCTGTGCCGGTCCCCACACATCTGTGTGTACAAGCTCCAACAGATGCGTCTTTGGAGCGCGTCTCGTCTTCTCGAAGCTTACCCTCTTTTGCTTGCCATACACGCAGTCCTCGTAGAATTCCAAGTCAATAAACTTCAGCTCTGGTAGCTTCCCCTTTGACAATAGCACTTTCATCCCTTTCTTACTCATATGTCCCAGCCTCTGATGCCATAACTGCCCATTCACTCCCGTTGATGCGACTGCGAGTGAACTATACGATCTTAAAGTCACGTACAAAGTGCCTTCCTTCTTGCCTCGAGATATTACCAAGGCACCTTTTGTGATCTTCCAGGAATCACTAGTGAATGTCGTCACATAACCGGTATTGGTTAACTGCCCCCCCCACTGAGATCAGATTCCTTCTCAAACTCGGTACATGTCTGACATCGTTCAATTTCAACGTCGTTCTGTCCTTTTGATTTATATGAACGTCTCCCTTTCTAACAATACTGCACGGCTCATCATCACCCATGTAGACTCTCCCAAAGTCACTTGATACATAATCACGCAGAACTTTCTTACATAAAGTGACATGAAACGAAACACCCGAGTCTGTAACCCAAGACTCATTCCTCGCATCAAGAGACAAGATCAACGCCTCTGTGTCGCTCTCCTCAGACAGATTCACTGAATCCTTCCCGCCTTGAGAGCTTCCTTTTTTCTTGAGCGCCCTGCAATCACGTTTCATGTGCCCCTTCTTGTCGCAATGCCAACACCCGTCTTTGTCTTTCGGTCCCTTGGACTTCTTCCTCGACTTAGAACGCCCGTGTTTATTGCCTCATTTGTTCAGTGATCTTCCTCTTCCTTCAACGTTTAGAGCATTCCCCGAGTCCCTTGAAACTCCTGATGCCTTCCTTCTAGATTCTTCGCTGAGAATTAGACCGGCCACATCATCAAATTTCAGCTTTGTCGACCCTGAAGAATTGTTCACAGCAATCACCAAACCATCCCAACTGTCTGGCAGACTGGATAAGATCAATAGCGCCCTGACCTCATCCTAAAAAACGATGCTAACGGATTCCAACTGGCTCGTGACTGTATTGAACTCGTTTAGATGTTCAGCCACGCTCTCACCATCTGACATCATCATGTTGAATAACTGTTTCATAAGATGAACCTTGTTGGATGCTGAGGGTTTTTCATACATGGTAGCTAGGGCTTCTATTAATTCTTTTGTCGTTTTCACCTTGGATATATTGAAGGCGACGCTCTTAGACAAAGAGAGTCGGATCGTTCCTAAAGCCTTCCTATCCAGTAAAAACCATTCATCATCTGTCATCTTTTTTGGTTTTTTCTCTTTTCCTCTTAGAGGAATATAGAGGTCCTTCTGATACAGATAATCCTCCATCTGCATCTTCCAGAAGGCAAAGTTTGAACCATCAAACTTCTTAATTCTAGTTTTCCCTTCCTCCGTCATCGCTCCCAATAGAACTAACCAATAGCTCTGATACCAGTTGTTGCGCAGCACGCCAACAACACAGTGAGCCGAGATCCAATCTCAAGCCTCACCCACAAACGATAAACAGGAAGAAATATAAACTAGAAACAGAATCAAAGCATTCAACAAACCACAATACAAGATATATGTGGAAAAACCCCAATCTAGGGTAAAAAACTACGGATGCAAACTTCCACTATGAAGAACAAAGACTACAAGGCAATATACTAACCTCTCCTTTGGAAAAACGTAGAAAACCCTTTGCCCACACCTTAGAACTCTTTCTAATACTTTCCCATACACCTAGAAAAGCCCTAGGAACACCTATATATAGTTTAGGCAACTTCCCTTCCGCACCCTTGCGAAAGGCGACACCAAAATCCGCAGTCCGCATTGGATTCGGAAACGAATCTGCGTAACTACGACCGGTCGAGCAGATTGTACGACCGGTCGAGCGACCCCTACGACCGGTCGTGAATCGGCCACGACCGGTCGAGCACCTCGGGACCAAAAAACGATGCTCGCTGGACTTTGAGTCGAACTGGTCCATGACCGGTCGAGCGGGCCCCTACGACCAGTCGAGCATAGCTCACGACCGGTCAAAGACGGCCCCAGATGTGGTTCCATATCTCAACACTAGTAACTCATATACATGATATTCACATCCCCCCTCAAACTGATGTGGGATAATGAACCAACATCAGTTTGCCACGAAGAAACCTATGACGAGATGAGGTTATAGTTTTGGTAAATAAATCAGCAAGTTGCAGCTCTAATGTCACATGAGGAAGAGACATGATTCCAGCTATGTATACTTCTCTCACAAAGTGGCAGTCAACTTCAACGTGTTTAGTGCGCTTGTGAAATACTGGATGGATTCGAAGCCAACTGAATCGCACTAAGATTGTCAGCATATAATGGAGTCGCCACTGACAAATGGATCCCATGTTCTGTCAACAATCCCCGGAACCAAGTAATTTCACTACATGCATTTGGCTTCTGTGTTGGATCTAGATACCGTGGTTTGCTTTTTACACTTCCAGCTAACCAATGATTGTCCCAAGAAAACACAATAACCAGTGGTGAACCGTCGTGAAATGGGACATCCTACCCAATCTGCATAAGAGTAAATAGATAATTGTAGATCATGCGATGATGGCAAGAGAAGCGCCTGGTTGAGGGTACCTCTAAGGTATTGAATAATGCGATGAAATACCGTCATATGCAATGTGCAAGGAGCCTCAACAAACTGACTAACAACATGAACTGCATATGAGATATCGGGACGAGACATAGTGAGATGGACTAATCTCCCCATCAGCTGCCTATAGGATGTAACATCGGAGAGAAGGTCTCCGTCGTCTTTCCCATACTTGACATTCAATTCTAGAGGAGTCTCACGGGTCTTGTTATCTGTAAGGTTTGTTAGCTTGATTAAATCATAGGTATACTTCCGTTGACTCAAGAGATAACCTTGAGTATTACCAGAAATTTCAAGACCCAAAAAATATGTTAACGGCCTCATGTCCTTCATATGAAATGAGGAGTGAAGTAATGATTTGAGATCGACAATTCCTTGAGCATCACTTCCTGTGATGAGAATATCATCAACATAGACCAATAAAGCAACTAGACTTGAATCAGACTTGAGAATAAATAGTGAGGAGTCATATTGGCTTTGAGAATAGCCTGCCGTGGTTAACACCCCATGGAATTTTTCAAACCATGCTCTTGGTGCTTGTTTGAGTTCATATAAAGCTTTAGATAGCTTGCGAACTAAGCGTGAATCCTTGGATTCGTAATCGGGAGGTTGTTTCTAGTAAACTTCTTCTTTGAGATTTCCATGGAGGAAAACATTCTTGACATCGAGTTGACTGAGTTGCCAACCTTTAGAAGATCTTATAGCGATCAAGGAACGGACCGTTTTCATTTTTCCCACTGGAGCGAATGTCTCATCATAATCAACTCCATACTCTTGTTTATAGCCATGGGCCATGGGCCGAGCTTTGTATCGATCTAAGCTCCCATCAGATTTTAATTTCACAATATATTCCCATTTGCTTCTTATCACTTGCTTCCCCTCAGGTAATTGAACCAGCGTCCAAGTAGCATTCTCCTCAAGTGCCTGAATCTCATCATCCATGGCCTTTACCCAATACGGTTGTGTATATGCCTGAGAATAAGAAGTAGGGACAGCCAAAGAATCTAATCCAGAAAACAAGGCATGATGAGAGGCAAAAAGATTTAAACGACGGAGAGGAATAGACGGACGACTGGAATGACATAATTGGATCTCAGTGGAAGATGGGATAGTTACCTGCGCTATAGGAGAAGAAGACACCTGATTGGAAGCAGGAGTAGCTGAGGGAGAGGACCCAAGAGTGATAGTCTTCACACAGCGTTGATAGACCTGCAAAGGAGTGAGAGAAGGAAGCATAGAATGATTGTCTTCAAAAGAAGACATGAGAAATGAAAGATGAAACAATGCTAACTGAAGGATATGCATGGACAACTTTATAGTATAGTAAATTTTCAAAGAATGTGACATGTCTAGATTCACGAACACGATGAGAAAATGGATCATAACAACGATACCCTTTCTGATGTGCTCCCCATATCCAATACACATTTAGCTGCCTTGAGACTGAGTTTATCCCATTCTCGTTTTGGAAGATGAACAAAAGCAATGCATCCAAACACTCGTAACCGACTATAATCTGGATCTTTATTATGAAGGAAGAACGTGAGAGTTTTCCGGTTGGCCAAAACACTAGAAGGTAATCGATTGATCGGATACACAGCTGTTGATTTTGCTTCAGCCTAAAGAAATTTCGGAACACTTGCATACTCCATCATGGTGGTTGCTACCTCAATAATGTGCCGATTCTTTCGTTCTGCTACTCCATTTTGCTCCGGTGTGTGAGGACACGTTCGCTGATGTATAGTTCCATTTGAAGTTAGAAAAGTCTCAAACTCGGAGGACATATATTCTCCCCCAGAGTCAGATCGTAGAATTTTAATTTTCTTTGCAAATCGGGTCTCCACATATGATGAAAATTGTCTGTAACATGAAAATGCTTCAGACTTGTGTTTCATGAAATAAATCCAAGTGTGTCTTGAAAAGTCATCCATAAAGATGATGTAATACAACGAACTACCAGGAGCCATGATTGGAGATGGACCCCAATCATCAGTATGAACGAGATCAAACAGATTCTGAGTACTAATGTTACTTAATGAAAAGGGTAATGCAGTAGATTTACACATTTTGCAACTAACACAGTTCATATCAATGGAAATGAGATTAATATTGATTTCCTCATTCAAAAGACCAGATCTAAAAAAGAAAAGCATGTTTTTAGAATTTGGATGCCCTAAACGATTATGCCAAAGTTTCCAGCATTTATTAACAAAAGAAATATCATGAGAAGATGGCAGAAAAAAACAACGCGATGAGACAACTCCGGGATCGAACGCCAAAGTAAATAACCGTCCTCTCTTATGGCATTTCCCAATTAGCTTCCCTGTTTCCAGATCCTGTATGAAACAATCAGACCGAGAAAGCAAAACCAAACAGTTATTCTCCACTAGTCGAGCAACCAAAATCAAGTTGACAGATAGTTTAGGAACATAAAACACTTTGCGAAGGAAGAAATTGCGAGATGAGGAAGGTGAGACTTTCAAGGACCCGATATGAGAGATAGGTAAATGGTTCCCATATGCAGTGCAGATGGAACCCACACCACTATATGGAACACAATCAGTTAGACAAGAAAGATCTCCAATCATATGATTAGATGCCCCTGAATCAATATACCAAAGATTTCTAGGATCAATATTACCTATCGAACCTGAAGAACCCATCGCTTGAAGGATTTGCTGAATTTGTTATGGGGAAAGGAGATTAGGCTGCCCCGATGGGGCCACAGATGAATCTGAGTTAGGCTTCGCAGCAGAGGAAGCCAGAAATGCACGTCCACGTCGCTGGTAGTGAGGAGGTAGAGGAGGGCGAGTCAGGCAATTGGCTATATCATGTCCTTCTTGTTTGCAGTATCAACAAAATAGAGTACTTGGTCCAAAGGAATTCATATTTGCTTTCTTATTGGGACAACGAGCAGCCACATGACCAAATCCATTACACTCAAAATATTTAACTTTCGACATGTCGCGTGACTTTCCGGAAAAATTGCGAGTAATGAAGGCAACATCAGGAACAACCTCTCTCATGGAAGCAAGGGTTTTCAAATGTGTTTCTTCTGCCATCAAATCAGATAGAGCGGCCTCAAGAGATAGAAGTTGAGGCTGGTTCATCAGAGCGGCTCGGGTTGGTTCAAACTCAGGACGGAGTTTATACAGAAATTGCATCAATGTACTAGTGTCGCGAAGTATCTTTACTGTCTCGATCGCTGCAGGGGGATTAACTGGATCCAGAAGTTGAATCTCATGCCAAAGGGAGGTAAGTTTAAAATAGAAATCTTGTATACTCAGAGCTCCTTGTTCTAATTTTGATAGCTCATACTCTACTTGGTAGTGACGAGCATGATTTGATTATTGATAACACATTTCAAGTAAGCCCATATTTCGGATGCAGTCTCGAATGACGTGAGGTTAATTACAATGTTGCTCTCAACACTGTTAAGGATCCATGTGACCACCTTTGAATTATTTGTGGTCCAAGATAGGAGTTCCTTTTCATCTTTTGGTTTGCCCGTGGAACCATCTACATAGCCGTAGAGGCTCTTTCCGGCTAAAAAATGCTTGAATTGAAACTGCCACGGAAATTTTTTTCCCATCCAACCTAATATAGATAGTTTCGATCTTATTGGAGGGATTCATGGATGCCATAATAAAGAAAAACAACAAAGAAGAAATGTACCACTGATTTCTGGGCGAGCAGGACTAAATCTGACGAGTAAAGGTAGAGCCGTTGTCGTTGATGGATTGAATCTGATGAATAAGCAACTTGATGGGTTCAATAGATCTCAGATCAATGAAGTCAGATGCAAAGACAGGTGGATTTAGAGGTGTGGCCGGATCTGGTGGAATGGACGGATCTGGAGGTGGGTTTCAACGGAGATATTCATCGAATCGGGCCGAATCTGGAGGTGTGGCCAATCATGCGGCAGGTATGGGCCGCCGGAATTGATGGAGGCTGCTGGAATCTCGATTGGGGGGGGGGGGGGGCGGGGGGGGGGGGGGGGGGGCTTTGGAATCTCGATGGGGCTGCTAGAATCTCGATGTGGGAGCGCCGGAATCGATGATGGGCCGCCGGAATCAATGGAGGAGCGCCAGTCGTGCGATGGATTTAAAAAACTCACTCACTCTGATACCATGTAAACTCAAGAATCTGGAGAATATTTTTTTGTATTTCTTCAACCCAAAGGTGGGTTTAAATAACCACATTACAAGGCTATACAAGGAAGCTTATTTAGTGCTTCTCTATACATGGTATTTTACACATAACAACCCATATATACAATATTCTAGTAACTCATATACATGATATTCACACCCCGTGTTTGGAACCTCCTAGGCCCACGCTAAGGGGCCCAATCTCTAAACAAGCTCAACACTCTACTAAAGATCCCCGCCGAAGCAACCTGATGATTTCTGAAAACCCGATTATTCCTTTTAGGCCAGATCGCCCAAGGGACCACAAGGAGATTTAGTCTCCATCTTTTCCTCCCAAGCCTGCCGCCTTCTCCCTCATGCCAAGAGCAGGAAAGACCTTCAATGGATGAGGGCATCACGCAAGATACATGCGCTCAATCTAACGATCTAAGACCAAATATCCCACACGAAAGAACAGTGAAGGAACAGATGATCCACTGTTTTGGCATCTTGGAAGCACATCAGGCAAATGGTACTACGTTAGAGGCATTCTTCTTTTCCAGAGGTTGTCCGCCGTTAGAATTTGGTTCTTCACAGCGAGCCAGGCAAAATGCTGCAATTTTAGAGAGAGAGAGAGGGGGGGGGGGGGGGGGGGGACCAGACTGCACGTAGGCCGTAGGGAGAAGCTAGAGCCTTGGGACCCTGTTATTAAGTTAATAGTATAAAAATCAGGTTGGTTGAACAATCCTAACCTCCAATTCGTGGATGCTTGTTCTTTGAAATAGGACCATTGAATATTTTCATTTCAATAACCAAATAAGAGTAAATTTTGGTTAATGATACATTAATACAGTCGTCCACGATTTGGAGGGTTTATTTTGAATTATTTGTATGCCTCCTAAGCAATTCCTCAGTACTTTATAACTGCCTGTGTATCACCCATCACACTCTGCCAGAGTAGCTAAGTATTTCTGCGTATGATATCAAAATTTCCAAAGTGGAGAACGAGTTGTATGCAAATCTAAAAAAGTGGGTACGATAGTGGCTCCATCTAAATAGCATATAACTTTTCTACATGATTTGTTTCGTTGATGTAGTCCATTGAATAACTTTCACCTGAATCGAGTGCATGCACACCTTTTACTAGCAATAGCATGCACCTTGATGCGATAAACAGCTAGAAGTCGATCCTTGCAATATGTTGTTACCGACTTCCATTTTCTTTGAATAGTTAATTCAAGTCGATTAATGCCATTCACGTGCTTCCAGAATCTTGTTACTAACCCCACTATTCCTGGCATAAACCTCTGCAGCTTGCTTTATGTTGAGACTGCAGACCGCCCTGGATTGCTGGTAGATCTTGTTCAGATCATTACGGACACCAACATCGCTGTTGCGTCGGGAGAGTTTGACACAGAGGTGGTACCGCAAACCCCACCTGATCTGTTGTTTAAGAATCTAGTCTTCTATTCTCACTGAGCTTTTGTTTGTAAGCAGGGGCTTTTGGCGAAAGCAAAGTTCCATGTTAGCTATCAGGGCAAAGATATCAGCAAGCCTATGCAACAGGTAAACCCTAAAAGGTTTATGGTTCATTTCCTACATATACATTTGCTGCATGCATACATAAATATTCAGTCATGCTGCCATGCTGGTATATTTGTTCATGTTTACAGGTGCTTAAGCATACTCATGTCAATGCTCATACAGAGTTTTGCTAAGCCCAAATACATCTCTACATGAGATCTCATGTGTCTGGGACATGTGACCCATGCATCAGGTCGGCCCACTCTCTATACATGACCTGGACCAAGATCATGAAGGCAAGCACATCAGGCACCACACATGTACTCCAAGTGTGGACTTTGAGATCCATTTTAGCCATCCATTGCTTTTTGTATGGTGGGGCCCACCTGATGCACAGGTTGGGTTTTCCCAGACATGCTCCATGCTGTCACATGTGGCTACCATAGTTAAAAGCCTGAAAACTCGAATCGACTCAACTTTATATTCATCTGAGTCGGGCTGACCTGAAGATTCAATTTAACTTTGACTCATTGTTAAATAATTTAATTAAGAATAGTAATAGATGTTTGTAATAATATTAGTATAAACAAATGGCTATTTCTGTCACAAAAATACTGTGGCAAGTTGGTAACCGGAGACAGTTCTTCAGGTGATTGTGCATTTGACTCGGCTTGAAATCTCACTCTGAAGAGAGTTCCTTACTAACTTGGCCCGAAATCTTTCTGAATTGAGTTGACTCGGCCGAGTTAAGTTGAGTGACCCGAGTTTTAGAACTAGAGTGGTTATGTGTTGATAACAAGAGGCGCATGCAGGCTTCAACCTGAGTCACCGAGTTTTAGAACTATGGTAGCTACATGTTTGACGACCAGAGCGCTTGCAGGCTTACCAGAACCTGCTGTTGCATGCCTTTCTATGGGTTTGTATGCATTCACTTGCGGTATTTCTCAAAAAACAGCAGGCACTTGTGGTTTGTATGCATTCACTTGCTGGTAACCATC